>WAAD01005387.1:367606-395486 GCA_013389945.1 Fregata magnificens
GGGATGCAAAGCCAGCTTGGTAGAAACAATTATGAGCATAACCCCACAGTGTAATTGTGATTCGTCAAGGTAACGATCATAAAACACACCACTGCAACACAGCTCCCTCTGCACTAGCAGATCTGCTCCTGTTGCCAAGGCCACGTAGGGATATGTGGGTGCTGTGGAGGATGCAGGATGTGGCGGATGTACGCGGTCCCCATCCCATGGGCCTGGCCACATTCAACCCAACAATCCAAACCAGCCCCTCCATAACAGCTGGGCAAAGGAAAAAACCCTGATCCCTTGCTGGCTGGGGAGTGTGTGGGAACAATACAGCCATGCACAAGCCACCATAGTGTGGTGTCTCAGCAGTCTTCCTGAAGAATCCCAACTGCTATACACCACAAGCAACTCACAGGGCACCAGGCTTTCAGAAGACTGCCCTGCAGGACATCTTTTGGATGAGCCCAGATGAGCTTCACACTCACCCCAACAGCATCTGCCTGGCCCCAGGCTGGCCAGGAGCAACCACTAGGTGCAGAAGAGCTGCTACAGCTGCACTAACAAGATTGCCATATAAAGACACCCTACTGTGGAAGATACCCTGAGAAACAGCTCTGCTGAAACACATGTTTTTTCCAGGCACTGCAATTAAGTGATGCTGCCTGGCACCCATAAGGATGCATAGGAGCTGTACCTAAAGGAGAGAGGGAAAGCACCTGCATTTTTTAAGACAGACAGCAGTGTCAACATGACCAGGACCTCACCCTTTGCTTTTGTCCCTGAGGACACGAGACCCTCTCAGGCACAGGGTGCCCTGTGTTTATGTGTTCATCCATTTCCCCTCTATGATCTCCGCAAGCCTCCAGCTTACCCCAAGGCAGCCACCACATCCCACACCAGCTCTGGCTGGTGACTTACGGAGCAGAGATCATCCCTTCCAGGGACAATGTGTCAGTATTACTAGAGGACAGCGAGCTGCCTGGACCCAGCATGGACAGATTGCTGCAGCACACAGGAAGCAGTATGTTCCCATTATTGTACACTACATCCAAGGTTTTTCAGTGCAGGAAGATTTATACCCAGTCACTCTCTTTCAGAAAGGAAGAAATAGGTGCAAGTGGGACAGCAGAGCTGAAGAAGTGCTGTGGGCAGCAGTGCAAATGCCATCACAACAAATGCTCTCCTTAATATCCCATCACTATTACTCAGCTAGTGCTGGGAGAAACCGGTGCTGGGGTCCCAAGCAAGAACTGAGGTGACCAAAATCACCTCAGAGCTGAAGAAACCTCATTTATCGGAGATGAGCAACAGCGCAAAAGCTTCAGGAGGAAACTCTCAAGGGCTGCAACATCTCCTGCACAGGGAGCAGTGTTGGGGAGGACGGTGACCCTAAA
This sequence comes from Fregata magnificens, assembly GCA_013389945.1. Classification (NCBI taxonomy): domain Eukaryota; kingdom Metazoa; phylum Chordata; class Aves; order Suliformes; family Fregatidae; genus Fregata; species Fregata magnificens. Next base: position 368,986 of record WAAD01005387.1, read on the forward strand.
CCCCTCTGTGTACAGGCTGAGCTTCCTGACTTGGCCCTGGCTCCCTGCCTGGCACCTCCCAGCTGCTGCAGGCTCTCTCCCCACTTCTTTCTTATTTATTGCCTATCACTATCTGACCTTGCAGTCTCAGACACCACCCAAAGTCAGAGAGCACAAGATGGGAGGAGCATTTTAGTCCCACAGACATGGACATAAATACACAAATGCAACTGCCTTGGAGTAAGCATCAACAAGAGTGAGAGCTCAGCCCTCACCCACAGCATCAGCGGTAGCTCGCTCCTCTTTTCCTCTGGGTGGCAGACTCAAAAACATTACTTGCCCAAAATGGCATTTCTTTCGTTACTCTCCGGCAGGACAGCCTGCAAAGCCAGTCCTCTGTGCCTGGAGAGGTGCTTCCCACCGTTAGACACGAATCTGGGGTACATGGAGCAGAGGCTCCTGCTCAGGACCACTAACATCAACCTGCGCATGTCTAATCACATTGCATCTCTGAAACAGCCGTTGCAGCTGACTGGGACAAGAGGGCAATCCAAGGGGAGAAAAAACAATTCCCCTGGGAGTTTTACACCAAGCACAAACCTTAAGGGGAGGCAGCACCCTTTGCTTTACAGGGTGCAGGAGACCAAAAGAGCTCCCCTTTTTAGGCAGCTCCCCAGGCACTTGCCATGTCAAAGGAAAGGATGCTTTTATCCATAGGATTTCATACACAGCGAGAGCCAGCAGCGTGCAGCATTTTCTGGTCTTTAAAGATCAAATGGCATTTTATAGAGGAAGTAGCATCCTGGTCAAAATTGGCTTCAGTATTCTGCCTTATTAAACCCTCCCTGCAACTTCAAACTGGAGGTCAGATTCCCTCACACGCCCATCTCCAAACAGGTCCATGGCTTTTCAGAAATTAAAATAAATATATATATATATATATATAAAAAAAAATTCATACAGGTAGACTGCCTAGCTCTGCTCCAAAGACAGCTGTGTTTCTCTCCTGGAGAGCACAGTGCCTACACACATTAGCAAGACAGGGAGATGTACTAAAGGTACAGGATCGCTAGAGTTCATCTTGGCAGGAATAACTCTTGGTACAGAGTAGTGCCAAAGAGTGTGTGGTGGAAAGAAGCCCCCTCAAAAAGGCATGGGGCTTTGGTGATGGGAAAGACAATGTCCTGACAGACCATGTTAGCTCAGCTAGGACCCAAAGGAGAGCGCTGCCAGCCACATGCATGCATTGAGCTTCATGCTGTGCTTGAAGACAGAAAAATGGATAGAGCAGGAAAAGGAGAAAATAAAATCTCCCAAGAACTGGCTGTTACTGTGATATATGGCGCTGGGACCGGGGAGGCAGGAGCAAGAGTCCAGCAAGAGCAGACACAAGAGACGGGGATGGGGATGCACAAGAGCCACAGCAGGAGGGGGCTGCAGTCCTTAATCTGGACCCACTGCCTTTCCTGACCCTGCCTGCTGCCACCCACCCACGCAAGCCCACAAGCATGCTTTCCAAAACCACAGCTTCCACAGGAGTCTAAATTTGGGAGCTTTTTACATTCACATTATCTTCATCCCAAATCCTGTTTCAATGTAGCTGCATATTATCAGGCAGATCCTTCCCACTGCTCCCATGCCTGGATCCCAAAAGCAGCACAGAAACCAGAGCTCGGAGCTGCAAACTGCGAGTGCCAAAGAGTCCCTCTGCTTCTGCATGGTTATGGCTATTTAGCAGTCAAATCCAGTGCCCTCCCTCAGTCCCCCATCCCACTTTATCCTCCTCCACTCCCCCACAGCTCCACCACCCCCATAGTGCGGCTCATCCCATTTCCAGCTTTCCCACACACCCTGAACACAGGGAAAGTCGCTGCCCAAGCGAGGGGAGGGGAGAGCCAATCTTTCTTGGACTCATATCCCGCTCCCACGAAGCATTTGTTTTCCCAAACGGCTCCCAAGGAGCCTGAACTTTGATCCTCCAGCATTTTGGCTCCTCAGATGTTTATGAAGCTCGAACAAGTGGGCAGCAATGCCCAGCTGGGCTGGCCACAGGCCAGGCTCCCAGCCGCTCTGCTCAGGATGGCCACAGGCAGAGCAGCTCCAACCTGCAAGGAGACTTGTCAGGGTCCCCGTTACCTTTGCAGCACCTCAGATCTGCCTGTCCAGCCCACCGGCTGCTCCCCTTAAAGCCAAAGAACCAGGCAAGCTCTCCACCGAGTTTATTTTGAGCCAACTACCACAACTCCCCCAGGCTGGCATCTGCATTGCAAATAAATCACAGCCAGCTCTGCCCACCCTCCCCAGCAGCGATGGAGGGGCTCCTCCATCACCCATGAGAAGGGCTTGGTCCCCTTCTCCCCAGCCAGGAAAAAACTCCCAATTTTTTCCCCCCATCCAACCTTTTCCTACACACTGGATAGCTCTTATTGCAGAGGTGTAAGAGCAGAAGCATCACTCAGGAGCAGGGGGATGCACGCATTAAGACATGGTAACTCAGAGCTCTAGGCTTCCCAGGATAGCAGATATTTTGTGGGAAGTCAGCAGGCTCTGAAAAGGAAAAGCTAACCAACACGCCTATTAACATGACACAGGCAGGAAGAGGCAGGGAAGGGAAGAAAGAAGAGCAGGGAGGGAACAGACACTTTAAAAGCTCCTCTCCCGACGCTCTTTGTTCATATAAACGTGAAAAAAAGCGCCTTGCAAAAATGTTATAGGAGAAGACACTCTGACAGCCAGAGACGCTGCTAACCAGGCTGCTGTGTTTGAGCCAATCCAGGTACGCAAACAGCAAAGCTGGGGACGGTTTCTATCTTGTATCGCAGCTTGGTCTGCCGTTCCTTTAGATAAAGGCATAACTGAATTATGAAGAAGCCTCTGCTCGCCCAGCACCTCGACAGAGAGCAGCACTCACAGCCAGGGCTTGCCAGCACTCCAAAACCAGCCGCCCTGACCAAGCCCCTGCCCTTCACTCACCACAGGTACCTCCTTCACCAGGACCAAAGGTGGGGTGAAACCCTTGAGCTCACGCTATCCAAACATGCTGCCATCAGGCTGCGCTGGTTGTTAAGCAAATACATTTTGCTTTACACCAGGAGCAAGGCAGGAGCACACAACCTGAGTTACTGCAGCTTGGCCTACACGTGGCAGCTCATTAACCCGGTGCCGACATCCCCACCCTTCACTAGCAGGCTCTCCTCGCACCGTTTTAAAATGTTCTTCATCACCCAGGCTTGGGGTTTTCAACGGAGGTTTAAGGCCACAGCAGTGAGAAGCAATGACATCCAGTCCCAGACGGGCCATGGCAGCCCACACATGCCCCTCTCCATAGCCCAAGGCCACATCCCCTCGTACGAGACATGAGCATAGACATGACGAGCCTGACAGCTTGGTGCTCCTATTTCTGAAGCATTCCCAGGAGGCTGGTGTTAAACTGACAGGTATAAAAGCTCACAGGAGCATTTGAGGGATCCAGAGGCCATGCTCAGCTGTAATTGTGGAAAGGCAGTGAGCGAGAAAGCCAGGTTGCACCTCCTGACGGTACCTGCCCTTTCACCACTTGGGTTGAAGATGTATTTAACAGGACATGTCTTTTTGGTGCTGTTTAGGGTCAAGGAGCAATTTCAAAGCCAGAAAGCAGATCATCAGACAAAGTTCTTCCAGCAAGATTTTGTTGTTTTTGTTGTATTTATGGAGTTTTTTTGCAAAGAATCACTCAAACTTTGTTTCTGCTCCTGGGCAGCTGGAGAGCTAGGAGGGTCCCAGCACCAGCCCAACCTCAGAGCAAACTACATGAGCCCAGAGGGTTATCAGCAAAGGGAAGCTCATTCTGCACAAAGAATACAGACATTGTCTGCCGCTGGCCCCCAGCAGCCCTCCAGGGAGCAGGCTGGCTTGCTCGCAGCCTGCAACAGCTGGGGCCAAAGACCTTGTGCCGCGTGCCAGGCTGGGGCTTACCGGGGATGGCAGCTGGCGGGGAGGACAGCCCTCCTGCACGCCAGCTCCTTCTCCCTCTGTGGATATTGCGATGGGATGGAGAAGGGCTGCCTTCATCCTCCCTCCTCCCCTACGGCAGGAGGGCTGGGACCAGGTGTCACCAACCTACACAGCTGGCATCAACCCACCAACATGCCCTCACACACAGCCTCCCCGCACCAGCCTTGCGCCAAGCTTGCAGGATTGCCCACCAGCCACCTTCGGGTTCTCCATGCAGCCTGCAGACCTGCCCAAAGCCCCACTGGCAGCCCCCAAGCCACCATCAAACCAAAGATACCCCCCAACAGCACTGGGTCAAGCCACTCTCCAGTCTCTCCTGCTGCAATGCCAAGGCTCAGATTCAGCCTCTGGGACAGCACACACACGGTCACTGTGCCACGCTTGTGTCCATCACCACATTCCCAAAGCTTTCTGCCCCAGAAGCATCATTTACAGCCCTTCTTGCTGTTTCCCTGGCTCCCAGCAAGGGCAGGAGGCAGAGAAGGAAGCAGGATGAAGCCAGAGGGGAGGGCAGAGCTCAGAGCCAAAGCAGCACTGGGATACTCAAGTGCAGAAGCTGCAACTCCCTCCCGCGGGGCTCTGGGCCCTGCAGGAAAACAGGGGCAGGTGAAAGGTATCACTGACTCTCACCTGAGCTGACACAGCCCCTAGCACTGCTGGAATCACCTCACCAGCAGCAAGCACAGCAACTGCTTGTTGTGTTGTCCCACAGCTTGGGAAATCACCCTGTGCATCAGCAGCTGCAACATCCTCCACAGCTCCCCCCGGCAGCCGCAGCACACGCCACCTCCACGCAGCACGGCCCCACACGCTCCTGCCCCTTCCCCAGCCTGGCTGCCCCATGAAGGCATACCAGCCCTCCTGAGCAGCATAATGCTACCACCAGCTCTGGTTTCCATATTTTAGGTGGTGAGAGCATCAGGGCTGCCTGGCCACGAGGTCCCACATAAATACACCGAGACAGGGAACCTCTCCTGGGTGAGAGGCAATACACAATCCCCTGGAGCCCCTACACACATACCAACAGCTTCTGCCCATGACAGTTCTCAGCTGGGTTGTTTTTGGTTTTTCACATCTTTCCCCTATCTCCCCTTTGAAAAAGCCTGTAGTTGCTATGGAAATAGTCTCATCAGCATGGGTGGAGCGTAGCAGTACCAGCCAAAACCCCCTGTGGCTCCCAGTTGACACCAGTGCCTAGGAACTGGCAGCACTGGCGGTTATCCCAAGCTGCACAAGGGATACCCTGGGCTTAAAGCAGTGCTTGGCTCTGATGGGTGAGTGAGACCCATCTGGGAGTCAAGGGCAGGGACCTGCAATTCACCCAGGGATAAACCAGGAAAAAAAATAATCAAGACATCCTCACACTGGCTAAGGGACAAGAGGGTTATAAACAGCAAAAAGCCACAGGGTCCCCCAGCGATACCCTTGCCACAAGCAGGAAGTGGCCACAGACAGGGGTATCAGGAGCAGAGCTGAGTTTTGTCACTGGCCCTGTCACCAGTTCAATGCACCCCTCCGGGGAGGCTTCTGCCCCCCTCTCTGTACTCCCACCTCTGATAGGAAGCTAATAAGCAAGCAGAGTGCAAATGGCAACCGTCAAGTGCTGTGAAGAGGGTTGGGGAGCAGAGCAAGAATCATTACCATCCAGCAAAGAGACCAGCACGTTGGGCAACGCTATGTGCCACAACAGACCCACTTCACGCACTGAGTCACCCCCTCCCATCCAGGAGCTGTGGCTGCCGACCATTCAGATTTTACACCATGAGCCAATTCCTTGCTGAAAACACTGGCAGGGTCTTTGCAGGCAAAGGATCATCCTTTGCCACTAGAGCTTAAAGCAAGGTCCCCAGGCACTGGAGACCAGCTGAGTGGGAAATGCATCTTCTCCATGGGAACGGACAGCAGGCAAGCAGTGCTCAGTGCACATGGAGGTGCTACTGCCATGCTGGCAGAGGTAGCACATCTGTCATTAACTCTGGTTTTAGGGTAAATGCTAGGGACCCCTGCCTCCATCACCCCACCCAGCTGGGAGAGAGGACATGACACCCTGTGAACAGCACGGAGCCCAATCAGGATGTGCACACCGCCTTCTGCCTCCAGCCATGGTGAATAGCTGTATTCAAGCTGCTGGTGTCCATCACCTTGTCACCAGCTGCAGCCCATGACAAATGGCAGCTCCCCTAGCAATGACAGCAGGAGGGTCTCCCAGCTGCAGGATGCAAACACAGGTCTCTGCCACTACCGAGGGCTGTCCCCAGCCATCTCCAACGTGAGATCACAAATGGCAGTTTAACCCTGATGCATCCTGGTGCCACAGCAATGAGCTTCTGAGCTGTGTGGTGGACAGTCACATCACCAAACCCTTGTCAGCACTCATCGTGGACCACCACACATGAAACTTCTTTCACAGCATCATTGCATGCTTAGCAATGAACAGGCTACAGATGTTTCCCCAACCATTTGTCTTCTAGAGGAGGGATTTTCCTACATTCAACATTGACGCCACCATGCAGATCTCAACAAGCTTTACCATCCTCCCCCACCAGCCCTACACGAAGCCACTGGGGCTGTCACACAGCACATCCCACCCTCTCCTCTCTGTCCTGCCTGCAAAGGGGGACGCGTATGGGCAGCACCACCATGGCACTGTGAGGCACTATAGAACGTCCATTGGGCTGGCATGTTACTGGTGCCAGGGTGGATCTGAGCACAGCACAGAGCGTTGCTGGACCCTGCCAGTCCTTACAGGTGCACAAGCCTAATTAAACATCTAAATAACAATTTGCATCATCAAACTGCAAGGGGCACATCTACCTCAGGAGCCATCCACCTCTTGAGTCTTGCCAGATCCTGAATGCTTTCCCAAAAGGATACACTTAAGAGAGGATGGGCTTGAGCTGTTACTGAGCCATCCAGGCTTGGTCAGAGACACTGCAAACAGGAGCCTGCACTCCAGCAACTGTCCTTTCCCACCCAGATTTAGCAGATTCAAGACCTAAAGCACAAAGTAGCAGCCAAAATGCTTCCCAGTCCCACCATTTTGTCCCATACCCAGGGAACACAGAGTCTCTTTTGCTCCCTGCTGGCAGAAATCTCTTTGCACCAGCCCACAACATTTTGCTCCACAGTTTTGGAGAGTTGTTTTTGGAAAAAGCTGCAAAGCTGCCTGCATAGCAAAGGGTCTCTCAGCAAAAGCAACAGAGAGGCCTGAATTGGCCCCGCTCAAACCAGAGACAACAAATCCAGGCTTGAGCCGGGGGTGCAGCCAGCCACCTGTGACACTGTCACATCCATCTCAACGCTATGCCAGTGAGCATCGCTATCCCTCATGCAACATCCCTAAAGGCCTGGGTGACAGGCTGTGCAGTCCACGCTCCTGCAGCCCTTTTCCCCTCTGTGACCAAAAGGCGACCCCAGCGATGGAGCAGGGACCATCCCATACCACAGGAAACTAAAGCACAGACTGAAAAAACAACTTATCCCTCATCATACAGCAAACCTTTCAGGACACCTTAAGATGCAAATGTCCTAACATCCACCTTTTCACTGTCTTTACCCCAACCCAGGGGTCCCCATCAAAACCTCAGCAGCAGGGATGCTTTGCCAAGGCCGAGTCAGCCCTAGGGATGCTGCTACTGAGTGGATGCCGCTACCAGGCGGCACAGCAATATTTTGGGGCTGGCTCCTGGGGAGGGCACCCAGGTGGCTGCCTGGGTGCACCCCACAGCACCCCTAGATGCCCAGCGGAGAGCCGCCAGCTGTGCCCAGTGCCTGCATAGCAGCACAGCACTTCAAATAAAAACTCCCCACAGCCAACGCAGCGAATAAGATTACAACAAATATAAACTAATGATACAGCTGTCAAGACAGATTAGACTGCACAGTGTAAAAAATTGCAGGGCTGCTTAGTCACAACAATATAAGATTAATTTATCAATACAGCTTATGTGGCACTGGAGAGATAGCAAATTGAATAAGTGAATCTTTTCTACACCTTGCACAAGGAGGGAGTCTCAGACCTGATGGGTGCACGGGTCTGGATGCCTGTGAGGATCCACAGGCTGGGATCAATCCGATGGGGCTGGTTTGATACAGCCCAGGGGGGTCTTCACTCCCATCCCAGGTGTGGGGGACAGGCATACATGCCACCCACACGCATGGCTCTGCACCCACACACTCGAAAAGGTGCCCACCCTTCCGCAGTACCAGGCTGGCGAGGGATGCTGCTATATCAAGATGTCCAGAAGCTGCAGCTGCAGACAGGAACTTCGCAGACCCCTCTCCACAAGCTCCTCCAAGTCCAGCGTTACAGGATTGGAGCCATTTGTGTCTTCTCATCTTTAAGCTCTGTCCCAGTTACAGCGTGTGCATGTTTTGGCACTCACAGCAATCAGAGGCAGCGATCCACTGCACTAATGCATGCAAAAATATGCACAGCCACCTCCACCCTTTGGGGGCTAAGCCCTGGCAGACACGGGCAAGCTTGCAGACCTCAGAACATCTCTCAAGAGCATCCAAAAAGCAAGAATCCAACCAGCAGGTCCTTGGGAGACGCTTCCCTATTCATCCCACAGCTTCTGCCCAAAGACTATATCTCTGGTGGGCCCAAATCATTTCAGATCTCTCATACATTGCCATCTGTGGGTTAAAAATGTGCAAGTAAATAAATAGCTGCGGCGATAATGAGCCAAGGTTTCGATCTGTGAAGGTGAGAGCACAGCGGCAGCCACCGATACGAAGGAAGCGCCCGTTTCTATAAATATTGAAATCCGGTAATTATCATCATTAGAACTAGTTGTGATTTAGCCATAGCTCAATCCCAACAAGTAAGAATGGCATTTATTTGCCACAATTAGAACAGCTAAAAATACCTCCCGAACCTTCCCTGGTTCAGCCCCGTCCCGCCGCCCCCCCCAGCAGGCTCAGCCTTGGGCAGAGAGCAATGCAAAGGGGGGGACTACTTGAAGGACCATGGCAGGGATGAAGAAATCCTGTTCTCCCCCAGGGACACCAGGACACCAACACAAGGCCACCCCATCCTCTAGGAACCCTTTCCGGCTCTGGTCCATGGCTTTCTCCCTAACTCTGGTTCAGCCCAGCTAACTCCTGCCCTGCCACACTGGCTCACCAGTACAAGGCAGCTGCTCCCTACGCAAAGCAACATCCCCTCTAGCAAGCTGCCTTTTCCATACTGAAAGTTTCTTTGCATTTGTATCAAAAGGCACAGATTTGCTTTAAAAGGCAAATGGAAAGGCTTGGCTCACCCAAGCCATCCCACTGGCAGCGGGGGCAATGGCCCTGGTAGCACCCAATGGATCTGAAATAGCCATCACTGATGGACACACGTTTCCTTGCCTTGTGGGAACATTACAGTTATGCCAAGAGCCTCCACACACTCAGCATCTCTTCCAGGCCCCAAACAAGTGCTAAAGGACTCCAAGAGCTCAGTGTGCTGGACAGACAGACACCTTCATGGATGAACTTGCTGGAAGACCTCATCCTTCCTGACCTCTACCAACAGGGATCAACTCCTCGTATAAAATCGTGCGAGAGGCATCAAGCTCTCCTGCCCTACCTCTGCAAAGCGAGCAGGGGGCCACCACCTCTCCACAAGCCTTTAAACACGCAGGGACTCAGTCATCCACCCTTGGGGACTCATCTGCACTCCAGCTGCCACCAGCAGTTTCCCAGCCTTTTCCCTGATGATAAATAAATGCCTGCAGGGTGCAGACAGATATTGCAGGAGGCAGTACCTCGAGGTAGCTATAATCACCTCTCGGCTTCCCAGCCAAGCACCTGACCCAGGAAAAACCCCATCTACTGACCCAAATCACCCAGGGCCAGCTCCTTGTGCTTGGACCGAGACTCAAGATTTTCCCCGAGGAAACGTGCCCAGCTCCCTCGGTCAGGGATGTTCTTTCTGACAGTCACGGTGAATATTTTCCCCTGCTTATTCGATAATATCTGGAAAGGGCCGTGAAATGGGCAGCTTAGCGATTCTCTGCTGCACAGGGGTGAAGGCACTGAGGTGCTTGCTGCCAGGTCCCAACAACAGCCCAAATATTCATCTCAGCCCAATGGACCACCACCTGCTCCTCCCTGAAACGTCTCCAGTCCTGGGACTTTCTCAGCCCCCAGCCTCCCTCCAAGGGTAATTTGACCCCTCTGATGGCTTTTTCCCCCCTTGCTTGCCTCTGAACTCTCTCCAGTTTATCAATATTCCTGTAATAAGGTGCCTCAAACTGAGGCCACATTCCTGGGTTTTATTATTATTATTGGGGTTTTCTGTCAGTTTGTGTTTTTTTAATAAGAAAGGCCAGTTCATAGCTCTGCTCCCGCAGCTCCCCCTCTCCCCAAACACAGCCCATTGCTATTTGTTTAGGGCCCTAAGCCAGTTTTCAGTCCATTTGGCAGCGTCATATCCAAGGCAAACTGAACTAATTTTAAGAGTAAGATTTGGCGAGACACTATATCAAATGCTTTGCTAAATCCAAATATATTAGGATTTCCACGTCCTGCTCAGCCACTAATTTTGCGATTCCATCAAAAAGAAAAAGCAATCAGGTTTGTCTGGCAAGATTTATTCTTTCTAAATCCCTGCTGTTATTGCTCATGCTTTCCTTATCCTCTAGTGCTTCACTTTCTTAATACTGCAGGACTGGAAGCGTTTGCTGGAAATTTATTTTTGCTATTTATATGGATTTTGAAAATCTGCCTCTGCTCTCCTCCGCTGCCCCCTACCTTCCCCACTGCTGTTAGCATCCCTGGGCTGCCACCGTACACATCTCCTCCTCGGTCCTCCTCCTAAAGCCAGAGCACCGTGGTATCATAAGCCCAGCGTTAATACACAACTCGCCTCAGACACAAGATACAGAAGAAAAACTAATCCCAAAGAAAGGATGTTTGGCAGCAGGAGAAAGGTCTAAAGGAAACACCCAGCTGGGTCAAGCCCAGGTCCATTGCAGAGCACTGCCAGCAGTGCGAGCAGTTAATATTAATGCCTGAATCAGCCATCCCAAGGCATCACCTCATTTTTCTTGCAAGTCTTCTGGCAACGACACCCGGGGCGATCAGGCAGAATTGAGCCACAAATGACACTGGTCGGTGCCTTTCCAGAGGACAAACACGGTCCATGGTGGGTCAGGACCAGCACATCTATAACCAAACCCTGAACCACTTGGGTGGTTGACGAGGTCCTCCAGGCTTGGGGCTTGCAGAGAGAGGTTAGGAAGGGCTGCGCTCCCCTGCCCTAGGCTGGCACCCCAGCTTCCCACTCATACCTTGGGGATTTGGGGCACCTGGAAAGCCACATCACAAGGCACTCAGACCTCCTGCAGCATTTTCCTCCACAGGGAGCCAAACAGAAGTCTCTAAACTCTGTGCACGCAGCAGCTTTGCAGTCAGCACCATTCCAAAACACTCCGATGACCCCATCCTGGCTCTGACTGTACATCTTCTGCTGTGTGCTCCACTGACCTCCGTGGGAGTGGGGCAGAGCTGCTCACGCATTTCAGGGTAATGCTCACTCCTGCTCATTAGGAGGAAAAAGGCAGCTGTGTTGGAGCATAATCAGTTTCTGCTCACTAAGTCCTTGGACATAGAAAGGCTTAGTATTTTGCACACCAAATAACACCCTGTCTGGGTGCCAGGTGCGTGTGCACCCTCAGGACACCCCATCCAGCCACAGCAAAGCAGCAGCACTACCAGCCTGGATCGAGGCCGAGACGCCCACACAGGCCAAGCCATCAGCTCTAGCCACAGCCTTTCCCATGAAGACACAAACACCTCCTCTTGCACTCCCTGGCACAGCCCAGCATGCCCAGGCTGAGCACTGAGGCCAGGATTATGGACAACACAGCTCACAGCACTGGGCTGATGCCCCCATGCTTGGCTTCCTACACCTCCCTTCGGTCAGGTCTCTGCCAGGCCCCTTGCCTCAGCTCCTACATGTTGTCCCAGCATCATCATGAGGGGAAAAAACACAGCATGGTCATCCCAGCAACTCAGAGCTCAGAAACAGGGCACCAGCGTGCAGCAGAAGCTCAGGAGATGGTTCTCCGTTACCGCAAAGGACCTCTGCTGCCCACAGCTCCTTCAGTGCTCGCTGAAGGAGGCGGAGCGAAGCTAGGCTACAGCATGACCCCAAGCACTTGAGGGATAAATGGAGATTTTTCTCTTTACTCTGGCTATTTTTGCATCTCAGAAACATGTCTGGGGGGAGCAGCCCTTTCCAGGAGCCCTCTTGAGGGCTGGGATGCCTGTGGTCAGGCACAGGCTTCACCAACACCCTCGGGTTTGCACCCAGCTGGCTGCAGCCCAGGGGCTGAAGATGACAACCCAGCCCTGTCCTGCTTCCAGCACAAGGATGACCTTCCCCGCAGGCAGCCGGGCAGAACGTCCTCCACCAGCTCCCCCTGGCAAGTGAGTCCCAGGGGAGCTGTCAGGAGGGATTAACCCGTCCTGAGGCAGCTGCCCTCCATCACCGCATCACTGTACCCTACATCCCCCACAGCCTCACCAGCGCTCAGGATTTACAGCGCAGGCAGAGCAAGGGGGTTGGCAGCAGAAAACTGATGGGGACAGAGGATTTACAGGGAAGGGCCGGTTTCAGGGGAGGTAGAGTGAAGCAGAGGGTGATTTACAGGGTCAGCAGCAATTTACACAGCAGGTAGCACCAAGGAGGCAAGGATTTACAGGGGCAGGGGAGAAGTACTTTTTATGGGTGTTTATTAGGAAATGAGTGTCTCCTTCCCCTGACCGCTGTGACCCAGGGAGGGGCGCGGGAGCAGATGGATTTGCAACGAGCCTCCCCCTTGCTCTGGAGGTCACGGGTAGGTCAGCATCGGGGACCCTCCCCATCCCAGCGTGGCTGCCAGCTGCAGCTGGCTTCTGCTTGGCCACAGCACCCTCAGGGTCATTTCAGTGCATCCCTGTCCTGCCACTGCCTCAAGGCAGCGCTCTAAGGCCAGGCTCAGTGGTCAGTCCCTCCAGGGAGGCTACAAATAGCAAATCCTCAGACATCTCCTCCTCAGGCTGGAGGCCCTTCCTCCTGGCAAGCCCCAAAGCCCCTCCCCGCCAGGGTCTGATCCAGCCCATCTGCTGGCAATGAGGCAGCACTTCTCCTGATGCCAAGGCTCCTTGCCGCCGCCGGGATGGGGCTGCCAGGCTGGCGACAGGCGGCCAGGGGTCACAGTCTGCCATCCCTCCATCCCAGTGCTGCCAGCACAGACACACACGAGTGACTTCACCCAGTCTCCAGTCCCATTTTCCAGCTCCTTCTGGCACCCAGCAGGAGCCAGGGTTTGGGGTCAGCCCCACATGTGCAACCCTGACCACATCGGTCTGGGCAAGCAGGTCCTTTCCCTCTCCCACCGCATCTTCCCCCCACTCCTGAACTGCAGCAGGGCTGGCAGGGGATGAGCATCTCGAGCGCATGGCACAAATGTGAGGGGTAGCAGCATGTTTGGGTCTCCAGCTGTCACAAACCTCCCAACCCAGCCTTGTACTAGCAGCATCCTGGAGCTGGCAGGTACCAGGCTGGGCATGGAGACATGCAGGTGACACCTGGCCTGCTCACACTGCCAGGGGTTAACCTCAAGGGTTGCACATGGAGTAAGAAAAGTAAAGAAATATATAGGAAAAGTTGTCCCAGCACCGAGACTCTGGTTGCCACTCCGCCACTTTGCAACATCCTCCCATCAGCACACACCACGCTATGCAGGGCACTCGGGGAAGTGTGACAGGCGCCACGCTGGCCTCTGCCACCCCAGGAGGTACCAGGACCAGCTCAATTTAATGTTCAGGAGCGAGCCAGCCAGGAAGCCCTGCGCCCCCAGCCCTTCCCTGCCACTGCTCCCCATTGGTGGTACAGGCCAAGGGCTGCCTCCGCAGAGGTGATGTCTGCAACACATCATGGGCCGGGGACAAAAAATTCAACCGCGCCAGCAGGAGGGTGCTCCTAGATGACATGCCAATCCACATCTTAAATGATCCTACATTTACTCCCCAAAAAGACACCAGGTCTGGTTTGCAACACAAAAGGTGGAAAGGTTGGTCCTAGAAGAGCCCAAGAAAGAGGGAATTCACTCAGACATTTTTATCTCGGTCTCGTTCTCCAGACACTCCCTAGATACCCTATTTTGCACCAGATACAAGGAGACCACACGCTTAACAAGTGCAATCCCTGCAGGGGACACCCAATTTCTCGCAGCATGGGGTTGCTCGGTGCTGGGGAGCAATAGGACCAGGTGCCACTAGCAGAGGGAGGGAGGGGAAGGGCTCCAAGCATTGACTGCAGACACCCACGAAAGCATTGAGCACTGCCCAGCCCCGGCATAGCCTAAACATGATGAAAATAAAGTTGTGAGCAGCCTACACAAGGCAAGAAAAGAAGTTTCTCGGTTTCAGCTTGGAGAGACAGCAGCTTTGCAGTGCAGACAGGTTACAAGTCACACTGGGCAGTATCCCAATATCAATGTGTAAGAGCCCAGATAACATCCCATCATTCGTAGGGGAGGGCTCACTCCCAGCACAGCCTGGCTGATGCTGCAGCTCCTCAGGGACATATCCCCAGCAGAGAAACACAGGCGCACACACCAGCACCAGGGCAGCATCCCAAGCAACCTGGTTCTCTTCTACATGTAAAACTTCCAGAGAGGTACGATAGCAGCACCCAACCCTCACAACGTCCCTGAACAAAAACCCGTACATCTTCACCCAAACCACAGGCAGCGGCAATGCCATTGCCCCCACCCCTCTACCCCAAAGTTTGACTAAAGCTCAGGAGTATCTTTGCTTTTATAAATCTCTGCCTTTTAATGATGGCTTCAAGGCTCAGAGAAAAAAAGGCCCATTAAACTCACTGAATAAGTTAATGGGGCAGAGAGAATCCATTTCAAAGCCACCCCAGGCTATTTTCCTCTGGAGCTAAAGCCTGAATAAGCAAAAAGGAAAAATTAAAACTGTACAGTGCTTTGCCAATAAATAACCCCCAGTGTAATCCACTACCAGGCAGGCCTCCATTTGCAGAGATAATAGGATGCAGATCAGTTGCAAACCACCTCCCCTTGCGGGTACCACCACCTTGTGATTGCAATTAGCTGTGCCATGGCAGGAACCTCCATCTCCTGCCTGTCCCCTTCCACCTGCCCGGGCAGGAGGGGGATGGCACATTCTGCAGAGAATTACCTAAATCCAGCATTTGGCTCTGCAATTCCCCAACCCCCATGCTCTGAGCACACATCCTTGTTTCTCTGCCTCCTTTTTCACAGCCCTCCTGTCTGTTCATGCCTCCTTCAGCCCTGTCTTCTCCCCCTCCTTCACCAGCAGCACTGTGGGTCTGTCCCTTGCCCATCAACCAGAGCTCACACACAGCCGCTCCTCCCCAAACACTTAAAAAACAAGTGCATGTCCCAGAGAGGGGGGGAAAAAAAAAAATCCCTGTTTGTAAATGTTGATCCTGCTAGACGCAGTTTGTTTACTATTTAATATTTAAAGATGCTAATTAAGTCTCTGAATAAATAAATCTGTTAACCATGCCTTTTGGAAGGCAGGGAACCTTCCCCCAGGGCCAGGGCAGCCCAGAGCACGCCGGGTGCTGCGCAGCCTACCGGGGCTGGGGACAAGCCTGGGGCAAAGCCTGAGGATCCCACCACCATCCCTCCTGGAAGGGAGAGCTTATCTGCAACAGGACGCCACACCAGGCACAGCTCAGGCTGAGGACATCGGGGACTTTGGCCATTAAGACCCAGAGGAGAACACCGGCAGTGCAAGGCACAGAGAGGAGGATTTCCAGGCAGGGTTGCCCAAAGCAGTGCATCATAGCCCCAAGATAGGATCTCAGCTGCAACCAAGGAGCCAAGGGCTTGTGCTCCCGAGGGCCAGAGGATCAAACCACGAAGTGCTGGGGGGACACAAAGAAGGGCACCAACACGCATCACCGCAGCCTGCTACCGAGCAGACAGCCAGGGCTGCTCTGGGGACCAGCTACAGGCACCCACCTCCCTCCCAGCTGTCCCCCCTGCCCAGAGCCAGGGCAGGCAACCCACATAGCTTCGTACCTGAGAGCATCTCAGCTTCAGCTCCTCTTCCCAAAACCACTGCTACAGCATCTTGCAAGAACCACTGCAACTGCCTGCCTTCCTCACCCACACAACCTAACATCCCTCAATGCCCACACCTCAGCTCTCCCACCTGATACCTCTTCAGCCTCATTAGGCTCTGCCTCTTCCAAATCTGCTCCAGCTGTACCATGTACCTTGCTGTTAACCCCCCAGGTGCCAGGCCCCACAGAGCTCCCTGTTGTGCAGGCTCCCTCCCTGCCCAGCCAGCATCCCTGTGCCGCATTGGAGCCCTGCATGGACTCCCTGAGCTCTGGTTTTGCTCTGATGCTCCCGAGGACACCCTCCAGCATCTGCCCTGACCTGAAGTCAGGGGCACAGCACTTGCCAAGGGAGCACCAGGCTGCTGCCCTGACGCTGACCTGGCTTTGTGCTACTCTGCCCTTCCCACTGCAGAGCCTGGGACAGCCCATGAGACTGCTAGCAGTACAGATGTGTCCAGAGCCCATGTGAGGCTCAAACTAGGAAACAGTCCCCAGTAACAGTCAGCTTCTCTGAATGGGTACAAGGAGAGCCCCAGGAGAACAAGGGTGCTCTCTGCAGGCTGGGGAGCCAAGGAATACACAGCACCCTTGACCCCGTGTCCCACTGAACTTTGCTTGTTCCACAGGCTGCTCAGCCGCAGCCACCAAGTGACTCGATGGCTTTCAGCTCACTTTTCCTGGGATATATTTTGGCTGGGAGAGCACAGGCAAGGCAGGAGACAGCCAAAACCAGGACCCACATCATTGCCCCAGGAGCACCCAGCCACATCCTGGAGGCAAGAGGTTTGGGGAGCAAGAGAGATCTTTCCAGCCACACAAGTCACAGAGCTCCCCAGAGGCAATCCCATCTGTACTGGGGTGGACACGAGGGATGCCCAAGCTGGGTTAGAAGCAGGCAGGAGAAGGGCTGTGGTCCAGGACAAGGGCAGGCAGCCCAAGGGAGCATTTGCACAGCTGGTTCACAGACCAAAGAGCCAGGACTCCTGGTTCCCAACCCAGGTCACTGCACAGCAGTTCCATGGAGAGCATGGGAAAGCCAGAGCTGCTCCAGGAGCAGAAGAAAGGTCAGCAGCTGGAGGCACCCATGCTCTCCCCCATGTGGCTTCATGTCTCAGCAGGGTCAGGAGTTAGAGCCTGGCATCACCGCGGCTCAGCTAAGCACTCATGTTCCTAGTTTATCCTGGCAAAACCATGAGCATGCAGAGTCCTCAGCAGCACCCAGATTCCCAGCATCTGTTTGAGCATTTCCACATTAACACTTCCTAGTAGGAAACACCTGGGGAGAGCTCAGGGAGAGCTAGTTAAGGGACAGCCTTGCACAGCCCAGGAGGATGGGGACTTCACCATGCTCACATCTGCTGCTACTCACTTCTCAGTCCCCCAGGGACAGCGCAGGGCAGCCAAAGGCACCAGTGCCCTGTACCCTCCCCGGCACAACCAAGCCCGGCATGGAGCCGTAGGAAGGCTGCAGGGAAGGGGCTGCATGGGGGATGGCACCTGGGCTCAGCACCTCCCTGCGTCCTTCCCTGGAGCCCTGAGATCCCAAGGCCATTTAGTTGTCACTGCAACAAGCACCAAGGTCAAGGACGAGCACCCCAAGCCACCCAGCTGTGCTATCACACCACCACACTCCTTTGGGAATCCTTCCTGACCTCTCTGCTCCACTGCTGGGACTGTTGTTTTTAATTAAGTAAGCAGTTTTCCCTTCTGTTTAGGCAGATTGAAGCTGGAAGAAGGCGAAGGTGGAAGTGACGGCACATGCTGGAGGAGGGGTACAGGATGAGGACTGCCACTAAGAGGCTTCATTATCTCCTACACCAGAGCACTGGGTGGCAGCTGGAGGAAAGCTGGCTGCACACATGGTTCTGGCTTCTGCTTCGGCTCCCCAACTGCTATGTCACATGAAAACAAGCTAAAAATACAGCGCATATTTTCCTGGTGCTACTCTTCAAGGCAAGCAGGGGCCAGGTCTCACACAGAGGGCGACAGGGTAGGAGCCCCAGCCCCGCAGGGTCAGGAAACAGGGTGGTACATGGAGGATGGAGATGCACAAGGGCACATGCAGCAGGGCTGGTGGAGAAGCCCTGCTAGCTGACCACTGACTCCGCTGCGGCCTTCCAAGGGGAATCCAGAGAGATTAATCTCCTTTTCTTCAAATGAAATGAAGCCCAAGCCCCAAGCAATATCACTGCTCTAACCCAGTGATAGGGAGGTTACCCCTACAACCACCCCAATGCCATGATGCTGGGGACCCATTTGCTGTTGCACTGCGGGACCACTGGGTGTCACAGCCCTTCTACCATGCTGGCAGTGCATGGCAATCACCAGCAGGAAAATAACCAGCCCATCTTGGTCTCAGCTGTCAGGGAGAATGAGATATCCCTCAGGAGCTGCACATGGAGGATGCTGCAGGGTCAAAAACAGCTTGCTACCACCACCGGCCCTTTCGCCATCTTGCATCAGGCTCTTCTTAGCCTTTCCCCTCAGGGAAGGGCACATGGCCTCTTTAGCTCTCCAACCTCCATCCAATCCCTGCAGTAAAGGGTTAATCAGAGAAGCAAAGAGCATTGAAGCCACCCTGGAGGCATTCAGAGACAGCTCTCAGCCTGTGCCCTCTTGCCTCTACATCCCAGACTGGTCTGGGGACACTTCCCATGGATGTTCAATACAACAGGACCAATATAACAGCCTTGTTTATCCCCCGCCTCCTTGCTTGGCCTCTCCTTAAACCCTGGCTGGTGCTGGGCTGAAGGCTCTCCATCCCCGCTCTGCTGCTTGCAGGCCAGTTGCACTGCTGCTCCGTGCCTCAGTTTCCCCATCAGTAAAATGGACAGAGCTGTAAGGGGTTTCCTTGCAGATCACGCATAGCCACAAGCCGGACGCAGATGGCAGCACACCACCCTGATCAGGCACCTCTTGCCCAGCACTTCAAACAGCCCAGAAACACCTCCCCACAGCACCCACTCTGGCTCAGTCAACACCTTCCAAAAAGCCGCAAATCACCTCAATTCACAGATGTGCTGAGGCTGTATCACTTGCGGCACTGGTGTAAGAGCTATCAGTACGTGGGGGTGCACCAATTGCATCCTCCTGCAGCAGCACAGAGGAGAAAGCCATGACCCAGCACCCAGCCAGATCCCAGGGGACCGTCTGACCCATCCGACACCATGGGGACCAGCATGCTGAGCTGGGGATCAGGTGGGAGCCTACCAAGAGGGGTATGCCAGCATAGACACCCCAGAGCAAAGGCTCCTCTCCCGCATGGCATGCATCAGCGTGACAGCAAGCAAGCGGCGACTTGACCCCTCAGCCCCAGCCGCCCCCCAGCCACTCCCGCAGCCCGCACTGACCCTGAGCCCGGCTGGCTCACGGCTCCATCCTCCTACTCGCCCGTGCCAGCGCAGCCCGGAGCCGGGCTGACTCACGCTGCCGCTTGCCCTCTAGCGGCACAGCCACCCCGAAACCGGGGGAAGAGAGGAGGGGATGAGCCGGGGCTGAGCCGGGCAGAGGGTGCCCGGGGCTGAGCCGGGCTCCGGCTGCCCCGGGGGGGTGGGCACAGGGCAGAAGGTCGGTTGGGGCTGGGGGTTATGGCACATCCACGGAGCTGCTCATGCAGAAGCGCTCCCGCACAAACAGCCTCTGTCCGGAGCAGCCTCACGACGCGGGGAGATACACATGCGGACTAGCGGCGTGCGGCCATGGTCCCGATGCCCTGTGCACGGTCCTCTGGGACCTGGAGCATCGCTTGGGGCAAGCGGGGCTGCTGCTCCCCGTCTCTTCATGTGAGGTACTAAGTGCCTGCAATATCCAACCACCGTACGCGAACTGCAGCCTCTGAACAAGAAACTCACCCCGTAGCGCTGCCTCGGCGGGGGTTTTGCTGTGCGCCCCTTGGTGCAGAGGCGAGAGCAAGAGAATTTGGGGGAAACCAGAGCCCGCATGCTGCTGTCAAACACACCTGCTTAAAAAGCACCTACACATCCTGCCAAAACCCCCGCTGCAGGAAACCCAAAGCTCAAAATTACTGCTATTGCACAGTGCCTGGTAAATAATACACCAAGTTACAAGCATTATTAACATTCACTTTTGGAAACCTGGCAGGCTCAGGGGTTGGTTCACTCCATGCTTGACTGCAGCCCCCCTTGAATGGGGTGTACCAAATCCAACCATAAACTCATGGGCAACACCTAGCGTGGGCACTGCATTGAGCAGGACAAGCCAGCGTGCCAGGGTAGCACTGGGCAACACCGCTGAGCACAACCTACCTGCAGGGCTCCCCAGGGGTGTTCCCACGGGACATCCCATGGCCTGTTTGGGGTGTTCACTGAAAGAACCCAGCATTGCTGGGTGCATGGATGGTCACAGGCCTTTGGGAGACCACGAGCAGTCTCATGCCAAAGCATGTGAAGGTGTCACCCCCACAGGGGTGAGCTGATAGGGTAGAGCACACCCAGAGAGCTTTCCCTAACCCAGCTCTACAAAAGCCCCCAGCCAGAGGCAACACATCTCCCAGCCTCTAAGGGCAGCAAGGCAGGTCCTTCCTCAGTCTCTTCCCCTCCATCTCTGCTTCTGCCCCCCCATGAAACACCTGTCCTAGACCTGAAGCATCCCCATCTCACCTCTCCAAGGCCGGGGAGACAAACCAGCAGGCAGAGCTGACCTAGACCTCCCCAAACCCTGCAGCAGATAAGGGCTGCGGAGATGTCACATGCACCCTGAAACCATCCACGTCACCAGCTCCTCCTGTCCAGGCAGCAGCTCAGGCCCCACATTTAGCTCAGGAAAACCCTGGGAAGTCCTGGCAGGCACCAAAATTGTCTCCTCCATGGAGAAATACCTGGTATGGGCCATCAGCAGCCAGGCAATGCAGACATGGCTGGGGAGCACTGGGATCCCGCAGTGGGATCAGGCGTGAGACAGACAGAGACAGCAGCAGACTCTGGCATGAAAAGGCAGGTGACAACCCAGCAGGAATCCCGTGTCCCAGCGAAACCAGGGCTGTAACCCTCAGGTGCCTGGTGTCCTCTGCTCAGTCTTAGCTCAGCCACTGCTGGGAAATCAGAGCTGAGACCTGGCCCTGACAGCCAACTCCTCCAAAACCCACCTTTTATAGCGCATCTACCCCAGATCCTTCTGCTCGGCTCCCGCGCGTCACCTGGAGGGCTGCAAAAGTACTGGAGGTCCCAGACATCGCCCGTGCCAAGAAAGTGGCTCCCTCCAGGACTGGTCAGCAGGGAGAAAGGCCATATAAGCAGGAAAGGAGCCAGCAGCCAGCCCAGGGGATGCACCCAGCCCTGGGTGCCCCTAGTGCAAGTTTAGCTACTCTGGTGCACAGGGCAGCAACCACCATGGACCCAATCCCGTGATGCAAGGGGGATGACACGGGGACAGCCAGGACCAGTGCTGCCAGCTTAAGGCACCTCTAGAACTTCAAGGCCATATCTCAGCCCGCCTCCTTGTCACAAACATCTCTGCACCCTCTTCTGTCCTCACAGCCTCGTGCTGCACCCACCTCCCCCTTCCAAACATGCTTCAGGACAGTCACTCTACATAAACAAGAGCCCTGTAAAACAAAGCTGGATTGAATTAGGGACCTTTTGAATGGTCTCTGCAGCGGCTAAAGCCTCCAGGACCAGGAGATGGGAGGAACGACGGGATGGAAGGCTTTGGGAATGCAGTGGCCTTCGTCTCCAGAGAGCAGCAGCACGAGGCGCACTGGGCATGCTATGGCTGATTCACAGAGCGGGAAAAGTTTGTGCCCTGTTGTCTGAAGCAGAGGAATCACCAACTTTAGCATCACAGGAGCCACTTTCCTGGCTGTTTGGGCCACCAAAGCAAGTTCTGCTCCCTCCAGCCCTTCCAGGAAGATGCTTGCCCTTTCTTTCTTCCCTCCTTCCCACATGCAGGTGCACACGGGCATCACTGGTGCCTTGCCTTTCCCGGCACCAGCAGTGAAGGGGTGCTGCCACTCTGTGCACCCCCTCACTCTCCCCCACAGCACGTGCTCCCAGCTCCCTCGCAGTGAGTGGGGGCTGCACTGCCGCTTGCCCCCCACAGCACCCAGCTCTGACGCAGCTCTCCCACATCCGGACAGGCCCACAGGATGGAGCAGATGCTGCCATGGGCTGGTGGGACAGCCCAGCAGGAAGGATGGGACTGCTCTTCTTGTCCATGGGTGGGTGGGAAGATGCTTCCCCTTGGCCTTGTGAGACCCAAAAATCCTGCACCCCATGGCACTCCACAACAACCCACCTCCTCTAGAGTTGCTCTGAATTAATCTCACCCAGTTGAAGGCAGCTACAAGCTCCACAAACAAACCCTGCAAACCCACCTGTTTGGGTATTTTATATTGAGAAACCCCATTCTCCCTGGTGAGGTTGGCTAAGGGAGCAAGGCTTTATATACTGGGGACATCTCCCTACCTCGAGGGAGCCCAGGGGTGACAAACGCAGGCCACCGCCGCCTGCCTGGCAGCATCTCTGCAGTGCCATAGCAACAGCTGAGAAGTAGGGAGGCCCAGATGGCAAACTCCTCCGTCCGTCCTTCCCCACGCGCCGTGCCGGCGCACGCAGGCACTGCCCACGCTGCCAGAAGGGTAACTCCCCGGCCCGCCCCCAGCACGCAGCACCTGCTATCACGCCGACACGCGGCAGCACAGGCGAGCCCGGCCACCCCATGTGCTGGCCAGACACCCCTGCAGTGGCATTGATGGGGACCCAAAGTGGCAAAATGCCCTGGCTGCTCGGTACACAGGGGCAGAACGGGTTTTGTGCCGCAGCACCCCAATGACTGAAGTTCTCCCTGTGCATCTGGTCTTTTTAAGGAGGTCTTGCAAAGGATGGAGCCACATGCCACAGGGGTGAGGCTGGGTTAGGGGAGGCTTGAGCATCCCCACAAGTCATACCTGCCTGGGGACACAGCAAAGGCCACCCAGCTGCACAAGGAAAAGCAATGGCATGAAGATACCCTGGCCCCATGGTCATCCTCTCCCCAAATTGGGAGGGGGAAGTCCAGCAGCACGACTCCAAACTGGAGCCACCTCAGCCAGGGTCCAAGCCAGCCCCTCAGCTAGACAGGACCCTTGGCAGCTCTCGCAGGGATCTCTGTGTGCAGAGCCACGTCCCCAGGGATGTGATCTGAAATTGGATACGTTTCGGGGCAGGCAGAGGGACAGCAGCCAACCCAACCTCCTCCTCCATCTCAGGGCAAGAACGTCCTGCCCTTTCCCTCCTTCACTGTTGACCTAGCACCGCCTGGATTTACACAAAAGTTGTGTGCCACCATCCCCCCCAGTCCAGCTGGGGCAGGAGCCACCCAGCCCTCACTGTGGCTGCTCTGCTCTCCCTGAAAAGGAGGATGGATGGGAAACCAGAAGCAGCAGCAAATGGAGCAAAGACAATTCATTTGAGGTGTGCAACGGGAGGCTCGATGATGGGATACCACACTGCAGGCACCCACAGGGCTGGGCCACACTGCCAGCCTCCATGGGCAGCGCTACAGGCTGGGTGTCTCCTCTCCTTCTGTTGTCCTTGCCTCGAGGGTCTCATCAGCCGCTGAGATGTGAAACCCAAAGCTCCTGGTGGCTTGGCCCCCGATGCTGGGGGGACCTGCCTGGGTGGGGTGTGCTGGCATGGAGGGGCCTCTGCCCTGGCTTGGGGTGGGGGGTAAGATGGACAAGCCCACCAAGCCGGCTCATACAGCTTGCTTTCTCCAGCTCTCCAAATGGGGCCCGGAAGCATTTTGTCAGCACCACCCAAGCTCAGATTGCCAAGCTGAGCTTGGCTTTCAGATGAGAATAAGGCCCCGCCTGGCCCCAGGGTGGTTTCACTGCCCCATACGCCATTACCTTTTCACCAGCAGCAGGATGGAGCAGAGACCACCACCTCCCTCAGGGCCTGTGGGGAGGACCCGGCTGGAGCATCGAATGCCCCGGCCGCAGGGACAGCGCTAAGCCTCCCCTATTGACCCTCCCACCCCAGTGGGCAAAGGTGCCTTTGCCCACTTGCTGCCCACAGACGAGGCAAGCTGCCTAAAGAAGCCAAGCCCCTGGTTAGTGTGACAAGCAGGGGGAAGCGCCATTCGGTGCCCAGCTGAATCAGACCCGCATGCCAGGAGTGATTCAGCGATGACCAGGCTAAGCTTCGACACACCTCTCGCCCCAGCACCCAAGATGGGGGGGCTGGCAAGGAGAGGCCTGACATTGAGCCAGGAGGGTGCAGGACCCAATGCCTCCCATGCAAGAGCACAAATACTGGTTCAACCCTGGCTCCCAGAAGTGACTCCTTTGCTAGGAAGCAGCCCCACCACCCAAACCATCCCTCTGCTCCTATAAGCATCTTCTGCGAACCACTGCCACCTCCCCAGGAAGCACAGACCCCTGGGGAAAGTTTTCACTCACACTCAGTCTCAGCCCCTCACAGCATTTGGGGGTTCACCCCAGTCCTGTGCCTTGGCCCTGAAGCCCAGGGAGGGAGGTGTGGGGCCGGCAGCAATGCAGGGGGCGAGGGAACGTGCTTTGCTCGGTGTGGAGCAGAGATGCATACAACATCCAGCAAAAACTGGCACCTTCTCCTCCCTCCCCAACTTAAGAGAAGCTCCTCTCCAAAAAAATACCCAGCATCTCTGTTTCTGGACTTGAATCTTCCCCCCCCCCCCTCCTTGTTACAGACTGCTTATCGGCTTTTTCAATTTCAAAGCACTAAAGACATTTTCTGGGCACAAAGGACTCACATAATACTACCTCTCACAGCAGTTCAGATGTGTGTGTGTGTGCATCTGACAACGCACACTCGCTCACGCTGGTGGCTTCCAAACCCTTTGCAGCCTTTCCTGCTGCTCCCCGCCCCCCAAAGGGTTAAAACCAAACCACAACAAACAGCAAGCACAGGAAAAAACCACGAGTTTCTCTGACTTCCCCAGCATCACCCACGTCCCTCCAGGATCGCAAAGAAAATACTCCAGCACCGCAACACAGGATAAATATGTGGCGATTGGAAGGGGAGCATTGCATTAGTTTCCCCCTTTACTTTCCCTGTTCCTGCTGGGTTCGCAGAGGTTTGCTGACAAGGCAATAGCAGGGCTGGTGGTTCAGGGTCAGTGGTACCTGCTGAAAACCTGCTTGGGCATCACATGAACCTGTAAGCAAGCGGGGAGAGCAGCTCCCGTCGTCTTTACCCAGCAAAGGTGACAAGCAGAGCTGCGAAAGAGGCACTGCAATTACTCCATGGCTCTGCTGCAATTGCACTGTGACCAAATAAAACAGCCTCAGAAAGAGACACAGCAAAGCCCTCTCCCTCCATGCAACTGTGCGATCGAGGTGAAAAAAAAAAAAAATAAATAACCCTCTATTACTCATTTCAAACCTTGCTGCATTTAACTGCCAGAATAAAGGATTCCACCTCTTCTCTGCTCAACTCCCACTGGCAACTTGCTCTGGGGGCTACATTTCCCTAAATGCTCACATTTCAATTAGCATTAGAATAATGAAATGGCTCAGAGTTCATCTCACCCAAAAATGTACTGGAAAATAAAAAGCAGAGATTGGAAGAGATGAGGATCTTTTTTTTTTTTCGCACACACACACAGAGCATGATGGATTCAGGAGAAGGAAATATATTCCTTTCTTGACTCCACGCTGATGAGATTAACATGGGCTTTGCTAACTGCCTCTCCAAACAAGGATAATGCAACTTCAAGTTGATTTTCCAGATAAACAAGCATGCAAACAAACGCAAAGTGCTCAACTAAAAATATCTCCCTGCTCCGATGCTTCTCCCGACCGCCACCACCCCGAGAGGAAAACACACAAATCCTATCGCAGCACCACAGCGAGTTGCAAAATTATAACAATGCGAGTTAAATAAACTACTTAAGGGACATCTCACTGTCCCATTTTTTTTCCCTCCCCTTAAAAAGACGAAACCACAGATCCCCAGACACACTCAGCCAGGGCAGGGAAGGGAGCATTTTCTGTTGTGGGGATGAAAAAAAATGGCATTCTAATCCGATCCAAAGTCTCGAAAAAGAACAAGCAGCTCAGAACTTGCTTTTCTTGCCCAATTTGGGTACATATGTGGCTGTGGGGTTCCCCCCCCCCCAGCGCGCCCCTTGCAGAAGCAAACAGTTAAAGGAAGCAGCAGCTTTAGCATCTTTGCCTGCTGCTCTCTCTCCTAGTAAGGAATCAGATCTCGTTGACTTTATTCCTCTTAAGCCTTGGCCAAACTGTTGCTGGGCGGTTTTGGGGTGGTGTTTTTTTTTTTTTTTTTTTGGGGGGGGGGGNGGGAAAGCCGGATCTGCGTCCTCTGCACGGGAAGCAGGGCTGAGCTCTGCCAGGCAGCGCAGCAATGCCGAGGGCACCTGAGCCCTGCACAGGCAACCCAGCCCGCACCCTGCGCCGGGAGGGGACGGCGCCCAGGGAGAGCCCAGG
>WAAD01005387.1:395903-469477 GCA_013389945.1 Fregata magnificens
AAAAAGAAAGAGGGAGAAAAAAAAAAAAAAAACACAACAAAACCTCAAGCGATCAGATGCAAAAATCCTCCAGCAGATGAAATCATGCTGGCAGCTGGCTCGGAGAGGCTGTAATTCCCGCTACGGTAGCGGCAGCGGCAGCGGGCGGGGATGCATGCTGGCCCGGCCGCCCTGCGCCCGCCGCCCGCCGCTCCCCGCCAGCCGCTCCGGAGGATTGCAACGGGAGGCTGGGGAGGCAGCCGGGGAAATAAATAAATAACAAAAACGGTGCGAAAGTCACCAAGTCCCACCTACTGGGCAGAATTAAAATTGACACACCTGCAAAAAAAACACACAGAGGGAGAGGAGGGGGCGACCTCCCCTTCCCATCGCTTCCCTCCCCCGGCCTGGCCAGCCCTGCTGCGGCGGGCACAAAAAGCAGGGGAGGAGGAGGAGGAGAAGGAGGAGGAGGAAGGCTTGCAAAGCGAGCCCGGCTCTGCAATAAAAAGGATTCCCCACCCCCCTCCCTCTCCGCTAAAATCAATCTAGGGGAGGGGGGAGAGAGGGGAAAAACCCACCCCAGCACTGCTGGAGCCCCAGCTCAGCCCCGCCAGCGGAGGAAAAGTTGCAGCTGGGATTAAATTCGTGCTGGGGGGAGAGCAGAGGGGCTCTGGCTCGGCTCCTGCTTTCTCAGGCTCTTTCGTCTTTTGGAGGAGGACGGTGTTGCCTTTCGCTTGGTTGTTGGGTGGGTTTCTCCCCCCCTGCAATCCGGACACAAGGGTGGAGAGGAAAGAAAGATTAAACTGAACTGGAAGAGAATAAACGCCAGTGTGGATTACGGCAATTTAAATAATATTTTCTTTTTCTTTAGAGGATCCTAGCGAGAGGCAGATCAGACGGCTGGGTGGGAAAAAAGCGACTGGAGAGCACCCAGGAAGGACTTTCTAGAAAAGACACACATGCACACCCCCCCTTCCAAAATGCAACGGGGACTCAGCCGGCTGCCGGGAAGTGCGGGCAGGAGCACCCAGTGGTCGGGGCTCCCGTCCTCCCTCCTCTGGCTTCCCCCTTCCCTCCTGCAGCAGATTCTGCAATCAGACATGCAAAAAAAAAAAAAAAAAAAATCCTGAAAGAGGAAGACTGAAGTGTTGAAAAGGCTGAGCTCAGAGCGCTGAAATGGCATCAGGAGAGCAGTGAGTGCGAGCTGAACAGCAGAGCGAATTAAGATGCATGGTGCATTTTTGGCAAGCACAAACCCAAGCAGATCAGAGCTCTGCTTAATTTGCTCTGCTTTTCTACAGCGCTTTTCTGCACGCCTTCCCCCCCCACCCCCCCCAATAGTTTCATGCCTCTGCTCCTCCGCACAGAGACACAGTGATAAAGGGACAGTGCTGCAGGCAGGAGCACGGGTGAAGGGAGGAATTACAGGTGTAGGACTCCAAATATTTCAAGGGTCTCCTTCTGCCAGGCGCAGGAAGGAGAAACAGAGGGATCTCTGCACGGGCTGAACCAACACCTCCAGGCCCTGCTATGCACCCCAAATCATCCTAGTCCAGAAGAGGCAACAGCATTTGCGGGTTAAAAAAGGGGGTGGGGGGGAAGCAGCTGCAGGGAGAATTTGCAACCACAATTCATGCACCCATACACCTCGGTGGGGAGCAGCCTGCCTACAGCCACGCTCACAGGGAGCCCATCCCAGCGGGGCACGAGCAGGGCTTGTGCTTGGGTAACTCTTCAGCCATTGCTGCACAGCCACATTGCAGGCCCTGGGAACAGCAGTGATGTGCAAGGGGGTGCACATACCAGCACATCAGTCCTACTCCCACGGGGGCTTCTGGGGTGCCAGGCAGCTTTATCAGGGCTCCTCCTGCCAGGGCTCCCAGAGGAAGCAGGGGTACTTGTCTAGTGAATAAATACTGAGGTGGGAGGGCTGGTTTCTCCCTGAGCCCCACCTGCTTGCAAATTACTGAAGTGAGACACCGGGATCCAAAGAGGTCACTGAAGTGCCTGGCACTGCAAGGAAGAGGAATACAGGGGGGTTGGTGGATCCCCACCCCCATGAGAAGCAGCTCCCATCCTCAGGCACCTGTACGGAGACCGTGGCTGGGAAGGTACCAGAGAGGAAAACACCCAGGCATATTTTTTGCTCCCTGTCTCAGTTTCCCCACCCGTGTCAGAGAGATGCCATTCTTGTGGCTCAGCACTGCGACCGGGCTGGAAAAGACACTGATGGAGGGCACCATGTCATATGCCCCTGCCCGTGGGGAACACCAGGCACCCCACAATGCCCAGCCAACATGTGGGTTCATCCCTCAGCAGCACAGGGAACAGGGATGTCACACTACCCACAAAACCAGTGCTCAGGACGAGACCAGGGCTTCCTCCATACTAGAGCTGGTGCAAGGTCACAGCCTCTTCGTGGCCCTTGACATCAGTCACACCATCATGCGCGAAACCAGTGTGAGGCCATCAGCCTACCCTGCTGTGTCACCGCAGGGCCAGTCACAGGCTGGGGACACGTTCAGGGGGCACACGCCTGCCTTGGGGACCCATTGCTGTTCCATAGCACAGCAAGGCTCTCTTCTGGGCAGATCAGTGCCAGGACCTGGGGAAGCCACCGTCACCTGGAGGTGCCAGGGTGGCAGTACTTGGCGCAGGGCTGTGTGCATGAGCACCCTGCACTCACCCACCCGGGTGGCAGCCTGCCTTGTGTCCCTCCGTCCCCCAGGGCATGAGGTCAACCCCTGGCCTGGAGCAGAGCACAACTGCTAATGAAGCACAAACCCACCCAGAGAGGCTTTTGGGTCCTCCTCTGGAACCCAAGGCAGTTACATGCTTTGCACTCTCCTTGCAAAGACGAGGTTTAACCCTCAGAAAGTTGGGGAGGTCTCAGGTCGGCTGTCCCAGGTGGGGGGATGCAGGAGCCCACCCGCCCCCATGACCTGCACACCCCGCTCTGCCACCCAGTGCCAGGCGGGCCCCACTTCAGCGGCTGATGAGGAGGTTTTGTGCCAAGCCACGGCTTCCTCTGCCGCTGATACATAAAGCCGCCGCTTGCAGAGGAAACGTGGCTGGGCAAAGCAGGGGAATGGGAGGAGCAGGAGCATCCAGCTGGGTGCCCAGAGGGCAGGCGGAAGGTAGGCAGGAAAAGAAAGAAACCGGGGGGGGGGGAGCTGTTCATCCTCCCCATTGCAGGCTACCAGAGGTGATTGGCAAGTTTGCTGGCAGAAGAGACTGCAGCGACAGCAAAGTCCCTGCCACAGAGAGCAGATGGGCCACCAACCTTCAACCAGCACCAGAGCTGGGTGGCCCCTGGTCCTGCTTCCCCCGCTTGAACCCACCGCCCCTCACCGGTCCACAGACAGATGGAAGATGATGCTCAGCGAGGGCAGTGCTACCTCTTGCACACCCAGACCCAAAAGGGGATGGGAGTATTTGGGAGCTGCCAGTGGTGGGAACGCGCCATCCCTGCCTCCATCCCTCACTCCTGTCCCTGTGGAAGAGGGAGGCAGGAGCAGGGCATGAGTGATGGGGCTGTCAGAGCGCAGAGATGGTATCTTGAGCAGAGGCCTTGCTGTTATTGCTGTGAAGGATGCTGGCAAATTGCTCTTTCAAGAAGCATCTCCATGAAGGATGAAATCAGTGCCTCCTGTAAGAACTCTGCCCCACAGGGGCTCAGGGGCTGGGTTCCCTCTGGCCTTTGAGAGCCTCCAGAAATTCCATGGGGTGCACTCAATCAAGACTAAACCCCAGTTCCTCTGCAGAGAGGTCCCCATCTCCCCCATCCCAGCTGCCCTCTGCACAGGGACATGAGTTGCTACCAAAACACCCAGCCCAGAAGAAGGAGCAGGGCTGGGAGGTGCCTGGGGGGCTCCTGGCCACGGACAGAGGTGAAGGCAGCTGTTTTGTTTGCATTTCTGCACTTCCCACCTACACAGCTGCCTTTAGCATCACACTCTTGGGCTGACTGTCCCTCAGGGACAATCTTTCCTCCCGCCACCCCGCTTCCCAGGTAAAGGCTCCCCAATGCACCGCTTGCCTCCCGAGGCCAGCAAACACCACAGCCCTTTGGGGCATGACCAGAAAGAGATCCGTGGCCCAATATCTGCTCAGTCATCATAAGCTCCAACGTCCACTCCTGCTTCTGATCTCTGTATCGATCCGGCAGGCCCGCGCTGAGGCATGCACCGCCCCGCTCCCTATTACCAGAACAGCACTTGCCGCTCACTGAAAATGATGAGCTGACATTTTTCTAGCCCCCTTCTTGTCCAGAAGGATCTGCAAATCTGCCTACAGCAGGACCACTTTGCACACCTCTGAAATGCAGCCAGCCCTGGGGAGGGCAGAGCTGCTCTTTGGCAGCATGCAGCGATGCTGGGCAGCAGCACAGGGTGTGAGCTCTGACAGGAGAGGCAGAGAGAAGGATTTCATCCCCCGCGTTGGGAATTTGGCTGCAGGTTCATATGCCCCTTTGCAGAGCAACCCCAAGAAGTGCAATTTTGGAGAGGGTCCAGTTTTCAGGGTAAATGCCCAGGAGCTGCTGCCAGCTTTCAGGGAGGGGGTCAGGGCTGGTTTGGGGGCACAGCATCCCCCACGGCATCACCGGCATGGGCTGCAGGAGGAAAATATCAGCCTCTGCAGAGCCAAGAGGCGTTTGCCTCTTGCCTGAGCCACGCAGACACACAAGCATCAAAAGTGTTGCTCCCTGAAGCAGAGCACCTCATTCCCACCACCCTAGGAAGAGCTTGGAAGCAGCTTTTGATCTGATGTCCATATCGCTTCTCAAGTGCTTGACAGGAGGAGCCCCGTGCAGCAGGGAAGGTCGCATCCTGAACACGCGTCAGCCCGGCCCTGGGAACCTGCAGGGAGAGGGGCAGGGGGAGGCACATGGGGCAATCACATTTGGGCAGCAACAGCCATGTGATGAAAAGTGAAGGTCTCAGCTGGGGGACGTGACTGGAGAGCAGCTGGTGGTAGGAGACTCCAACCTTGGGTTGTCCTTGCCTATGCTGTGGGCATGTGGGGACAAGGGCAGGGTGAAGCCATTCCGGCGGATGTTCATAAACTCTCCGAGACTGTTAAGAAAGTGTAGGGAAAAGCATCTAACCAGGAACTGTTTGCTCAAATAAACAGGAACAAAATGTTCAGGAGAAAAGATATTCAAGTGAGGTCTAAAGAAACAGCCCTGTCACGAAGATAACAAATATTACTGTGCTTGCATTCATTGCTAGGACCTGAACCTGTCTCCCACCTAGGCAGCTTCTGAATTAATGTGCCTAGCCAGGGAAAAGGTCTGGTCATGGCTATAATGTCCAAGAGATGGTCCAAGGAGGATGTCTGCAATGGTCAAAAAAAAAAAAGACTGAAACAAAGGTCTTGAAAAGCCCAAGGAACAGGATGGAGAATAATGTGGAGTAGATTATAGCCACCATCAAGAAATCAAGGCAGCACTTTGATCTGCCATCAATGCTCTGCACAGACCTGGTCCATCTCTTATGGAGAGGAAAGAGGAGCAATTCTGAGACCTGAGTGGGGAAGCTCGAACAGGGCCGAGGCTGCAAAGCCTGAGGGCAGCTGCTGGGAGAGGAGCTGGGGAGTGGGCTGCAAAGGAGTCCCAGGAGGCACTTGAGATGGCCATGCTGCAGGCAGATAACGGGAATTACAGTCCCGGCATTGTTCCTCTGATGCCCTGCCATCTGCATGTCTCTCGGGGTGTTTTACATGCTCAGAGCCACTTGGTTGTGGGCACGAGTCAGGAAATTCCCAACGTGAGCGGTCAGGCCACACAGTCACGGACACAACCCTTGCCAGGACAAAGGAGGGGAAGTCTCCATCATGTTCCCCCATGATTTTCCCCAAACCAAGCCTGTGCTTTCAAAAATCCCACATTCCTAATTCAGTCTCTGAATGTGCAAGTGGAGCATGTGGGACTGGGGGGGGGTCAGAGAGAGCCTGGAATATCCCACAACACAGGACCTTGGTGTAAGAAAAATTGCTTTAGATTTTAAAAATAATCAAAATGAACCAAAAAACCCCCCTAAAATTTCAGCTTATTTCCAAGCATGCTTTTACAAGCAAAAGAAGAGCTATGTCCATGCCAAGCCCTGTTTTCTTGCATTCCGGCGCACCAGCCAAGTGTCCTTGTCCTCTGGCCAGGCACCCTCACCCATGGCAGCATCCATCCCGCACCGGCCTGTGGTTCGCAGAAACTCACGCTGCCACCAAGATGCTGGGGAGGAAATTGTGTGAAAGGAATAATGGCCATGACACACGTCTCATCAGAAAGGTAACAATGCTCATCTTGGGCCCCTACCAAGCCTCCAGGTTGAATCACAACTCACTGGAGAATCAATTCCTCCTCGCCCTGAGCTCTTCCCTGCACACGTGCACAGAAACATGCTCCGCAAACCCTGGCCGCCCTTGTGAGGAAATTAAATTGCTTTAGACAAAGTTCCCTGGGCTGTTTATGCCTCCAGATCTTTCACTGATCTTCCTTCCTGGGGGGCTCTGTTGACTTTGGGGAGAGGTGCCAGAGCAGGGTTAAGCAGGGAAGAAACTAATATAACCAACCCTTCATAAAATGATTTACCAAAATCTTTTTGTAGGGTGCTGCTCTCCCAAATAAATCTGGTGAAGCTGCTATTATCTACAGTGGGGTAGGGAAGGCAGCTTTTACCTGGGTGTCAGGGCTCTGCTGTAGAAAGGACATAGAGCCCCATCTCAGCATCACGTGCATCTAATATGCTTCCCAAGTGTCAGGGGGACGAGGGACTTGCAGCCCCCACAGCCGACAGGGGAGATAGCTGCTGCCCCGAAAGGGCATCTTTTCAAACATCTCTGTTACCTCTCTCATCCCAAGGATAAGTTGAGTCAACAGCTGCTTGAAATGGTATCCTGGTCTATCAGGGAAATTGTGAAACTCTGAATTACTTAAGACATCTCCCCATCCCATGATGGGTACAAGTGAGACAGCTGGTCCCACTCTCAACCCACCACGCAGGGAGAAGCGACCATGCTGAACCCAAAGGGACCACGAGCCACAAAGCCTGGCTTAGCCAGGAGCCCTGGGCTGATCAAGCAGGACCCCAAAATGCTCTGTCCCAGCCACCTCACCCAACTCCACGGAAAAGCAAGTGAACACAGGATGCTCCCCCTTGGCAGCTGGTGGCATCTGTTTTCCTACTTCGATGCCTCTCCAGCATCACCTGAAAGCCGGAGCTCTCGGAGCACAGGGTGACAGGCTGACAGCAGCCCCAGTAGCAGGACCGTGTCTCTGAGCCCTCCTCTCTGGGCACTGCTGTGCTTGTTTTTCAACATGGGTTTTGCAGAGTCGTTAACAATCCCGCTAATGCGCAGCATCTAATCTCTCCCTGCCCGGGGATGACAGCAGCTGGGGCTCAATGGCATAATTGTGTTTTCATCCCTTGTGCCAGACTTCCTAGACACACTCTGGGAGTTGATACCACCTTGCAGGAGGGGGCCTTGCTGTGGGAAACAGCTACCATGAGCTCTGCTCACCTGGGGAGAAAAGGGGTGCTTGGGGGGCAGCTCTGGTTTTGGCTCTGCAGGAAAGCCCTTCACCATTCCCACAGGGCTAGGCTAACAGGGGTTAACCTGGGAGACCCTGGGGCACATGGGTGCGCTGGTGGGGATGGAGGGATGTTGCCCTCAAGCGGGGCATATGGTCCCCAGGTCACCCCTCTAACACTGCCCTCAGCCCCCGTGAGCTGCAAGGGGAACCTAAGGCAGGACCCCAGTGTGTGAGCTGTGGCAAATGTCCTGCCAAAGTGTCTGCAATAAACAAATCAATAATTAAGAGAGGATGTACATTACCCTTTGAACACACTCCAGGTAGAGCTTATTTTAGCCCTTCCAAGGAAAGCATGTGGGGTGTGCAAAGGTGGGGGGGGGGCTGCGAAGGGCCAAGGGGCTGCAGGAGGATGAGGTAGGGGTTAGGGATGAAGGTGAAGGATCAGGAGGGTGAGATTTATCAGGCAGGCAAGTTGCAGGATTAGGGATGTGTGTGGGAAGCAGCTAGCTAGGGGAACCGTTGGGGGGCTGAGGAGAAGAGGGATGCGGGCATTTGCAGGGGCTGGAGGTGATGTGCAGAGCATGCCTGCAGGTGTGATGGGCACAAAGTCCACATGCCAGAGCTGAGAAGTGGGGATGTGCCATGAGAGACCATCATGGAGGAGCTGTGCAGAGAGAGCACATCACCAACGCCCCAGTCCCCCCACCCTTCCCATGCTTGGCGGGTGAAATCCCACCACAAGGTCTTCTGCTCCTCCAACAGTGGTGGTGCTCAGGGGCCTGCCCCAGCTCCTGGTGGGTTGGCTAGTGGCCGCTGGCTAGGGGCTGGGCGTTGGATGGAAGAAGTGCTCATCTCAGCCCCAGCCCTTACACACTGAGTCAGGATCACCAAAGCAAGATTGTGCATCATGGCTCCGTACAACTGTGGCTGTTGATGATCCACAGATCTGCCCCATCAGGTCAACAAAGGGTCTAGATGCCTGCACATAAAACAGCTGGGAGGTTTTCTTCTCCTTGAACATGCAGCAGTTTTGCTTGCCTATTCCTGCCTGGCTCCTTCTCCGGACATGTCCCTTGCTAAAGATCTCTGCCTTCCCAAAAGCAGCCTTACCAACCTCACACTCACCTGTCCAAAGCTCAACCAAATAACTTGCCAACCTCCTGCCCAGCCAACTCCAGACCAGATGCTTTTCCAAGAAAGCATCCTACAGCAGGAAATGGTCTCTCAGGTAATTTTGGTTGGTGACAGGCGCCAGCAGGTCAAGCTCCGAGGTCCCCATGCTCATCTGGGACACACTGCCAGGGTAAAAAGGCAGAGGAGGACACCAGCAAGCCCTGAAGATGTCTGGGCAGCAGTGCCATATTGTTGTCCATGCTGGCACCCATATCATCCCTGCCCTGCTACTTCTAATACCAACAGGGAAAAGCCAAAGCCCAAGATCTCACAGTGCAGATAAATCTTTGTTCTACTAAAAGGGGTAAGCCCCCCACATCTTTTAGCCCATTGCTGAGCAAGTCTCAGCACTGAGCAATTCCCCCTATCACCCCACCAGTCTGAAAAGAGGCTCTCCCCATCCTTACAGAGAAAGATCTGGCTGACATGATTTATGCCTACTGCATATCCGAGCTGGCTTGCCACAAGCCTCTGCATTTGGGCTAGTGCTGGAAACCACACAGGAGCATCAGCTAATGTGAAACACAACCCACCTTCTCAGCGGGATGGGGTCCCCAGAGCCCATCTTCCCATTCCCCCTCCCCTGGCTCAGGACCCGCTCCCCCTGCCAGGCAAGACTGTGGTTTGTGATAGCCAAACGCATCAACAGCTGACTGTGCAGCAGCATTAACCAGAGCCCTGCCAGCCCTGCTTCTCCCGGGGAGCTGGGGAGGCTCTAGGAGAGCCCCGGGGAGGAATGGAGACAGATCTCTGCCAACTGGAGGTGCTCAGCCACCCGCTGCAGAGCTTCCAGGGGAGCCTGAGTTGGTCCAAAATCTCAAACATTGGAGAGTTTTTCTCCAGCAAAGAGCTTCCACTATGAAGAGCTATCAGTGAAACACTTGTGATGTGGTTCAGCTGAGTAAAATAAATAAAAGTGACTAATGACTGATTAAATATTAAAGGATCGCTTTATTTTTGCAAATACACAGAACATTGCACACAGCAGAAATCTGGAGATGGCCCCTTCAGCTGAAATGACCAAGGGTGGCTAAAGTGACACCAGGTTCTTCCTTGTGCTGTAATGAGGAGCATCTGGATAGAGACCTCTGCTTCCCATCAAGAGACAGGTGGGTCCAGCAACCATCTCTGTCAGCTGCTCATGTGCAGATTATCCAAACGGAGCTTCTACAACCAAGACAGATAAGCTGAGCCTCCAGACCCCGCTGTGCCAGTCTGACCTGTCTGTGTATACAGACATTGCTGCATTGAACAGGCAGATTCAGTAGCAGTTGCTTCATCACGCTGCAGGGCTCCCCTCGCTCCCTCACCTCCCTCAGTGATATGCCAGAGCCATGTAACAAAGTTACAATAAATATTTCCTCCTACTGCCTATTAACACTGGCTAGAGGGGAGCTCCTTCTCTCAACAGTCCTGCCACAAGCCCACACCATTTCACTGGCCCCAGCAACCCATCCCCATTCATTCCTCTTGGGGCACTTCTTCCATTGTCCTCCTGGAGGTCCCCCAGGTGCTCCTGGTGCTATTTGTCTCCCCACCTGCAACACAAAGGGCGGCTGTGGTTTTGGTGGGTGAGACCTGCCGGAGAGGACAGAGCAAGCTGTTCTGGGGGTCTGGCAGCTCTGGGTGCCCTGGAGCCAGATCCACCACTCCGAACTCACAGGGAGAGCAGGTGAAACACACCACCATGTACCGATCAGGGCAACCTTGCAGCAGGACCCGGGGGGATGCTGTGCTGAGCCAGAGAAAAATAAGGGATTGTATTGTCCAATGTCCAAGTCCCATGGCTCAGACATGGGAGCCCTGGGCTGAGCAGCCAGCACACCTCCATATGGGGAATACACGTGAAGAGCACGTGGTCACTTCACAGGCAGTTTGGACTAGGAAGAAGAGACACATTTTGTTATGAAATAATAATTCCCTCGGCACCACCTGGTTGTTTGCT
Organism: Fregata magnificens; assembly: GCA_013389945.1. Taxonomy (NCBI): domain Eukaryota; kingdom Metazoa; phylum Chordata; class Aves; order Suliformes; family Fregatidae; genus Fregata; species Fregata magnificens. The sequence goes on from WAAD01005387.1 coordinate 406,532, forward strand.
CCATCCCCAAAAGCCCACTGGAGAGGGCCATCCTGATCCTAAACACAACTTCCTTCAGAGTTATTGCAACTGAGCGAGAACATTTGTCTCAGTGCTAATTTTATTTTTTCGCTAAGGAGGAGTCCAAGAGGCACTGCAGCATCCCATGTGCACCAGCCCCACCTCTGGAGGACCCCAAGAAAACTACTGTCCTGCGCCCATCCCTTCCCCTGCCACCTCTGGTTGGCCACAGCCACTGCCCAAGCACAGAGAGGGACACTGCTCGGTTAAAATCCTGGTTATTAGGAACTCAAAGGGAAAGGAATGAACGAGTGCCAAATGGTGAAGGATAAAATCAATATGGGGAGAGCTGTTATTTAAGTTTCTGAGCTCCGGGGTATTACAAACGTTGGAGAGCAATGAAATAAAAATGATACATAAAGTGACAACATCATCATGTCTGTATAACTGACGCCCTTAGCAGCTGTTTGGTCTGAACAACAGAAGTAAATCCAAATCTGTGCCTGCTGCCCAGGGCTGTCTGGCACTCCTAAGGGGGCACTTTGTGATCAGAGAGAGAGGAAATTACAGGGTATTTTTGCCAACCGGATCATTTTTAACCTTCTTTGGTCACTGTGCCCTGGAAGCCCGGAGGATCGCATAGTCAGTAACCCCCTCCATGGACCGGCACACCATCTCTTCTAGAAGAGGTTGGGTCTTTGCTGCAGGTGGAGGAGACCCCATGTGGCATCCCAGCAGTTTCAGGGGTACAGGGTGGCAGTGGGGCTCCCTAGGCACGGGAGCCAGCCTACTGCCATGGCCAGGACCTGCCCTCACAGGACACCAGTCCCTTGGCTGGTTGTGAGCCAAACTGCACCGCATGGGCGACGCTGGGAGAGATCCTGCAAACCAGGAGTGAAAACACTAGGCTGGCGTGCAAAGTGTCCTTTCCTTGCCTCCGAGGCTTTCTGACACCCTCTTATCACCCTTTAAAGCTTCCCCACACCAACACAAAGCAATTACTTTTTTATTTCTCACTATTGGTGGAAAATCAAGATAATTTTTTTCTGGCTTTCTCTGCCTCTCCACCATCTCTCCTCCTATTGATCAGACCCTGGAAGCTTGTCAGCCCTCCCAGCTCTGCCTGCAAGCTGCTCCTCACTAGCAGCCCCCCAGCGCATCCCCCTGCCCAGGCCTGCGTGGGTATCACCATTGCCGCCAGCGGTGGTCGGTGTTGCAGTGCCCTGCGTCCCCCAGCAACTGCTCAGGGCCAGGCTGGGCTGCCGGACAGCACAGATGGGGAGTGAGCCACAAAACACAGTGCTGGGTGCTTTGGGAGGCAGAGGTACACCTCGGAGGATGAAGAGATTAAATACTGGGTTGCGGGAGGATGCTGCAGCAAGGGGATTTGTACTGCCACCTTAGGGAAAGCAAAAGAAATGCTTAACCTGAGAGCTGGAAGCAATGTCACTCTCGCCTTGGGTTGAAGACCAGCTCCTGCAAGGCCAAGGCAGGAGTTTAACCTCCCCGGCAGTGTGGGGAGCTGGGGGAGAGAGAGCGTGTTAACCCTACTTATGGCTGCACTCTGCAGCTGCCGCTGCATTAACCCGGCTCTGGGAAAGCGCCCAGCCCCGCTCCAGCACGGGCAGGCAGAGGCTTTTAGCACAGCACAGCCATTACAGCACCACGCGTTATGGGTTTGCTGGAGGGAGAGGAGCAGCCTCCGGCTCCCAGAGCACTGTTTAACCTCCCAGAGATGCTTGGGGGGACTGGCTGGACATGCTGGCAGAGAGCGAAATGGCGCCAGAGCCGAACAAGGCAGCATAGCCGTCCCCGCCGGCACAGGGGCAGTGGGGATGAACCCAGCAGCAGGCTGGGGTGGCCAAGCTGGATGGGGACAGGGAGGGGACAGATGCTCTTTTCTCCTTGCTCGCCTTGGCATGCTGCTCCTGAGCCTGGGGAAACCTGGCATGGCCTCCAGCCCGTCTCTGCCCAAATTGCCTTCCCTGGCCTTGTTCTCTGGGCTTTCTCCAACTTTTCCAACCCCTGCAGCCCACCCTACAGCCCCAGCATGAGCTCACAGCTGCTCAGATCCACCCCACGGGGCTATGGTTTTCTCCTACCCTCCTGCCTGCACCCAGATCCCAAGCAGCAGAAGAAATGGGGAAAGAAAAGGGGATTTTTTGGACTGTAAGCTTTCTGAAGGAGAACTGGGATCAGTGCTGCTTCAAGAGAGGAGATGGGACAGCAGGGCAAAGCAGGGGGGCAGGGATGCAGGATGGGGGATGCTGACAGCGTTACATGGGATGGGATGGGATGGGATGGGATGGGATGGGATGGGATGGATGTAATGGGTTCAGGTGCTGCAGGGCAGGACAGAGAGTTGCACTCTGTTTGGAGACATACGGCATCTGGGAAGGGTCAGGGCTGCAAGAGCAGCTTGGCAGAGCTGCTGACAGCCACATCCGGAGAGTAAATGTGGGCCAGTGGAAGAGAAAGTGTCTAGAGAAACCTGAGAGCATTGCCTGCTCTCTGCTCTCCCTGATGCTTGCAGTCTTTCCTGCTTTGGGGGAGAGGTGGAAGGTCCCAGTTGCAGCCACAGACACTGCCTAACCCACAGGTTTCCCAGCCTCTCCAGCGTTCCTGGATTTTGATTCTTTCCACCTCCTCCCAAGCCCTCATCCACATCTCTCTGCGTGGTGCTTAGCTCCCGCACACGACCCCAGTCAAAGATGCAGCACAGAGCATCTCCGTGGTGGGTGGTTACGCTGCACTTCACCTACTGGAAATGTTGGGAGTAGGGAAGAGGAAGAAGAAAGGAAAAAGAAATAGAAGCAGAAAAACAGCCTCCAGTCTCTGCCTCCGTTTTTGTGAAACTGCAACTAAGTGGCAACAAAATTGGGGAAATCGGGGCTTTTCCCATTCTGCTCTACACGGGCTCAATTCCCAAAGTGGGGGAAGCATGGGAGGCTGGGAGTGCAAGAACAAGGCAGGTGCATCTCCCCTTACAGACCTCCCAAAATCTTAACCCGGGAGCACCAAGGAAAGCCGAGAGAAACTTGCTGAACGGAAGCCTCCATGCAAGCAGCAGGTTAAGGCAGGTTTCCTTGGATACAGGGAGCACTCCAGCTGTTTAGCAAATGGCCAAGAGAAAACTCCAGCCTTGCTTTATAGGCAGGGATTGATGCCATGCTCTTCTGGCAGCCGGGGAACTGGGAAGGGAATGCTTCGGGGCTGGCAGTGGAGCCTGGTGCGGATTGCAGGCCGAGGGGACACCAGCTGTGGGGAGGGTGCTGATGCCCACTGGGCTGGGATGTAGTCAACGTGGGGTCAGGCTCTTGTCCTGCGTTGATTTTCAGGCTGGTCCTTTGCAAAGTGCTCGTCTCACATGAGTGGATGAGGAAGGTCCAGCTTTAGACCAGCAGATAATCCATCTGTGCTGATGACCAAGGTTCATTATGGGTAACTTAGTGCCAAGGAGGGTGCACCTGACTGTCCTGAGACATGCACTAGCGTCTGCATTTGCATCCCGAGCTGTGTCCCACGAGCAGGCACGCAGCCTGCCTAGCTGCCCAGCCAGGAGCTGTGATGGGAAGCTGCATGCAAAGGAGACTTGCTAGAGGTATCCCTGCCCACAGAGGTGGAAGGGTTTTTCCAAATAACTAAGCAAACAACGAGCGCTGGGAGAAGCTTTCTGAGGAGGCACGACATGCAGCTCTGTTCATCACTGAAAACGTAGCTTGCAAACAGCTCCCACAGGAAACACAAGATGGAAGAAAGATACTCATGCATAAAAGAAGGGAGCAGGTCTTCTGTCCTTCAAACTCACCCTACAAGCCTGGCCTCCAAATTCAGAAGATGTCAAGAGACACAAGGCCGATGGGGAGGTGTTGAGACAGTGGTGGCAATCCTGGGAAAGGTCCCACATGTCCCTGTGTGTCCATGGCAGCACAGCAGACCAAAGCAGGCTGGCTGGAAAAAGGAAGACATGCAAGAAGTGTCCTGTTCATCTGGTATGGCACTTTCTTCTGTTTTAAGCTCATTATTTTTTGGAGGGGGCTAAGCTGAGGCAATGACAATCCGCATGGGAGATAAGAATGCTACTAGGACAACTGTCCTAGAAAACAGTGGAGTGAAATTTGGCTGGCCTTCAAAACAAAGCCAATGTGGCTACTTTAATTGGAGGTGGAAGGCGTACTACTGTGCATGTCCCTCCTAGATGCTCGGTTAACACAGTGCAGCAATTCCCAGAATGGTGACAGAGAGCCCTGGTTGGGCTCCCCCAGCCATTTTTCAATTCTGCTGCATCTTTCCCTTTGCTTCGTCAAGTCATCGTTAGGCAAACTCTCAGAGATGACACCAGCAGCAACACAAGAGAAAGCAAAGCTTCCACGTCAATGCACATGACTTGACAATGCAAATAGCTTGGGATACACAGTGCATAAGTATATATTATTAAGCAGCAATAAATGAACAAATTTCCCGTACTCGCCTGGTGGGTAGGGGAGGGAGGATTCAGGAAGGACCCAGGGAACTGACAGCCTGAATCGCTCCCTTCTCAGCTTGTCTCGATAGAGTGGCTTGTTTGCCCTGGGTGTTTGAAATTGATTCAATTAAGATTCCTTGTGCATTCAGGTATAATAAAATAGACACAATTAAACCTAATAAAACTCAGGTAGTTGTCCTACCCTCCTTATGCCTTCTTGTTCCTCTTACAGCCTCCCATGAAGGCCAGGGCATGCCTGACATTCAAATGGGGCAGGGTGAGGGGTCAGCCAACACAGCCCTGCTCTGGATAGTCCCGTATGTCCAAAACCCCACAGAGGAGAAGAGATAGACAACAAGCTCCCATTCCCGCATCGGCCCAGAGATCGGCCCAGGTGCAGAGGTGGCCTGGGATGGATGGGTTGGGATGGCTGGAGGAGTAATAATAGGCAGCATGGGGAAAGTATTAAATAGGGGTCTCCCCGGTTACAGATGGGCCCAAGCTGAACAGATGAAGCTAGATGGAAAGTAAACACTTGGCTCCATTGAAGAAACCTGGGAGCCCACCATGCCTCTGAGGACCAGATGACACAGAGAAATCCCATAGTGTCCTCTTGAAGACTGGCCCTGATGTGAGTTGGCAATAAGGTGCTCCCAGTGCTACCTCCACTAAAGAAGTGGGAGAGGCAAATGTACTCAACAGGCACTGCCACAGAGAGACTCCATAAAGGACTGGATCCAGTGCCACAGGTGCACATCTAGGCTTCTAGCAGCTGCAGTCGTGGGAGGAAGGAACAGACCCTTGGGTGATCTTCTCGCAGGGTCCAGCCACCACCTTGGAGCATCTCTCACCAACAAGGTCTCTTGTGCACATAGCGAAGGGACCAACGCCACATCATGTCGAAGGCAGGGCTTAGGACCTGAGAAGTTAGATGGAGAGCGCTGCATTTCTTCCCCAGAACTGGATGAAGAGTGTGTGGTTATGAGCATGGCCATCAATGAACCACAAAGCCTTTTAGCATCCATTATTTGCAACTGCTGCTGAGCAAACAAATGCGACCACATCAGTCACTGGGCCCATCCCCAGATGAAAGCTGTTCGCATCAGCCACTGCCTCCCCCCCAGGAAAGAATAGCTGACCCTGAGGGAGCATGGTACAAACCCATCCCCCTTCCCCTTCTGTAGGCTTGTCAGGAAGAAACAAAATGGGGTATCTCACTCCTCCCTCCCTCTATCATGCCCCCTTCAAGGGGGTCACCACGGTCCTTGAATGATCACTGTGGGCCACATCTTCATCCCCATGTCAGCTGAGTAAGTCCCACTCACGGGCAGGTTTGGGAGACATGTGCACGTCCCCACCAGACTCCCATTTGCAGCCAGCAGCATGAAACAATTAAGGCCCCCAACATAGGCACCAACACTTAAAGGTCAGATCCATTTGAGGACTCTCCTTCAGCCCCGCATCACCTGCCCTGACATAGAAGAGGTCCAAGGCTGGGTGTCAGCCCAATGGGGGTCAAAAAGAGAGGGCTCTCCTGGGCGGCCAGGGGGATTTGGCTGGCATCCTAAGGGCTGGTTTCACCGAGCAGATGCTGGGCTCCCTCGGCAGAGCAGAGAGCGAAAAGTCCTGCAGATGCCTCTTCCCAGCCACAGACCTGCCCTGGCTTCAGAGTGAAGGCTCGTGCTTTGCCAGCATGCTGCCACCCCTGCGCCCCTCCACCTGCTTGCCTGTTTATCCTCAGGCTGCCAGCTTAACAGGATGGTTTATTTGTTTATTTTATTGGTCTTTCTTTCTTTTCTCCCCCTTCTATCCTTCTCTCTTTTGCCTTTTGTCGTCTTTTTTTTTTTTTTTATGAGTTGTGCCACACTTCTTGGTAAAGCACTTTAATCCATTTTAATGCCCCAGTTCTGCTCCTCAGTGACAGCCTGGCGGTTAGTCTAATGCGTCCCGCTCACCTCGGGGTTACTAATGAGGTCACAGTGAAGGCAATCTCCAAACTGAATAATTCACTAATCAGATGCTGCAGACTCCAGTGGTAAAATTTATTTCTGACACCTAAACAGCAAATGGGTTTGTGGACACACACACACGCACGTGCATGTGCCTGCCTGCGCGTTCCTTCTCTTTTTGTTTCTTCAGAGCTATTTTTGGTGAATTGGTACTGTGCCATACATTTAATGACAGGTCTCACCACAAGGATGACTGGCTCGTCCCGAGCTCAGGGCAAGGAGGAACTAGTGTGATGGGCAGGTACCTTGGGCAGCTCCATAGAATGGTTGATTGAGTGTGACGAGACAAAGATTTGGGGACAAGGGCACTCTCATGCCATGTACAGAGACTATCTGCTGCCAGTTTTGTCCCGGCCTTAGCCTTGGGGAAACTGCCTGGCCAACCACCCAGAGGGACTTACTATTGATTCAGATACAGGGAGCTAAGGAGTCTTGGGACTAAGGACTAAGGACTAACTTTAGTCTTTTACATCTTTATAGCTGGGAAAATAGCAAAAATATGCATTGAATTGAAGCATCCAGCCTGTAGAGGCTTTGGTGCTGGCATTGCTAATCTCACACTCTATTCCCTCTAGGACAAGTCTCTCAGATCTCCACTCACCTCTGCCACTTTGTATTATCCAAATAATAGCGCGTGAGTTCCCTCTTGTCCTTTTTCTGTATTGAAAGCAACGTCCGTTACTTCTACATGCCACCCCTAAGCATCTCCAAGAGAGGAAATAATAATAATCCAATTAATTAGTACTGTTAATAATAAAAGTCACAGGGAATCATTAAGAATAATCAACACTCCATATTGCTGGAGGAGGCACCAGTCCGAGAAATTTTGCTTCTCCGTTGCTAAGCCAGAAAATAGGTGGCTGTTGTTGTTACCTGGCGGGTCCTCAGTATGGGGTGCATGTTGACAAAACCTCCCCCTTGCCTTGGACCTGAACCAATACTGCCTCAGCAGACAGCCAGAGCTGGGAAGCCCTGGGAGGCTCCATTAGTGCCACCCATATCTGTCCTCTGCCAGAGAGGGGCTGTGTTTCTCCTGAAATTGCTGGTCCTCCTCCTGGTGGTTCTTCTGCAAGAGAGGGAAGGAAGGTCTGGAGCTGTTTGGGTGGCAAACGGCTCTGTAGATGGGAAGTGCAAGGGCTGGAGATGGCGAAGCTTTGTCTGAGGAGGATCTCATCAGGCACAGGAGGGCTGTGACACCTCTTCCAGCTGGATTTGGGCTGTGCTGGAGGGAAGAGAGGGCACAGAGCTCTTTCAGAGAGCAGCTCCCCATCAAAAGTATAAGCAGAAGCTGTGCTGAAAACGGGTGGTGAGGACAAGGCAATGGAGCTGGACCCATGGAGGGACCCATCCAGGAGTCTGGCTGAAGGAGGAATAACTGCTGGACCTGGCTGCAACATTGCTGAAAGCTTTGTCCCAGCCAACATGTTTCTTGGAAACAAGCTGGTTTCCACAGCCAGGAAAGGTGAGCGGACACAAGAGAGCAGGTCTGCAGATGGAGCACTAGGGATATGGGACGCTAAAGTGTCCAGGAGGGAAAATAATTCAAGCAGAGAGAGGATTTGAATCTGTGCTCCCCAGCCCTCAGCCAGTGCCCTGCGCACCTGCCCAGCTCTCATCCCTCAGTGCCTGAAGGTTTGGTTTTCCACAGTTAAAGAAACAAACAAGAAAATCTGAGAGTGGTGATGAAGTCGGCTTTCTCGTCCTGTGGCCAGCTCTAGTAATTACACAGCTAAGTGCTCATTTGTGACAGGACCTGTACAAATTAGCTATATGGTTTGGCACATCACCACTTTCCTGGAGATCCAGAAGACGATGTTAATCGCAAAGCCCATGCACATCGGCTGCAGAGGCAAGGTGCAGGAGAGGTGGCTTGGTGGGCATCCAGGTTGCACAGCCTGGCACTGAAACTCCCCGTGCAAACTTTTTTGATAACCCATCCCTGGTGTGAGATGCTGCTGTGCTGAACTGAACAGTGCTGAGATGCATGCTAGCAGCACAGGGGATTCATGGGTCTAAGGAGAAGCATAGGTCTCCCTCCGATTTACAGGCTCAAGAGAAGGAAGAGTGGATCCTGACGGAGGCAGAGCAGCTGCAGCCAGTGGGGTTCCCTGCCTCAGACACTCACAGCCCCAGCCATGGAAGAGGTGCCGGGTGGTCATGGAGCTCCCACCCCCCTGACTCGCAGGAAGGGTCGAGCAGGGACGAATGAGCTCATCCTCACCAGAAATCACCCTTTGATGTCCGGCCGGCCGTTCCCCTGGGGTGTGGATCGCATATGGCCCAAACACAGAGCAAACCCTAAGATGCAACATGAGCAGGGAGTGAAATTCCCTTGCTGCTTCCTTTTGGTAACGCTTTCATGCTGACCCCTTTTTGCAGTGGTGTTTCAGCAATGCCTCCTTTTATGGCCGGGGATGAGGAAGCAGTAAATCCAGGTTCCAGGCAAGCGGCTAACACAGCATGGAGCCAAAATGGCCCAGTGATGAAATGTCTCAGCACTAGCAATGACCTGACAAGATGCCATCTTTTCTGAAAAAGGGTCTACAGCGAAGCAGCGTAAGCCCCATCCCACCTCTGGGGAGGAGGGAAGCATGCAGGGGACAATGGCGAGAGCAAAACGAGGCAGGTACCACAAGCACAACAAGCTGGTGAAAGGGAAACCTCAAGCCCTGGGAGGTTCCAGGGGAAACAACCCTCACCAACTGGAGCAGAGTACCAGGGGCCAAGAGAGCCTCCTCTGAGTGCCAGGCACTGCCAGGCTCCCCGCCCAAGTGCTGAGCAAGATTATGTGATAAATGATTGCATTAGTCTGGACAGCTTCTCATTTTCCTCCAATCTGGCCTGTCTGCCCTCTTAGCACGGGGCTCCTGATAGCATTTCTCCCTTCACTGACTTCATTTTTCCTGTTAGGTTGTCAAGCTGTCAGGGGGAAGAAAGGAGAAGCATGGACAAGGCTGTTACTGTCTGTGCTCTGAGAATGTCCTGTGCCTCCGCTGTCCCTGCCCTCCATGGCCCATCCTGGGCAGGTGCCTTCCCACTCTCTGCTCATCTTCCTTGGAGACCTCCCTGGGCATCACACAAATCCCCACTTCAGCTCAGGAGACAGTGGCTGCCTCTTCCTCTGACCGTGCCAAGGATGCAGTGGGGTTTTGTAGAAATTAAGGTTAGAAGGGGTTTTGCAGACACTTTCTGGCTGAAAAGTTATGCATTGATAACAGTTTTGGGGAAAAATGCTCATGGGTGCTCTGTTGGGGTGCAGAGATGATGCTTATGAGCCCTTCTGAGTGAAGCAGATGCTCCTGTCCTGGTTGATTGTTGATGGAGGGAACCAAACTGACGGTGGGAACCAAGCCAAGCTTGTTCTGGTATGGCTTTCTTCTTTTCTGTACAGCCTGCTTGATGTTCTGCTGTGAAGACAAAATGGGGAGGTTGGGGGAAAATTAGTTTTCATCAGAGTCTGCTGTGTAATGTTCAGCTTGGCATCCAGGCAGCGATCCCTCCTGGCACTAAGTAGCACCATGGAATGGAGGTGGTGGCTCCAACAAGGTCCTCTGTAGCTCCAGGGTCCTCTGGTTCAGACCAGGGACACGGTTAGGGTGAAACAGCTCCATCACCCAGCATATCTCCAGTTCCTCCTAAGGCTTAGGAGGAAGCTGGAGGAGGAGGTGGGTGAGCTTGAGGCTTGGCCTGATTTGGGGGAGAGACACACAGCCAGAGCTGAGCACTTGGATTTCTCCTGGGTCCTTCAGGCTAAAAAGGTAATGGTCCAGTCAGTATTTTAGCTACCCTGCTCCCACACATGGAGGTTTCCGAAAAAACAAAGTCTCGAACTTGATTTCCATTGTGCCTCTACGGCAGCATTGTCAGTCCATACATGCTTCCTAAACACCAATGTCTTCAAGTCCGAGTATCCCTTAGGTGGAGATCACAACAGCATGCAAAATAGGACTCTTCCCTCCTAATTCCAACTCTGTGAGAGATGTTCAACTGCTCTCCTGTGCTCTGCATCCCTGTTTCCCCATTTGCTAAAACGGCATGATAATAATATTTGCACCTTCTACACATGCCGAGCAAAGGTCACATGCTGTGAAATCCCTGAGTGGAAGATGTCCCACAGCTGCAATCCTCTCACCTGAGTGAGAGCAGCGGTGGGAGCAATGGTGCTGGTACCTGCACCTTCTTCAAAGTGCTTTGCAAACATCAAATAACTCCCCTAACCCCCTGTGAGGGAGCTAAGGAAGCCTGATTATTCCTAGTAACAGAGCACCCCTCATTTTCATCTAGCACAGAGTGAGGAGGGACTTTCATGTCTCGTTCCCCACCACCACCCCTACATAGCATTCCTTCATGTTGATACAAGGGTTAACAGTCATTTGTAATCACATTAGAGAGGCAGTTCAATTCCAAGGAGGCCCGTTCCCTGGACTCGCTCCCCTCCATTGCATCGCAATGAGCAGATCAAACAGCACCAGTTTCAATGTGGTGATCGATCCGGGATGAGGGGAACACATCCGTGGGCTGGGAGCATAGTGAAGACCGTGGCTGGCATTCTGCTCTGCCACTGGAAATCTTTGCAAACGTCGTTAAAGAAGGGCTGAATTAGGATATCGGGTACCAGGGAGCAGGGGATGGCTGCAGGCAGCGCTGTGCAGCCAAGTGATGGGGGAGTCAGGTGGCCTGGGATGTTATCACTTTGCTGCTGCTCCGTGGAAAGTGCTGATCTCAGTAAACACGGGGGATTTGGGCTTTTCGACACCATGGAGAAAGCCACCTTCCCCACATGGGGTGGGATCAGCTGCTGGGAAGGGCTGAGGCAGGGTAACAACTCCGCATGCCCATATTTGAGGAATATTTAGGGTCTAGGCAAGAGGCCAGCATGTAGAAATTGGTGAAAAATGCTGATTTCCTCTTCAAATACCTTCCCTGCACCCCCTCATTAGACAGCCTGTTTAGCTATTTACCTGCTAGATGGGTCTTTTTATTGGACTTGTCAATATTTGCATTTGCTCCCTTTGAAGCGGGTGAAGCTTGGATAAAGTGGCAGAAATCAGGTGGATCTGCAAAATTTCCACACAGCTCATCTCTCCTGATTTGACAGATGAAATATAATTCAGGAGGAGAAAAATCTTAGCTGGAGTGAGGGGTCAGCTAAGAAGGAAGATACAGAGACATGGAAGATGTCTGGGAGATTAATTGCTAGTTGTGGGCTTCCCAAGGAAGCGGTGCTTCAGCAAGGCTCTGGCAGGAGATGGAGAAGCAGTTGTGAGGTGCCCCGATCCTGCCACAAAGGAGTGGGACCCCCAAGATGGAACTTATAAACCCTGATGCAACCATGAGAAGGTGCAGCTCAAGAGGCTGCAAAGCTTCCCAGCTCCTCTAAACCAAATTTCTGCCCCTTAGCTCTCCTAGCTGTTACCACTGCCTTGCCCCGACCATGCTGGTCCCTGTGCTGCCCCTTTGGGGACTGCTTTCAGGGTTTGGCTGGGTTTGGTGCCAGCAGAAAGCACCAGGCTGGTGGCTGGGGAAGTTGGAGTACCACGAAAGGGTCTCCCAATCACCTGCTGAGGGGTCCCCACTCAAGCATGCTGCTGGGAGGGGAGAAGACTCCTCTGCAGAGACAAGATCTCATAGTTCCTGGTGTACAGTTATTTTCAGATAATTAATCTCTCAGAAGAAGGAGATATCAGTCACTGCAGGCACTGACGAGGTGTCAGCCTGCTGTTCGCTGACAGTAATTGCTTTTTCTCTCCCCCTCTCTAGAGGGAAACTGAGGGTCCCCCATTGCTGCCAGCCCCTGCCCCCAACAGCCTCTTCTGCCTCTCTGGGGCCAGCGTGGCAGGGTCAGGGCTGGGCTGGTAGCAGGCAAGACTCCCCAGCCTTCTTCGCTACCTCCTGGCAAAGTCTGGGATGCCTTTCCATGGGACATGCTCTCTCTCCTCCCTGCCCAGCCCCTACAGAGACATGGTCCTGGAAGGGACCTTATGGGTCACGAAGACCAGCTCTGCTACTGATGAACTGCATCAGCCCCTAAACCCTATCAGCCTCCTCTCTTAATTCTTTCAGGCACAAAAGCTCCAGTGCTTTCCCTGGTTTTGTCTCCTTTTCTGGCTGAAGAGGGGCAGGGACAAGGTGGGGGAGCGACCCCAGGATTGGGGTCCATGGTCTGCAGGAGCCATGCTAGGTCGGAGGGACCAGCAGATGTAGTAAGGCAGCAACTAGTTCTCTGCAGCAATAATTTCTTCTCCTGAGCTTGCCAGCTCAAGGGCTGGCGATCCCCCTTGTCCATCCACGTTGCCTCCATCCTTCTTCCAACACTTTCTTCACCCTGGACACCCTGCAGGACTTGGCACCACCGAGACTTGTAGCCACCTGGGCACATCTGAGCTCCTTGGTGGCTTGTGAGTCCACCCCAAAGGCTTTCTGATAGGGGTGCATCCCAGACAAGCACCCGGGGAACCCACTTTATTTCCTACCACATGCCCCCAGAGTCTCTCTAGGACCCCATGGAGTCTGAGTTTAAGGAGAGAGAAGACATCATTCAAGAAGAAAAAGTTCCCATCCATTTTTCTTTTAGTGCTTCTGTCTGGAAGGAGGGTTCAGCTGTCCCACGGGGAACGTCTGATCTGCATTTTGACAGGGACACAGGGCCCGGTGGACCATATAAGTATCAATTTTCCAGAGTGGGCAGATCGTGTGTAATTATAGACCATGGTTTATGGCCGTGGAGAATCTCTCCGACTGACACTGAAATGCTTATGAAGTTGTTTTGAACTTTTCCCAGGAGGAAGGGATCCAGTGTGGGTCATCCAGACCTCCTGGCCCCTCTTTCTCCCCCCCCAGATCACCCCATACTCAGGGCTAAGCCTTGGCGGAAGAGTAACCAAGCAGTAAAGGGCCATAAATGCCAGAAAAGCAGTGTAGGACTTTGCCTCCCTTCTCCAAAACAATGTGCAAAGAGCAAGACACTGGGCTGAGGTGCTCAACAGCTCTAAGAGAAGACTGCAGCTGGGAGGTTGCTTTGGGCTGGGCCATACCTATCAACCCCTGAATATAAGCAGATTATAAAACATCTCCAGGGTCCTGGAGTGGATGGAGATGGACACAAGGATCTCCTCTGTTATTTCTCCTATGTCCTCAGCACCGATATTTTACCAGGACCAACTCAAAGAGCAACCAGGCAAGTGCAAGCACAGGTCTGCTCCATGAGACATGGTGGAGGACATGCAGGTCCTCCCACTTGTTGTTACTGGGAGACTTGACCTGGGGTCCCCTGGCATAAGCTGAGTCAACCTCCACCACCCTGGTACAAGCAGGGTAGAGAAGGTCAGAGCCATCTCCAGGAACTGAAAGCCAGTCCAAAGCTTCAGCACCGAACCTGGCTAAATGGTCCCACCTTCAGGTGCAGCTCCCTCCTCACAGAAGTCCTCATCTTTCATAAAAAGAACTTCTCTGCAAATTATGGGGAATGAGCCACGTGAGACACCAGGCAGTCTCCTGAGAAATGTTTAGACTAAATCTAGGCTCTCCAGTGAGTCAGTAGCAAAGTAGGTGAGAAAAAAAAATGCTTATAGAAAAGAAGTGAGACGTTCTGAGAGAAGAAAAAAAGCCCTTAGAGCAGACATTTAATAGCATGGTCATAAAACAGTTTAATAAAAAAAGGACACAAAATAACAGAATTGGTGCCATCTTTTCTAATTTCTGAACCACTGCCTCTTCTGGGGCCTGTAAGCATGCACTGGGGGAGTCCACCCGAGCCCACCTCACCTGGGTAACCATCCAGATACATCCACACTGCTATCTCCTTCCCCAGCCCTCCTCCAAACACCTCCCAGAGCATCTCACCAACAAACGGTGGGACTTCTCCAAGCCCGGATGTGTCAGCGAGGCGATGCTGGTCGGTGGAGCAGCAATGGTTTCAGATGGCCCGTTCGTGCCATTCCCAAACAGCTACCTCCATGTAGACACTCTTTGTGGAAGAAGAGAGATTTCCCTTCCAGAATAATTACTCCGCTTGGAAGCACGCTAATTAGCCTGGAACAAAGTGGCTCGAGTGTCCACATGGGGAGCTATTGTGGAATAGTTTATTCTGTCAGAGCTATTCTGGGCAATTTCCTCTCACAAACAGGCCATGAGATTTAATTTTCGTTCTTTCTACAAACAGATGAAAGGTCTGTGCTTACCAGCCCCAAATCATCCCAGCCTTTCCTGCCAGGAGCAAGCGATGGGTGCAAATTGTCCTGAATTCTCCTCTCTTTGGGACTCCCTAAATTCCTTTTTTTTTGGGGAGGGGGATGGGGACGGGACATAAATCAGGAAGATTTACACCACCAGGACTCTGGACCCTTTCCAAAGGGTGAGGTCTAACCCAGCATGAATTAACCCGAACAATGGCAAGTGAGGACAATGTTCTGGGCTTACGCAATACATGTTTACCAGACAAAGGAAAAGACAGAGAGGAAAAAAAAAACCAATGCCAAGTGGCTCTGTAAACAGAAGTACCCTCTCTTAACTTAGATTGCAGTTTTTCAAGAAATGCATTATTTCTTTCATTAGCCTGTAATTAAATTCACCTTTCCCCAGCATGAGAGAGAGCAATGAAAAAGGCAAGGAAGATGCTGGTGCAGAAGAGAAGCCCACAGTGCTCATGGGGTCGGAGGGGTCTGGGAGGATGCAGGGTGGGAGGACACTGGGGGCTTTAACACACAGGTGCCCCAGTGATGGGCAAACTGGTGGGTGGTCAAGGTAGACCCACCTCTAGCACAAATATAGCCTTCTCACCCGGCTCTTTTGGTATCTTCTTGGCCTGATTAATTTTCTTCATCTGCCTCCACACACAGCAGGTCTCACAGATATGGAGACGGAGAGCAGACTAGAAACACAAGAGAAGCTTCACGGTAACGCAAGAGAGACGTGGGAAGGACCAAGACCAGCTGCTCTGGGAGACAAAGCAGAGGGTGGCTTCAGCTGCGGGTCTGAAAAGGGTCAACAAGAGCACTGCCAGCCTGGGATGCCTGAGGACACCTGGGACATGGTGCATCAGGGCACTGCAGGGACAGCAGGGGACAGCCGGGGAGCCGAAGGGCTTCGGAGAGCAGAGGACAAACCATTCACTTTCCGCTTGGTAAAAGCACCACCACTTTGATTTCATTTGTACCTGATCTTCTCAACATCTGTCCCACTTTATGACAGCTCCCTTATTTAAAAATAAATCCTTGTAAAAAAAAAAAAAAAAAAACAAAAAACCTCTGCAATTTGTTCCTCCAAGCCGGGCTGCTTTTCTGGCCCTGATTTTATCAGAGTGGAGACAGGCTGTCCTTGCAGAATGATTTTACCATCTTGAAAATGATTACAGAGCTGCACAATGCCTTCAGCTCACCGTGTAACGATATTTTTATACGCTGTCTCGTTAGATCGCCGCCCGGGTTGAGGATGTTTTCAAACATTGTCTCTTCATGGTCGGCGTACCGCGGTACCAGGAATAGACTGACGAATTGGAGGGAGTACAGAGGGCAGTGGCAATAATCAGAAATCAGATTTACAAGGAAATGTTAAGAAAGTTGAATCCATTTTGCTTGGCTAGAGCAGAGAACTGAGCATCCGCCCACAAAGATCTGGAAGGGCAAGAGGCAGGCACTGGGGAAGGTGGTACCTGGCGTAGAAGTAGAGGAAAAATTAATAAAAGAAAAAGCACAGGTGCTTTTTCCAAAATATTTTGTTTTCAGCAGATCTGGTATGGATTCCTGGAAGGATCACTGCTGGAAGAATGGGAAAACTCAACTGGAAACATTAGGAAAAAGCTACCCTCTGGGCAATAGTTCTGCTTAGGCAGAGATGTAGATTACAAGACTTACCGGGACTGCTGCTTCTCCAACCTCCCTGCTTCCTAAACCACCACTGACTGGTAGCGACAGCAGGCTGCTGCCAAACCTGCGAGCTCACTGTCACCCCTCAGAGTCACCCGAGCCCACTGTCCCCTGGCCCTGGGTAGGTCACACTGCGTGCCTGAATGAACTGACATTATCCCTGCAAATAGAGTTCATGGTGTGTTGATTTTTTCCCCTTTATAAATACATGTGCTATAGCATGGCTGCACACCATGAACCGAGGGTGTGAGCAGCCTGTGATTAGAGGAGAACGAAATGCTGATTATGGGTTAATTAGCTAGGCTAATAAACTGCCTGTAGCTTCGTTTAGGAGAGAAACTGTATTTCATCACACAGAAAGCAGTGCAGAACATGGATGGGAAGAGTGTTTTTCTTTGAAAGGTTGAAACTCAGCCCCTGGGAAGGAGGGAGGGAGGGAAAGGGATGCCCTGCGCAGCTGCAGAGGGACACGGGCAGATGATGATGGGTGGAGGGTCTGGGTTCATCCGTGCTCCTGCCCTACAGCCAGGCTGGGGGAGCAAACTGGGACTGCTGGAGGGGCTGGAGGAGCTGCCAGGGGAGGAAAGCCAAAACCATGGTGATGAGAAACCTTGTCTCCAGCCATGGTCTCCATCCCTGAAATCCCATTTGTGGCCAAAGGTGGGCTGGGACCCGGCGGGGAGAGCATCTCAATGAGATGGGGTGGCAGGGAGCCCCAGCAGGAGCCAGGGCGAGGGGCAGGATCTTGGGGGGCAGAGCACTTCTAGTACTGGAGAAATGTAAGAAGTTCAGCCAAACTTAGCCAGGGAAGCGACATGTGTGGGAGATGACAGGAAAGGGACAATCCTGCCTGGAGGAAGGATTAAATGATCTACGTTGCTTACACAAAACAGTTGTTTCCATCACTCATCTCTCTGAATCAGATGTTTAGAGGTTTATCTAAGTGGCTTTTCTTTCTTTCCTTTCTTTCTTTTTTCAGTGGAGGAGCTAGGAAACCCCAGCACCAGCCCTCACCTGCAGTTTCCACTGCCTTCCCGGTGGCATTTCTGCTCCCAGATCTCCCTACGACAACCAAGTGCCGTGGAAAAAGCCAAGCTAGCTTCACCAGGCTCTTCCCACAGACCTGGCATCCAACCAGCCTGGCAGCACATCGGTCACGACCGCGCGGGGGCTGGTTATCTCTAGCTCAGCGTCTCGGTCCACAGCCCAGCTGTGGGCAGTGCCCCTTTCCCTTTCCACCCTGTCATGATGGGAGAGTACGTGCGAGGCTCCAGCATAAAAATAAATCCTGTGCCATCACATTCCAGCATATTAATAATGACACTTAATAACTTCTGCTTAATAGCCTCCATATTTGTGTGGGAATCTGTGACACACGGAGGACTGGACATGCTTTCTCAGCACACGCAGCATGGTTGCCCCATATGTTGTGCAGCTTGCAAAAAAAGAAGGGGGACAAACAAACAGCACTCTGGGAAAAAAATAATGCAGCTTTTAATTGAATTTCATGTTGCTGATAAAAATAGGGCTGACAGCTCTGGAGATCAGGGTCTGCTTGTTCTACAGTGGATATAAGGACCAGATGCTTACGGGTATGGCCAAATCCTGTCCTGGAGGGTTTGAGAGGACTTCTCTTAGTGTGCATTGCATCCTCATCCCTCAGCCACTGTAGGTACCAGGAATGGCCTGGGGTTACCTGAAGATGCTCAGCTCTCGAGGGCTGTGCCTCGGCCATGCCCAAGCCACGCCTGTGGTTTGCTCCACGTACAGACATCAAATCTAATCTTGAGGGCAGCCAAAATACATCCCTGAAGGGGCAGCCTAAACATACTATGTGACTCTAATGAGCCCATTAACAAGCCGGATGGCCACCAAATAACATCCTGTGTTTAGGGTCACACAGAAGGGAGGGGAGTCTGGGGACAGCCCCAGAAGGGTTTCTCTCTACAAGAATGGAAGACCTCAACGTCTCCCAAAGGGAATGCTTGCGGGCCACTGAGAGGGGATGTCTCTGCCAGGTGCCCAAGCTGGGTGAGGAAGGGGTCCCCTGCGAGGATCTCAGATGGAGATGGTGCGGGAAGAAGCTGCTAGAAAGGTTCCCCCACGCCATAGACGTGGGTTTCACCTCCCCGAACTCTCCCCCATTTGCAGCCCTGCTCCTCTCGGCTGGATTTCCAGCACAGGTTATATTTTTGGCTCGGCTCACCAAGTAATTAAAAACACTCATTTAAAAAATAACAAAAACAAACAAACTAGAAATCAGTCAAACTTTATCAGTCAAGACTGCTCTAAAGCAACCAGCAGCTACAACCACAGAAAGGCTTTGATTCCCAGCCCATCGCCCTGGGTTTGGCATGAGGGAGAGTCACCTTCCCCATGTAGAAGAGGCTGTTATTAGAATTTTTTGCAGTCAAAAACCCCTCCTGGGCAGAGCTGCGTAAATCCCAGAGCACCTTTCCTTGTTGCGTGGAAGGAGACATAACCCAAGGTGACTCCCAGGGTCTGGAGGAAGGCCATCCCTCCAAACCACGCTGCCATTGTCCACCCAGCCCTAATGGTCCCAGGGAGAATTTTGTCACCCCACATATGGGGTTTCAACCACTTAAATCTGCTTCCTGTACAATAAGTAGGCGAGGCTAGAAATAATGGTGATGGAAATGGTGGTGGTGGGGAGAGAGGTTCAGACCAGGTGATTCAAAGGTTTTCCTACAAACACTTTCTAATTGGGCATTTACCTAAGCCACATTCCCTGCCACACAAAGCCATTGCTTAAAGCAGTGCCTTTTTATTTTGCTGGTTATTATTCCTTACTGTAAAGCAGGGGGGGGGGAAGCTATTGTTCTGGATTTTTTATCAGGTTTTAGCCACTCTGCCTGATGTTCAATAAAAGAAAAGCTATCTCTGTTAGAGATGAGTAGCCCTTTACAGAACAGTCATTGCCTGCAAAGTAACCTTTAAGCACCTGGCTGTCTCTTAAGTTAATGCAGGTAGAGGATAGAGAGGAAGTTACAGTCACTTCTGTATGTTTGAAAAATGCAGCTATTTCTCTTAAAATTCAGCAGCCAGCCACACACTCTTTGATTGGTTTCATTGATGTTACTGTTTTCAGTTTTCGTGAAATCACTATCCGTCACCTTCCCCCTGCCCGGCTCAGCTGCCCGAGCCCCTGCACAGGCAGGAGGAGGGAAGAAGCCTGTGCTTTGGGGTCCAGCATCATGTCCCCTTCCCACCACTGATGCTTGGAGCAGGAAGCCCCTAAACCTTCCCTTTTATCAGCTCCTTCAGGAGACTGCAGAAGGAGCCAGCAGGTCCCAAGCGAAGGTCTGGGCAGCAAAGGGGGAGGTGTTAGAAGGGCTGGTGTTGCACCCCAAGCCCTTAGTGTGCCAGTCCTCACCATCACAGCAGCTCGTGCTGGGACATTTGGGAACCTCATGTGCTCTCTCTGCACATCTCTGGGTGTGACTGCAGCAGCCAGGAGTGGCCTCGGGGTGACAAACCATCCCCTGGTACAACACATGCCACTGGGCAGGTAATCCCATGCCACCAGGAGACTGGGATTTCTGTGTGCCTGCACCTGCAGATGCATCACATACTTCTCCTAGGGCTTGCCATGACCATGAGCTCTCCCACTACAACCACCCAAGCAAGGTAAGTTTGCAGACAGGCTGCTAACATGGGCAGGGTTTGCCTAAGTCTTTATGGCAGAGCTATCTTAGAGCCTTTGGAGGCCTTAGACGTGGCAGCCTAAGATGCCCCCAACCTCGCACGACAAAGCCCAACCCTTTTGCAACAGAGATGGTCCCTGCGGTGCCGTTCTCCTTCAGGGACCACCGCCAGGCTCAGGAAGGACAGTATTCAGGATACGGGGCTGCAGGATGGCCAAGCAAGAAGGACACACGCGGGTCATCCACTGCATCCCTCCACACACATCCATCCCCATATGCTCTGAGCCACATCAGCAGGGAAGGAACCCCCGCAGCTTTGCTGGTCTGGCTCTACAGAGAGGGGTGGCAGAGCCCGGCCAGCAAAGACACATGCACTAGAGGAAACCTGAGCCCTCTGCACATGACCCATGCCACGGCTGCATCCCGCGTTAGGAGATTCAGGATTTAGGGTACCCATGGCACCTACTGCATAAGTGACAAGCAGCTGTCAGCCGCTTACGGGGGTCTCCGGCTGCCTGCAAATTTCCGCATTAAAGCTGTAAGCTCTCATGTCTCACCTGGGACCAATAAAACAGGATAGGGTAGAGGCTGTCGTGATAAATGGGGCATAAATCACACCTCCCCCTCCTCCTTCCCCTTCCTTGGGGGTGGGGGGTTTGGTGCTGCCAGAGTCTTTGCAAGCCCTGCTTCAACATGCTCAGACAGGTCCTCTTCTGCCTGTGCAGTCAATTAGAACTTCATCAGAAATCAATTTGCAAGGCCCAGCTGAGATGTACCTATAGATCAGGCGATGCCAAGTGATTATTACACTAATGGAATATTCCATTGATTAATTGAATATTTAAGTCCTGAAATGTAAGCCCCACTGTCTTATCTGCAGCTTGTTACAGAGCTGAGCAGCAGAGATGTTGCACCAGCATGAGGAGCTAACCTTGGGTCTCGCTCTTTCGGGGTGAAAGGCAGAGGGTCTGGTCCTGGTCACATAGGGGACATTTTTACCTCTTTGGTAGACTCCTCAGCCACCCTGAGACACCCCTTTTTCCTGTGACAGCAAAAATAATCTCCTGCCTTTCCTAATAGCGTGCACTTGGACACTTGTCCTGACTTGGATGTTACGCAGAAACTGTGCATTCTGGGTGATGGGTGAGAAAGTCTGTGCAAAATAACAAATGCACCTACAAAAAGCACATACAATAACTAACAAAGTGGAAAAGATGCTGTTGGGTCCGTTGCTTGGACTCCTTCCCAGGGCTCCCCAGCTGCCCTCCGAGACTGGGCAGCACCCATCGCACCCACTGCTTCCTCCCACACAGAGCTCCAAAAAGCTCTGCCTTTCGCTGCCTGTTGTGCAGTACTAGCTTGGATGGCTCAGCCCTATCCTGGCGACGGCACTGCTCCTGTTTCCCAACCCCGGGGAGGAAATCCTCGGTGATTTATTTTCTTTTTTACACACAAGCATACGTCAGGACTGCAGAACATAGCCAGCAGGTCAGGAGGGCCATTCGAGGGTTTTCCAAGCTCCTCTACCCACAGCTCGAGAGCTTCTCCACGCTGTGAAAGCCCCAGGTGTCCAGAGGGCAAAGGTGGCCAGATGCCTCCCGCATCGGGCTTCCGGATTCGCCCCACAGAGAGGGCCAGGTTACTTGTTCGGTGAAACACCTGGTTAAGTGCTTTGTTGGATGAAGGCCATAATGATCAAGAGAGAGAGAAACAAGACAGAGATGGGGGAGAAGGCAGGGATGGGAATGGCAAGTGGAAGAGAGGTGGGCTGCAGCTGGAGTAATCATCACCAAAGGGCCCAGCGGTGTGTTAAGGAATACTATCCCCGAATGGTATTACGTGATTAGCTCCACAGAGAGCCATTAACTAGATGAGCAAGAAAGAGGACTCCAGTCCTCTGCACAGAGCTCCTGCTCCCATGCCAGACGGTGAGGTCTCCTTCCCTGACTTGAAAAGCACTGGCTGCCCGTGCCCACATCATGTGGGTTGGCTGCTGGAAGAAGGAGCCATCCGACCCAGAACGGTGACCTCCATGGCAGATGTCCAAAGGACTGGAGAGCCATTTTCTTTCCTCCCAGCAGGGCTACAAGCATCCCCTCAAAGCCTTCTTCCAAGGAGGTGGTAGAGGCTACAACAGTGGTCACTATTTCAGATAAATCATTGCAAGGGTGAAACTGGATCCTTGTTCCCACCTGCTGCCTATCGGTGAGGCCTAAAGCGATGGCTGTCATACAACCATAGATGGCAAGATGCACATAGGCTCCCCGTTGTTCCCACCTTCCCTTCTCCCTGTGCACAGCATCTGCCCTTCTTCCTGCCCTATGTATTGGAAAGGACCCTGGAGTCAGCCAGGATGAAGGGAGCACATGGAGAACAAGCACCGTGCCTCGTTTCTGGCTGGAGAAGAACAGGTGTCCCCTCTGCACCTCAACTTCACACCCATCTTTGCACTGCCCTGGTCATATCTGGGGACTCCTGGTCTCCACTATTGCCCCCAAGGTGTACTGGGGTCTTTGGCCTGAGCTCTGGCAGTAGAAGCTGCTTAGCTGCTGTCATGGGAAGCAGCATTTTTTCCCCCTCTTTATGTATGTTTTTCTGAACAGGAAGGTAAAAGTAAATGGAGAGGAAAAACAAGTATTGATGGAACAGCTAGAAGGGAGAAGAGAGCTTTTTGTCTCACGGAGAGGCCTGACCTTTCGGTGGTAGCTTCAAGAAACCTCAAGCAAATGCGCTTTGCTGGCATTTGCTGCAAGTGAATTGTTGGGAGTTTTCATGCCCTCTCTCAGGAGATAACGTCTAGACGTTTATTAATTTGCAGGCTCTGGGTGTCTTGGAGACCTGAGGAGTCTAGAAACCCCCAGCTGGTGAGATCAGGCTCTGAAGAGACACCTGAAGTCATGGCCCTCAGTCTTTTCTCAAGCAGCAGATCCGTATGAAACCCAGCATTTCTCCTGCTCAGCAGACCCTCTTACCCTCATGCATGGACCTGCTAACAAGGCTGCAGCTGGACGTGGTTCTGCAGTGGCCTCATGCACTACTTGAGGTCTTCAAACCACGCCTTAGTCACAAAACACGATAGACTCATAAAAGCAGCACGGAAAGATGGGCCAGAAATGAAACACATTCCACTGGGTTTGGGTTTGCGTTTGCAAAAGAGAAGAGGAAAGTTCATCTGCGCTGGTGTAAAACCATACAGCCCCTCCCCTTCCATAGCAATGAGGAGCAAAGTGTCCAGGCTGCCTTGCTCGTAGGAGAGGGCTGGTAGTCCCAGGCATACTGCTGATGCCAGGAACCAAGGGGGAAACTGGAGATCAGGCAGCAAATGGGGCTGCGCTGTTGATCAGGGAGAAATGAGATGAATAATGATGGACAACCCACCTTACCCATCTGGCCTTGAGTTCCCTTAGCCTTTCCTCAGCCAGAGGGATGTGGGAGGCCCATGGCAAAGGTATTACAGCAGTAGCATCCGGACACATGCTGGGGGAGGCATGCAGTCCGTCCAGACATGGGCCTCCACCTCCCGCTGTGGACGGAGCAGGAATCTCTTTGGCAAGCCCTGAAACACGGCCCCTGGGGTGGAGGGCGGCAGAAGCAGCCTGGGAGCCGGCAGCACAGCAGGCTGGCTAGTGCAGGGTACCACAGCCGGTTCAAACAGCGGTCACTGCTGACTTGGGGAGAAGAGATAACATCGCTTGAGCGGGGTTTGCTGCCCCCTGGGCAGTGCACAGAGGTCAAATGCTGTCCCCGTGGCTCCTGCCTCCCCTGTAGCCTCCTGCCACAGGGCTGCTACAGCCACTGAGTGCCCATAAACACAGGCACCATCTTTTGTTCCCTCTGCAAAGAGCACAAACTTCATTGATTTTAGAAGAAGAATCTGCAGACCTCCCCACAGAGGTGTTTTGCACAAAGGCAGAAAGCCTGGGGTAGTTTTTCCATCCCAGTAGCCCTGCAAGCGGAGCAGCAGGCAGCTCTCCCTTCTCTGCCCTCGCCAAGCTGCTCAACCTCCCCGAGGACTAATCCTCCAGCTGTAGGGAGCCAATCCCCCCAGGGTCACGCCAACCCCCTCCATCCCAGCCTTGCTAGATGAGACAAGGCAGGGGGAGAGGAGGCAGAGGCACAGTCCTGCCCACTGTAGCCCCACAGCAGAGACCCAGAGACCCTCCTTCTGCCTGGGGAATGTCAGCTTCAAACCTAGAAGACAGGGAGAAAAAATGGAGGTATCAAACCCATGGCATGAATCGCAGGGAGATTTCAGACTGATAAATATTTCAGACTGACAACTATTCCTGTCCTTGAAAGTTCATTCATCAAACTCTCAGCAAGGCCTCCACATCCCAGCACCATAAATACTAAGACCTGTTTTAACAACTGCTTTCAGTGTGGCCAATACCAAAAGTATGGAAACCTCTTACAGATCAACCTATATCCTTGCCTATTGCGGTGTAATTTATTGCACCTATAAAGGCTATATTCAAATATACTTCTGTTGTGATTACAGTCCCTGACTGTGCAGGATCCATTTGTGAGCTGATTGTACCTTGTTTAGATACGACTCCACACAATGACGACAATTTAGAAACAATGGCAGGCATTAGTATCGCAGCAATATAAGCAGCCTCGGTCTCAGGCGCAGGGAGAGTTTTACTGTCTGTCTGTGGAGGGAAAATTTGATCCAAAATCAGGACAACCTGCTTGCTGTCAGGAGAACAGAAATGTTGGAAACTTGGAGCTGTGATACTCTCCCCTCCTCAGCGCTGATGTAGTTTCTGAGCGATGCTACACCAGCTTGTCCCTCACCCCTGCAACGGGTATCACAAACTCCAGCAGGCAGGCACGGGTCCTGCTCCTGTTTCTCTACAAGCCTCAGACCCCTGATGGACTTGAGGGATTGGGTTTTGTGGGGTATTTGATAGTTTTCTCCTTAAATTAGCCCTGAATTTTTGGGCTGCCCAGATGTTCCCCCCATGATGGAGCAGAACTGGGAGCCTCTTGCTAAATCTCACAGTAGGAAGGAAGCACAGGCCACTTCATTGCATCACATCCCTGTTAGCAATGGCCTACGATGATTAAGGGGAAATTTGCTCTGCTCTTTTCTGTCTTACAAATAAATTTCATCCCCAGGTCCTTACACAAGCCCCAGACTGCACCATCCCAGTGCTGAGCAGCCACCAGGCTTCTCGGTTCCCATCTCCAAGCACCATCTTGGCTATGAGCTCTTTAAGCAGAGCCTTTGCCTACCAGGCACTCTTAAGCACATTTCATTCATGAATTAAGTCCCTGACAGCCCATATCTCTATGATCAATATGTTTGTTTATTAGCAGCAGCTGCTGTGTTTTAGCAAAACTGGAGGGCTCCAGCAGGAGCAGCGTGCTCTAACCGCAGAGCAGGGCTTGGGACGGGGAGAAGAAGGACCTCCTGCTGGCAAATGGGAGCTGGGCTGGATAAGATTTCACGCTAATGACCCTTTAATTGAAATCACTGCTCGGGACAGATTGCTCAGCTTGGGGATATCTGCACTGATGGCTCCCGGTTTGGCCACTCCTGAGATGAGTCCATTAACTCAGCAGCGGTGAACAAAAGCAAGCAAGAGGGACAGCGAGGGGTGGCCCATCCCCAGCAGAGCTGATCTGCACATCCAAGGAAGCCCAAGTCAGCAGCTGCTGTAAATGGAGACCGGTGCAAAAGGAGGAAAGGGCGTGCAGCTTGTTGGACCTAGTGCTTCTGCTTCACTGTGTCTGCTGATCCAGGCTGGATGTGGCCCCTACTGTCTCATTCTCTGGGCAGGGTTGTCCCCATGTGCTGGTCCTGTGTGCCCAGGAAGGGGAATCAGGACACCTGGGCCTCATTCCCAGCTCATGGTGCGACCTTATCCTTGACTTTGCATTTGCTCCACCTTCCTCTCTCTCTGTCTCACTGTGTGGATGTTGCAAGGCAGTAATATCTGTCTACCCTAATACATGCTAGGCAGGAAGATGGACACAGCAGAGAAGAACAGGAGCTGGAAAGAAGGGAAAATCCTGGTCTCCTGTCTTCTTGTGCAAGTGGCAAAGCAAACTCCCTCCCTGAGGTCTCTTTTCACTTTGCCTTCCCGTGCCATAGCAGCAAGGGGAGCATCGTGCAGGAGCACAGGCAGGGCTGGTCCTGGCTGGACTGGTAGCATAAGCCAGCAGCTCAGGACAAGGGTGAGCCATAACCACGTTCATCCCACACGTCAGAGAAGGGCATGTGTGTGGGTCTATGCCCTGTAAAACTGGAGACCCTTCCTCACCAGGCAGGCTCAAGGTGAAGGGCAGAACGTGGCTTTCCTCCCCATGGAGGCTGGGGAGCTGTGATATGAAACTCAGGACTGCCACAAAGACCTCAACAGCCGCAGAGATGCTCTAAGGTACGGTTCCTGCTCTGTGCATCCACCTCATTCCCAGCTAAGAGGGAACGTCCCCATCGCTGGGGACCCTTTGTATCACAAGGTTTATTATGGGACTGGAGTGCTAATGAAACCCGGGCTTGTTAGACATAGGCAGCTCTTTTGGGCCTGTTTTGGAAGTGGAAATGTTGATGTGTGTCTCTTGCAATGCAAAGAGATGTCTGAGTGCACAGAAAGGAGGGTTACGAACCTGCTTTGAATGCATTTATTATTCCCATTAATTACTATGCCTGCTAAAGAGGACCAGCTGTTCTAGAAGGCTGTGGTACCAATTTATCAGGAGAAGATTCCAACAGAAGTCACAGAGAGTTTTCCTCTGAACTTGGGAGGATGGAAAATGGAGGTTTTTTAATTAGAACTTGTTATTAATGGGAACGTAGCAAATTAAAAATAGTCTCCCTCCCCCCCTCCCTATTATATGAAGCTCTGATCTCAATTAGAAAGATCAGGGACTAACCATTGAATGGGAATTACTGAGATGAAAACTGATTGAAAGACAAAAAAACCAAAGACAGAGGCATCACAAGGAGAGAATGGAGACGGGGAGCGGCAGGAACGGGAAACAATGAGCAGAGGCTGGCGGAGGCTGCCTGCAGCTGCCGGGCGTCAGAGGCATAGCTGAGAGCTGGTGGCTTTCTGCTTTCCCCTGTGGCGAGGACACCTTCCCAAGGCTGCTGCTAGCAGGGACTGTCCCATCTAGAGCTGTGGCAGCTCATCTCCGGGTTGGGGCCTGAGATGTGCTGCTGAGCATCGTTTGTACCCCAGCTTTACAGGCTCAGCAGAGTGGGACCAGAGGGGCTGGCCTGTATGGGCATTTCTATGGAAAGGGCAGGTCCCTGTTCTCAGGCTCAGGGACATCTGGGGTGTTTCCGTGCAAGCCCGCTGGCGGGTGCAGGCCCCTGTCTGCTTGTCATTGCACCTGCAAAAGTGTCCCATCTCATCTCGCCTCCTTTCCTCAACCCTCCTCCCATCTCACCCCACCATCGCTGTATGGCCCCAGCCCAAGGGTCCTCGCCCCGGGCTCTGCCCTTGTGCAGGCTATGAACAAGGCTGCATCACATCCCCAGCTCTCTGATCTTGTCCTGCTGGTTCCCCCAAATCCAGCTGCATTGAAGATGCCCTGAAGCTGCTGAGTTCTCAGCAAGAAATGATCAAATTGGTCCCCAGGCCCTCCACCCTGGGACCTGTAACCCCACCACCCAGGCACGGAGCAGAAGCTGGCTGCAGGATCAGTCCCTGCTGCATCTGGGTGGGCAAGGAGTGGGTAAAACAACCCGGTGTGGGTTGGGATGGGGTTTTGTGTTTCATTTGGTTTTTGCCAATCTGGGTCACGCCAGGCTGGGGAACGGGCGGTCAGGAGTCAAACCTGGGGTGACGCAAAGGGACGGCTGGGTCTGACCAAACCCATCTCCTGCATCTCGCTGTTTGAAAAACTTGGTTAATGACTTCTTAATGAGACTCTCATATGCTCCTTTCTCTGGTCACCTGTGGATCAGAGCCCCTGTCTTCCTTCCAGCAGATAATCCATGCCATATTCTAGGGCAGGCAGGGACCTTAGGCTGAAATTACAGCCTTGCTTACTAATTGCTGCATGTTCTCTCTCCATAGGTATATCATTGCCAGCAATTAGCGCAAAATCCTTTCCCACTCTTGTTAAGTTCCTGTGCTGCAGTTAAACACTCCCAGATCCCATTTAAATGATTTCAAATGCAATTCATTCTGGCTCGTTAAATAATTCCACAGCAGTGTTTGTCGTCTTCTCTCTCTGTTTTCCAACAGCCACTTTCTCCCAGAAAGAATACGATGACTGAAGAACGGAGAAGGGGGAAGGGGAAGTGACATGAAAACTGAGAAACTTGGGGTCCATCCTCTGCACCCATATTTTTACTTCTTTTTTTCCCTTCTTCTCAGGCTGAGACTTCTCCTGGTAGCTGGATTTTGAGATCTTATGGCCCAGGGAGAACAGGTCATGCCAGGGCTCTGCCCATGGCATGCTGCACCACATAACCAACACAGGGAGCTGCCTTGTGTTTCCCGCTGTGCTTTGCTGAGTCCAGGGCTGTCGCTGGGCAGGGTTGAGGGTTAGTGAGACAGCAAGCAGCTGCTCAGGTCCAACTCAGGCTGGCCTGGGGACAACCTGCCTGTTCCACACGTGTTTCTCCCACTTCCAAGCCTTAACCCTCCTTCCCCCATCTTCTCCCCTTTTCCTTCCTGCACCAGCCATCTTCTGTCCCCGCGTCCCCATGCTGCTGGTCCAGTGCCCCGTGGCATTGCCCAGCTTTCCTAAAAGACATGATCTTTACTTTGACTCCCATGTTAGGTGCAGAGGTAGTGGAGGAGGGATGCCAGGATGGGCTGAGGTCGATGCCTGCCTGTCATCACCACCTACATGGCATCCCACAGCATTCATCTGTCACAAGTCACAGGACACGGTCACAGTCACAGAGTCCTGCCCTTTGACCAGGGTTGCGTACGCCCCCAAACACAATCCTCATGTTGTCCTTCCCGACGCGGCTGTATTACATCATCTTTTGGTTTCATCTCCTGGTGGTGCTGCCAAGTCTCACGCATACACTGCACACTTCCCAATACTGGATATTTTCCTTAAAGCCCCGGTTCCTGGAGACAAGTGATTCAGCAAGACTCCCGGCTTTTGGTTTATACTGAGGGAAAAAAAAAAAAAAGGAAAAGTTCTAGTTCTTGTGGCTGGATGAAAAATAAATAAAAGCTGTGAGTGTTATTTGAGTGCAACCTACTGGTTCCAGAGCCAGAAGGCAAGTGGAAAGAAAACAGCATTTAATATCTTTCTTTGGATTTGGAGACCAGACTGGCGAGCTCTGTCTGGGGTCAGCAGTACAGCATCTGTTCTGCCTCTGAGCTGGAGAGGAGGTGAAGGAGCCAGGCACGTCTCCTTAGGCACATCTTTGTGGCTCCATAGCCAGGGCTCTGCTCATCACAAGGAGGGATACTGCAGCAGGGAAGAGCTCCCCGTCTCCATCAGGAATATCCAAACTCCCACTGCAATTTCAGTAGCTTCTTATTCCCTCCTGTATCCACATGAAATGCTGCCACTTGCTAAATTTTATGTCTAACCCATTCCCACCCAGAGACATTACCTGAAGTGATCTCCATATGCAGCTCAATAAGTTGGTGGCTTTCAATCTGCAGTCCTTGAGGCCTGGGGGTCCAGAGACTACTTGCAAGGAGTCGTGAAAAGGTTGCAAAGAAAAGCAATTTCCTCTCTGCCATTCAACAGTCTGCGGCTGTGTTACTGTCAGAAAATTTGTAGTGGTCCTTGAGTTGACGAAGCTGAAAGCCACCGTGCTAAATGCATTAAAAATCCTGTGGGATGAAAGGTGGAAGAACAAGAGAGAGCGCTGTCAACAGGAGGGCAGCTGCCGGACTGCCTGTCAGGGAAGGAGGAGAAGGACACATGCATGTGGGGATTCACAGGGTTCAAAACACGACTTTGTGTTTATGGCTGCATGCGTTTGTTTGTTTATACCAGAATGAGTTTTGAGTGAGGTGCGCAGATGAACTCCTCAAGCCACTTTGTTTTCAGGGTGGGAGCGGGCGACATCGAGTGCTTACAGCCAACGGTCCTCCTGAAAGGCTTGGATGAGAAATGTGAGTTTGGTCGGAAGGGAATTAGCACTGAAAGGGGTGAAAGCAAACCAGAAATGTCACAACAGTGTTCATGCAGTAAAGTTTGCTACTGAAAATCAACTTGGCTAGCCACAAACCTCAGACTGGGATGCCATCTTATTCCCTGGCAGCCATGGCATTGAAAGGATGGTCCTGAAAAACACCCTCTAAAATAAATGGGGCAATGTAAGGGAAATCTCTGCTTGAAAAATGTGTGTCCCCATCTGTTAAACAACATTCAGGTGCTCCTGCATTTACGCTTCCTCCAGATTTATGCAGCGATGGCTTTCAAAGGCAGATTGCCTATGAGAAGAACAGATGGAGGGAACAATCCTCCCATCCAAGCTTTGCACCAGAACTAAAGAAGTTTGTAATCTGGTTCTTGTTTATAGAGCCAAGGCTTCAAATTAAGCCCCCTCTGGTCTGATTCGCTGCGTAGCTCAAGAACCCGTGGCAGAGCTGAGATACTCCTGGTTTTACCTATGCTTTTCTGCTGGTTTCCCATCGATGGTGATTTTGAGAACGCAACAATGCTGTCAGGGGTGTCTTCTGCATGGGCATCCACTGGGGTCAGAAACATGGGCCAAAGATAACAGGGCAGCCAACCCGAAATTTCCTTCTTCCCCATCGATACAGGAGAGAATTTTTTCAGGTGTCTGAGCCAGCTTCCCAAGCTTCATGACCAACGGGTGAACAAAGTCTCCCTGCTACCCTGAACCTTTCATCAGCACAAAATTTGCTGTAAAATGGAAAAAGTCAATTCATGGAAGCAAAATAATACTCAGTCATATCGGCATCTTAGCTCCCAATTTCTCTGTTTTCTGTATCTCCATCGATGTTCGAAGGAAAACAATGTGATTGTTAATTACAAACTCTTTTGAATGCATGAAAGAAACCATTTCAGAGCCAGAGCCAGCCGGAGGCAGGAAAGCTGAGAATATGACATGTGCCAAACTGCTTTAAAGGGCAGAAAGTCCCGTTGTAATTAAGGCTGATGCAATCGTTGTAACAGACACAAGGTGGAAACGTTACCTTGCTTAGCTTCCCACTTATCTCTTCTCTGCCTATTGGGTTTTGCTTTGGACTAGGTGGAAAATGCTGAAATATCAAGGGAGTGCTTTGCATTTCAAAGAAGTTAATGCATAAGTGATGGTGTGATTCATTAGTTGTCTACCAATGCATTGGTGTTCCAGGGTCCACGGATAAATCGGCAGCCCTTATTGAATGTCGGTGCTCCCCCATGCTCGTCTTCTGCTTGCAAGTCGGAGGTGCACAGGAAAGAAGAGACCAGCTGAAGCCTGGCAACTCAACCTCAGTGGGAAATGAAACAGAGCTGGAGCTTGGTGCAACAGTTAATGCTCAAAACACAGTTGCTTTCCCCCGCTCTAGATGATCTTTTTAATCCCTTCACGACCCAGCCCATCATGGGGAAAACAATCACAACAATCTGATGATGTATGGGATGAAAGAGAAGCACACAGCTGTAAACAGAGGAGCCTGGATGCAGTACATGTACAAGGTACAATATATATAGGCATGGAGAGAGGCATGCGCAATATCCCCGCGGATACTGGGCAAGGTGGGAACAGGCTCAAATGCAGACACACAGACCTGCACCACACACATATAGAGACAAGTTCCCAGAGGAGGTCCAGGCATGTGGCACGTGGGCAGCTGTGAAGCAGCAGCTCACGGGGGAGGGATGCTCAGAAGGTCCCGGGACCAGCCCCGGGCACAGTGCGTTCCTGGGTTGTACACTCATAGCTCACTTCCTAGCAGAAGCTCCCACTTGAGCAGGACCACCCTTCTCCAAGTCCACCTGGGGCTGGAGAAGATGTGGAGGATGGCAGTTCACAGCAGAAGGTCTGTGGGGCAGGACGGGGGGGACAGTGGCTGGAGTATGTGTAGGAGAGAAGGGAGGACAGAGAAAAAAAGGATATAAAAGACAGGCTGGATTAGACACCCAAACCCAAGGAGGCCTTTGGACAGAGCCATGTGGAGGGGCTGTGGGAAGGTCCCAGGAGCCTAGGACGGCTTGCAGCACCAGTTCACGGTCACCTGCTCGTCACCAGAGAAGGACTGCAGAGCCTACTGTGCTTGTACCTGTCCAGCCAAGGACAGCGTGCCACTGCCACTGCCACCTCTGACTACTCTGGCCTCTTCTCTGCCAGCACCATTGCCAGAAATCACCAGCACCCTGTGGCCAGAGCTTTACGCCTGCTGGCTTCCACTTCCACCCACCCTGAAAATAGGGCAGCTGCCTGCTTTGCAGTTCAAAGGCAGCCTGCTTTCACTTACCAGCTGGGCTGAGGCTAATTTGTAGGGAAGGAGATAGTGCAAGTATGCGTTTGTGGTTACTCTCTCCTCCGATCTGCTGCCCACGTGGTCCGCAGGACTTGGAAGCTGCAGGTTGAAGGGGCTGGCAGGTAGGGCTCCTCTCCCAGCTGAGTGGTTGCCCCATGCTTCTCGGCCAAGGCTGCTGCTGTTGGGACCCCTCTTCAGGACAGCCAGCCAGGCTGTCTTCTCATTATCACCTCTTGGAAACTACTCAAAGGGGAATGTCCCTTTGCTCAGCCCTGCTCTGCTCCCCTTGGAGCCCCTCAAAATGCTCTCAGCCCCCCCAGGACTGCCTTTCTCTGCCCCTGCCCAAGTTTCTCACCCACATTGGTAAGCCAAACCACCTGGGGTGCTTTGCTCTCCCCTCTCCAGTCCATCTCCTCCAGCTTTATCTGCCTGCCCTTGCACTCCTTCACACCCAGCTCCTCCTCCCCAAAAAGGGATGCTTGGAAACGTATCTGCTCCATGCGTGTCCCAGTGCCTTCTCTCCCAGGGGGCTGCAATGCTCCCAGGGTGGTTTTTCTCCTCCACAGGAGTTGTGCTGGCATTGGTGCCCCCCAACAGCCTGCTCACAGCCCCCAGCCAGGAGGCTGCCTGACCCCAACCCAGCCACGCAATTATTTTGTCCCCCTCAGCTCCAATCGCAAGGAGCGGGACGGTCAGTGGTCACACCTCGCCTGAGCCGGTGGCTGTCCCTAGGGCTGTGGTCTTGCTCCACGTTGTGGCTCTGCTCCTCCTCCTCTGCTCACAACCTTCCTCCTACGGGAACCGGTGACTAATGCTGATGGCACAGGCTCCTCTCCGGCATGCATCATCCCAGCGCACGTGGGTGTGCGAGGGTGAGAGAGCGGGCACACGGAGGAGGGGGGAAGCACGCTTGCGAGAGTGTGAGACGGGCTCTGGGAGCCTGCATGTGACGGTGGGAGTGGGGGACAGCCCAGGGACCACAAGGGCAGCCGGGCTCCCTGACTGGGCGCAGCAAGAGCTGGGGACGTGAAGGGATGTCCAGGTGGCACTTTCTAGCGGGACACTGCTCCCAGGGTCTTGCTCACCCAGAGCGAACGGGGGCACAGACTTGAAGGAGCTGGTAGCACTGGGCACACTGGGAAGATTGTGACTCCTGGGTTTCTCTTACATGAGAAACAGAGCAGGAGGCCAGGCAGAATGGCTGAGACCCTTAGGGCAAGTCATGCCCCAGCCCCCTGCCTCAGTTTCCCCCAGGCAACACTTAATATTGTCACAACCATTATTTTTAAGCGGTCTCCCAGGCTGCCATTCTCTCACCAGTATGGTGCAGCTCCAGGACTGTCGTATCAATATGACGCAGCTCATGATGCACCGAGCCATCAGCAGTGATGTGTGGGAAGGAGACAACAGGGTGGCCCAGCATTGCCGGTGTCCCTTTTGTGGGCTGGTCCATCACCCACAGCATGTCAGACCCTCAATAAAAGGAGCCACTCGGGGTCAGACACTTAAGGGACCCTTCTCTCCCCCAGCAGTCCCAGCAGTCTCCATTTAGCCCCCATTCCCTGCACAGGGCACTGGTTGGTGGCTCCTGGGGGACACAGGGATGCAGGACACAGGGATGAGGGATGCAGGATGTTGAGGGAGGCAGCCCCAGGAAGCCAGATCCATGCAAATTCTCAACCCAGTCACAGAAAAGCACATTGCATTGAGGTCTCTTCTCGCCTGCTGTGTCCTGGCCAGCCTTGAGTGCCCACCTGCAATTTACCTGTGCACAGGTGCTCTCATGGAAACCTTGGATGTTGCTCCTAAAGGCTGCAGGACTCCAGCCAGGGCTGCCCTTGCTCTGTAGGAGGACACAGCCGGTGTTTGTGGCCGAGATGCTGCTGTGACCTCAGGCTTTGGCTGCAGCATAAGTCCCAGCATCCAGGCCACCAGGTATAGTAAAACCCCATCTCCAGGGTCCACTGTCCCCTCAGGCCAGTATGTTATATCATTTATGGCAGCCATGAACTGGTTTTGGGGACTCATGCCACATGTGCACACCTTCAATCACCCTGCAACACACCTGCCACCCATGCATGGCTGGGACAGCCGGGAGGGAGGTCCTTTGCCCTCTTCTCCCCTTGTCACCTCGGGTGCACCTCCTCATCACCCCGCTGCGGGGAGGCTGTCCCGTGGGAGGCCAGGCAATGCTCTTAAACAAGACAGTTAACCATGCCTCTGTTTTCCAGGCAGGCGGGCATGTGTTTTGTTTTTTACAAGTCCACTTAAGAGCGGAGGAAGGGGCGAGCTGCCGGCTGCCGTTCCGGCGTCCCAGCGGGCTCCGGCGCCCCATGCTGCCAACCGCAGCCCAGCGAGCCTGGCGTAATGGCCTAAAGAGCAGCGGAGAAAGCCAGAGCAGCCTGCTAATGCGAGCAGAGCAGACAGCGCTGCCCGCGGGCTCCTTGCCCCCCTCCTCTTCCTCCTCCCTTCGCCAGAGCCCTGCCCAGATGGGGAGCCCGGGGAGTCTGGTTTTCTCTCTCCCTCGAGGAGACCCCGTGCCCTGAGACCTCCAACGGGGCTGGATGGGGAGACCAGGACCGGGCTGAGGCCAGGGAAAGCCTCTCCCCCCACCCTGCATCCCCCGGGGGTTGCTCCAACGTGGCTCTACCCTGCCCTCACCCTATCGGCTCCATACGAGCCGGCCTGAGGGACATGATGTCCTGGAGCAGCAAGGAAGGCAGCAGGTCAGGCCTCCGCAGCCAGCTTGGAGGTTGGCTGCTGTCTAATTGACTGAGGGTCTTAATTACCTGTGCGCTGGATAGAGCCCATGGGGAAAAGAGTGATGGGCAGGCAGCTGGACCGGCAGGTACAAAACAGGGAAGGTCGTCGCTGAAGGTTTGGGTAGCAATATTATGGAGTGGGTGCCGCTGAAACTGCATCTAACAGGCACTGTTCTGCACACTGCGTGTCCACAGGCAGGTGTGAGCCATGAAAGGGGACCCTCTTGCACCTTTCCTTCTGCAAAGGTCCCCGGACAGACCCTAAATGGGCCTGGAAATACCACCTCATCCCAGCAGATATTCTGGGTCTTTGAAGACTGGATGGGGATGCTGGAAGGAGCAGCTCACTGACAGGTAACCCAGGCTGGAGAGGAGAAACCATTTCTGCTTGTTTGGAAGGAAATGGAGTGGCAGTTGTTGGCAGCTGAGGGCAGATTGGACCAAGTCCATGTTACCAGGCAGAAGGCAGATTCAATGGTCACAGCCTTAGCCCTCCCATTTATCAGAAGAGTGTTGTCTTCAAAGGGGACGGGGATGGATCCAGAGCACAGAGGGCAGAGACGGAGATCCCTCACCCAAGTTCTGCCCAGATCTCACCAGAAACATGCTATGGCACAAGGACAGACTTAGGGATGCTGAAGGTGTTCAAGCCTCTGTTTGCAAAGTTTCAAGGCGCAACAGTCAGCAAATGTCCAGGCAGCACGTCAGCATCAGCGTTGACTTAGAGGATTTCTCAAGACCTAACAAATCCCCTCAAAAGCCCCCAGACCTCAAACCCTATCATGGACCCTGTGACCACCGGCGGCAGGTTTCACTACCTAGCAGCAGTGGTGATTTGTCACATAAACCTTGTCCATTAGCACCAGGAGGTTTCATGGCGGGTCCTGAGCTGTTTTTGGCACCTCCTGTTTGGATCAGAAACACAGTCCTCACAGGCACCTCCAACCATAAAAATGGATAGGAGAAGCAACCAGTACTCCTCAGTCTTTGGCATAAAAGCACTCATAATGGAGGAAGAAGAGCACCTCAGCACAGGTGGCAAGGACAGAGCATCTGCCAGCCCAGCCCCATGTCCCCAGAGTCCTCCAGTGCAGGTCCTCATGCCCTGAGGCTCACCACAACCTGTCCCCGTGGCATGTCCCATCCTCAGCTGCCCCACACTTCCAACCATCACATTGGGGACATATTTCCCAGCCATCCCTCATCTGGAAGGACCTCAAGGCTTTTGGCAGCTGCTGCACCACGAAGCATTTTCCCAGTTCCTACGTGAACATCTCCATTCCAGAAGAGCCCATAAACACCCAGCAGCGGTTTCAGCATCGGGGTAGATGCAGGCTGGAAGATGCTGTCTGCCAATTCAGCAGTGCTGTGAACAAACGCCTCGGAGGGGTCTGTTGCAAGCAGAAAGCCAGCCAAATCCTGCTTATCAGATGGGATCTACCAATATCCCTGCTCACAGCAGTATGACTGCAGGTTCTTTTGTCAGCCGATGATATAAGGCTGAAATGAAGATAAATGAGAGCAGAAAGAAAAAGAAATCCCTCATCAAACCACATTTGAACTCAGGATAAAAAGCAACTCGGTGACAAGGGTTTCTTTTTTTCTTCTCCCCAAACTTTGGGAACTCGGATGTGGGTGTGAATATCACTTTAAGGATTTATAAAATGACACATGGCCTCACCTGTCAGCATGCCAAAATCTGAATGTCGGTTTTAATTACACCGAATATTTTACTTTCTTATGCAGAGGCATAATCAATTATCTTATTTAAAGGCATTACGATAATGTGTGTGTAAAATGGAGCCATTCCCTGTATTGCATTAGATTCTCTAATTATAGGAGAATGTTTGGAGCTAAAATGTCAGCCTGTCATCTGGCGGGTGTGTAATACATGATCTGCATTCGCCGGCGCGGATGGAGCTGACAA
Organism: Fregata magnificens; assembly: GCA_013389945.1. Lineage (NCBI taxonomy): Eukaryota > Metazoa > Chordata > Aves > Suliformes > Fregatidae > Fregata > Fregata magnificens. Next base: position 443,597 of record WAAD01005387.1, read on the forward strand.
AAATTGCATTCATTCCCTTCCACTGCTTTGGCCTCAAATTTGCCTGGTCTGGAGGTGACAAATCCCACCCCATCTCCCTTCTTGGAGCTCAGCAAGTCCATCCCATCCTGTCCTGGGTGGATGATGCGACGGGGAGCTGAGTTTGACAAAAAGTGCTTTCTGCTGGTGGATGTTTCTTAGTTAAACCTTGGCGCACCCGGAGATCAAATGTGGGAATATATATCAAGCTCTCGGACAGTGCGGAGCTGTTAGGATGTGGTCATGGGCTCAGCAAACAGCTTCCTCAGGGTCCCACCCGGTGGGAGGAGACCCAGGCGCGAGCAGAGCCAGAGGCAGAAGACAAAACCCACCAGGGACTTTTCAAAACACCCTCATCTGAATTACGAATAATGAAAGCCCTCCAACTCTCAGTTATTAAAGCAGAGGGATTAGATAAAAATAGTGTGCTTGTTTCTTGGGAGCTTAGTCCTTTCTGTAAGCGTTACCCAAGTGAGAGCAGCTTGGATGGCTTCGCTGCCCATATTTTGCAGGACAGTTCATGATCGCATCAATGTTGTCACTTCTAGGTGGGCAACCACGCAGAGCAGCGGGAGGAGAGAAAGCCCTTTGACTTGGGGCGAGGGGAAGGAGGAGCTTGGGTTTTTTGGAAGTTATGAAACTTTCTCAGTAAATGAGAAACACTGCAGGGGGATTGCTGTGGCAGCACCGAAATGGCAATCGTGATCCCCACAGGACGAGGGGCAGCAAGAACCATCGCCCTGGCGGTGACACCTCAGCAACACCATCACGAAGGGGATGGTTCTGATGAGGGAAAGCTGGTGGCTTTGCCATTGACCAAAGGGACAAATCACACAGGGGAGTGCCGTTGTTTTGTCCAGCTCCAGGAGATGCCGCTCCCCGGGCAGTAACTACCCAGTCACCCCAAAAACAGGCACTGTAGGACCAGACATGCCACACCATGCGATGCCACCGGCTGTGGGCAGTGCAATCTCCTGGCCTGTGCCTGTGTCCCGGCTTTCAGACCAGGCCACCTTCTTGGGTTTCTGCAGTGACCTGGATCCATGCAGCAGAGCAGGACATGGGTCCCCCCCTGAGCTTTCCGCATCAGCCCTGCATCCCCAATCCCCCAGTTCCCAGCACCGCGTTCCCCGCACACAGGTATCCTAATGCAGGCATCATCCCAAAGTTGCCAAGGATCCACACGATGCCATCAGGAGGCTTATTAAAAAGTGATGCTCCAATTTAACACCTATTAGCTAGCACGGTGCCCTTTAGTGGTGCAGGAGAACCTGCAAATGGAAGCCCCAGCTCCCAGCAGAACCCTAAGTGGCTGAGTTTAACTTAATGGCTCCAATTAGAGGAACACTTAAAGCAGCACCAGCGCTGCGGATTTATTAACACTCATCCCATCCCCAGACCACTGCTGACCAATGCTAGCAGCAGGCACAAGTGGGTGCTTTGCCAGCCATGCCCCTGCCATGGCGATGCTCCATCTGCCCCAAGGGGAGGTTTTGGGGAGCTTCTAGGGAAGGGCTGGTGTCAAACAAAGGGGTGTCGGGGCAGCAGGGGCTGAAGCCATCCCTGGTGATTTATGTGATTTGAGTTTCCTATTTTGGAGAGATGTCACCAGCTGGCAGGATGTTAAGGCAAAGCAGGGAAAAGTCTCTCCAGGTCCCAGCTCTTCCTTCAGTCTGGATGAGCAGGGCGAGGTGCGCTGCGAGAGCGGGAGAGAGAGCAGCCGCCTTCACAAGCAATCTGGAGTTGTTTAAAAAGCCTGTTTGTTCCAGGAGGTTTATAGGCCGCCTTTGCCCAATAAAGTGATTTTTTAGCATCACGCATCACCCTAATTACTTGTCACAATAACGAGAGACAGCTCTCGCGTGCTGTGCTCCCTGCCCCGGCCAGGGGCAGACACAGCCGGCAGGAGAGACAGCGGGATGCACAAGTCTGCGGGGAGCACGGAGACTTGGCGTCATGGATTCCCACCCCTCAGCCCCAGCATTTGAGATCATTTCCCCATGCACCTGCTGTTTCCCATTTCCCCATCACAGCTCCCCAAAGCAATAGCCCAAACACCTTGTGAGGGGCCACTCTCGCCCGGGTCGTGTTGCCGGAGGGACCCTTTGCCAGCTGCAGGGATGGGAGCAGCATTTCAGCACTGTGCTGCTGCTCCAGGACCGCAAACGTCATCCTGAGCCACTAGTGACTGCTAAAGAGAGCCAGGGGCGAGGCAGGAGAGCAGGACCAAGCAGGTCCTGTTCTGGACCCTCCAGCAGCGCGTCATCCCCCATGCAAACTACCCATGGGGCTGCAGTCACCCCACGGCGCTGCTGCCCCAAAGGCTCAACCCCCCCACCAGCCCCTGCATGCCCCAAGGAGCAGCCATTGCCCACATCGCTGCCTGCACCAGCAAAGCAGGCAGGGCAGCTCCCACCTCGCCATCTTCCCTACCCTTCTCAGGCTGCTGTGAGAGCCCAGGAAGGATTTTGTCACTGCAATTTTCTCCCCGTCCCCACTGCTGGCTCCTTACCCCACGTGCCCCCGCCAGCATGTGCTATCATTTCCTCACCATGAACAATGTCTAACAGCTCTTTTTCCCCTCTTCATTCAAACAAACAAACCAACCAACCAACCATTCCAGGCCTTTGTAATCAGAGGAAAATTAGGAGCAGATTTTAATGAGACCAAACTGTTCCTAATGTAGCCCAGGAACAGCATTTCTTTCCCCTCCCTTTTGCTGTTCCGCGGTTTGAGTGAGTAAAAATCAAATTAGCATAGGGGACACTTAAGGTTTTCCTGAGCGAAGGACAGGTCTAATGGAGAGCTTGCCCCGGGCACCTGTGTCCCCACTTGCTCCGTGCATGGACCCCCCATCATCCATCCTCTGCCTGTCCTCTGAGGGCAAATCCAGCCCTTATTCACATGCAAAGCTCTGCAAAGTGGGAACTTTTCAGGCTGAACAGATAGAGAAAACCAAAAAATCTCATTCCAGTTCAACATGAAATGTTTTGTTTCATTCTTGCGTTACTTAACTTGTTTTTTTAAGCTTTCAAAAAACAAGGAAGGTCAATCGCAAACCCCCAACATTTGGGAACAAAAAGTCTCAAGTTTGGAGAGGGTAACGAACCGCCTGGATGTCATCACACGTTCCCCAAGAAACGCCACATCTTTGAGCCAAACCAGGGTGTTTGACTTGAATTCATTAGTACCTTTTGTTCCTCCTGCCACTATTTTCTCTGCATTTGTTTACATGAAGAAACCCCCCCCCTCCCCATTCCCCAGCTCTGCTCACATATTAAAGGAACATTATGGGATATTTATAGCTCAGCTGAGCTTGCTAAATGCCTTCTTCTAGGAAAATAGTTCATCAAACTGTCTATTTTGACTCTTTGTTTAATCTCTCTTGCCCATCTGTTCCCACTGCCATTGCTGGAAGCCCGGCACCGCCTGAGTCCGGACAGGCACCAATGGGCACGAGTGCACGGCTCAGTTTGGGAGCATCACCTGGCTTAGCAAGGAGCAGCAAGTGTGAACCGGGTGTGAACCCCAGCCCTACTGCTGGCTTTGTGGACATCCCTTCAGTGTCATTATACAGCAAAACACCTTTGCTGCCATTGCATGCCTGCAGCCGGTCTAGGCACCCCAGGGAGCTAAACCAGCCCCCAGCTAAGCCAGGGCTAGCTAAGCTTAATGCTTAGCATGCTCTGCTGGGGCAGCTGGAGCTTTGAGTGGCCATGGGGCAGCTCAGACGGGAATAAAGGGACTTGCAAAGGGGTTTGCCTCACTCCGAGGGAAATCCCAGTCACTTGGAACAGTTCTGGCTGGAGGAGACATGATGCACTATCTCTGCAGGAGGGGAGAGCAACTTTTTAGCTGGCTGCACCCATTTATCACATGCTGGGCAATGCAGAAATGGAGCCCCCAGGGCACATAGAGCAACATGCCGCCTGCCACCAGCTGCCCAGACAGGAAAGAACATCCCCCAGCACAGGGTGCTTCACTGCACAGCTCCACTTTCATTGAAAGTCTGGCAAACTTGACAAACTTTGAAGAAAAATCCTTGTGCCCACAGGCTGCCAGAGCCAGCTGTAACATTGGCAAAGTGGGGAGGGGACACCTCTGAGAATCCCACAGCGACACAGGAGGAACAGCCTGATACAGGAAGCCACCGCTTTTTTCCACCATCCATTATTTGGATAATTTCAGAAAGGTGGCAGGAGTGCCAGGCTTCTCCCTGTCCCCAGGATAGCTCCAGAACCACATCTGTACCAGCACATCTGGCTGGTGCCCCTCAGAGCAAAATCTTTGCTCACCATCTGAAGACACAGCTCCAAGGCATCCCACTAATCCCCCCGCATCCCCACCTACGACTCCGTGGCCAAAAGCTCCTCTGCTCCCTTTTCTCTTAATATATAGGAGGGAAACATCTGAGATCACTGTGGTTTTATTGTCAGATTTGGCAGCCTTTTCATATTTGCTTGGATTGAGATATAAATTGAATTTGGTTTTCTCCTGCTGACTCAGTTATTTGTTATAGGAATAAGCATGTGGTAATGGATTAGACAGGGGAAAAAGATTTCTCTTTCAGGTGCGTGCACAAGGTGAGATTTGCCATGCCCTGTCCCATGTTTTCCTGGTGTGGCTTTGCATCACCAATGACTTTGCAAGCTCCTTCCCCTCACTGTCAGGCCACAGTTGGACATGGGATTTTTTTTCATGGCAGACTTTTGCTTCCTTCCCCAAACTCTGCAATGTTTTCATGTGGAAGAAATTTAATCAACAGTGAAATCATTTTCTAAATCTGCTCCCCACCCATATGCTTCCCCCTCCCTCAGCCCCCATCAGTCACTTTGCTGGAAACAGCACAAAGCATTTCTGGGGCTCTTCAGCTGTGCCTGCAGCAATCTCCCTGCCCGAGGAGCTGTGAAGCTCCTTTCACCCTTCTATCTTCCATTTGTGCAGACGAGGAGCAGTACATGATGCTCTCTGCATCCCAGCCGCATCCTTCCCACCTCCCTACTTGCAGGGGGGCCACACTGCACCACCACCATCCCTGCAGGGACTGTGGCCAAGGAGGAGGGCAGCACTTCTGGCATTAACCCCTGGATCTGCCCACCAGCTCTGGCATTTCTACGCTCCCCATCCCAGCATTGGTGCTTCATCCAGGGTCTCGCACCCCCCACACTTCCTCCAGTGCCCCCAGCAAACCTGGGGGCAAACAGAGCCCCCCAAATCCCTGGGCATGCTGCAGGCAGCAGAGCCCAGCTCTGGCTCCCCAGCATCCCTCCTCCATGGCACCTGTGGGGAGTTTTCATGGGAAACCCTTAAAATCCTCCTGTCCCTGGCACTCGACAGGGGCTGCGGGTCCTCACAGCATCCCTGAAGCCACAGCACACTCTGCAGGCGCTCACACGGCAGCACCGACCCCAAACCCTCTGCCGGGTCCATCCCCACAGGTGGCATGGCCCCAAGCCCTGGCCACCCCATGTGCACCCAGGAATGGTGGCACTGGGCCACAGAGGGGTCCGTGCCCACAGCCCTGCCTGGCAGGTGCTGGGAGTTGGGGCCACATCCACAGACACCAGTGGGCAAGCAAAGGCATCAAATATAGCCCATCACATTATCCTCCTACCTGCCCCAGCAGCTCTACCTCCCCACTGCACCCTCTATTTGCAAACCACCGGGCACTTGCTGCCTGCAGCTCCCCCACAGCAGGGTTTGGCAGCTGAGGGCAGCTGCCGTGGGGCTTTGCCCCTTCTGATGCTTACCCCAGCTGCAGGGCTCCAGCACAGCACAGCAATGGCTCCACTAATTGTATCAGCATAAACATGGCTTATAGTGCTACCACTGCTGCATGTCAGCTTTTCTAAATCACCCTGTGCAGTGGCCTCCATCCCTCACTGCAGCACCAGCCTCTCTCCCAACCCTCTGCTGAGGTTAGAGGTGCTGGGAGATCCCCCTCAGCAGCAAACAGCATTAAAGAAAAGTTTGCAAAGGGCTATCTGGCAGGGATGGGGCAGGCTAGAGGCACTGAGATCAGCCTCCAGCAAGGAAACCTCCACCCCAGCCAGAGAACAAGTTAGCCCCTCCACACCCCTAGAACACATTCTGCAGGGGTGGGGGGGAACCTAAGAGAAAAGACAGCTCTATCAAGAGGAGAAAAGCAGAGCAGGTACAGCCCAAACTCACTTGCCAACCCAGCTGCTACCCCCCCGAGCTTTTTATACCCTGCCTCACTCCCCCAGGACATGCCCAATGCCTGTTCCCAGCCCCTTAAGGCAAACACCCTATTTAACAAGCCCACATCAAGCTGGATATGGAGCAGCTGTGGCTCCTGACCCCCTCACCAGACCCAAAAAGTCTTCACATCAGTGGTTTCACCTGCAGAAACCATCTGGCCCCAGCTCCTGGGCATTTCCCTGTCCCAGTGCCACACGCCTGGTGCAGGGAAGGAGGCAGAGCTTGCCAGAAAGCAGCAGCACTTCTGAGCAGAGCTCTTGCAAAATCCCCATCCTTTCCCGCACAATGGGCAGCAGAAGCAGCCGCAGCGTTCCCGCCTAGGAGGAAAGGAGCCGTGAGGCAGATGGAGTCTCTCGGCGATGAAGCACTGTGGCACAGGCTGCCAGGAGCCGGCCAGGATGCTCCTAAAGAGCATCCAGCAAGCCTCAATAATGTGAATCTGCTGCCGAAGCCCCGTGCAGCGGCGAAGCCCTTGCCTGCGGTTCCTGTTGGAGAGGCTGATGGCCAGAAGAGCCACTGTGGGGTGTCCCAGGGCTGGACCGCTCTCATTGATGGCTGCTGTGGGGTGACTCTTGACCTCTGAGGAGGGGTCCCCCCCAAAAAAAAGTGTGGGGGTGGTCCCTGGAGACAACGAGGATGATGGGGGTCTTGGGGAGCTGGATGTTGGGGAAATCTGACTCTAGCAAGTCCACACGCAGCCAAGTGGGATGTGTGGGACACCAGCTCACTGCCTGCAGGGCCTGAGCCTTCAGAGATGCGTGCGTGGGGGTTAAAACCCGCTGCTCAGTTTGCACTCACTGTCGGAGGCGGTGGAGTCCCCTGGGCTGCTGCATCCTCCCTGCTGGAGTTGCACACCATGCTAGCAGGGGAGCTCAGCATCCCTCCCCAGGGGTACCCCCACACTGCCCCCCATCACAGCCTGTATTGCCCAGAGGCTGGCATCTTCAGAGCACTGCGCCCAAAATCAGTCCCAGATGTGGAAAACTAAACAGCTAAAGCAGCACGTTTCAGCCCCTTAGGGATTTTGTTGCTAAAGCTGCCGGGTTGCAGCAGGGTCTCTTGGCTGGCCCTGTCCACCACTCGTGTCTCAGCTAGGCTGAGCCTCTGTTCAAGCATGTGTGCCTCTCACAGCTATTTAAAAATAGAAATAATAACAACCTCTTCTCTCTTTCCTGCCTGGTTGGAGAAATAGCTTAATTAGTTAATAAGGGGTTTAATTTGTTGTGTAGCTGTGTGAAGAACTTGCAAAGGGCAAGCTAAGTCAGTAAGTCAAAGCAATGAGCCTTAGAGGTAGGCTGGGGAAGGGAGGGTGTCCCCACCGTGACTGGCCATGTCCCACAGGGAGACCCGGCTCTGCCTCCAGTCTCAGCAAGGATTTTCAGGCCAGGCCTGAGGAGCTTCTCTTGGTGGTGAAATGATTGTGTCCCAGCGGAAAAGTTGGAGCAAATCAACATTTTCTGTTTTGCCGAACAATTTCCGCCCACTTTAGCAGGGCAGCTGGATCTCAAGCAAGATGCTGCTGGCCCCAGACATGGGGGACTCCCCTTCTCTGCACTGAGATGTGGGGCTCCCAATATCCCCCCAGCACTGGGGAAAGGCAGGGAGGCAACCAGAGGACGGCTCTTTATTCCCATACACTCAAACCCAGTGGTAATGAAGATGCTGACTCCTCAATAAGGATTTCAAAGTCTTTATCTCCAAGTGCACTGGGCTTGTACATCTGGGGAAACCACCCATACCTCCCACTCCCCGTATCTCCTGCATCCCTGTCCCTGCTGTAGCAGCAGGACCTGGTCCCTCAACACCCAGTCCTTTTGGCCAGCCTGGCCAGTGAGCAACTGGCCAGGGCATGCACTGTCTCAGCAAGCTCCTGCCTGATCCAAAACAACCTGGCAATTAGTGTTCATCCATAGCAACATTCAAAGAGGCATAAAATGGGTCTTTATGTGGAGTCACTGCCACTCTGCAGAAGAGGCTTCAGCACTCCTCATCCCCAAGACTGGGGCAGGGGACGAGGACGCTGTGATGGCAGCCAGGATGCTCACCAGCAGTTATAGCTCTCAGAAATGTCCTTACAACCCTGGTTTCTGCTGGACCTTGTTAAGGGTGAGCTCTTAGACAGAGATGAGCAAGGTGGAGGAGAAAGACAGAGACCTGATCTAGCCTTTGGCACAGGCTGTTTCAGCCTGTTAAAGTGCAAAGTGCTGATGGAAAAAGCTGCACACACACATACGGGCATGCAGACCACGCTGGCAGATCCTCACCCCCTTCTCCACTACTCTTCCCCATCAGGCACCATCATGCAGCCCTACTGATGGCTCTGGACCATATTACACAGCACCGCTCAATTTAACGCATGGGTCTATCAAGCCCATGGTGTCTGGGCTGGGCTTCCCAGGTACGCCTCCTTGACCCCACTGAGCACTGGCTGATTTACCGGCAAGGGGAAAGGTTGGTGCTGGGCTGCTGATGGAGCTGGAGCCGGGAGGGGCTGCTGGGGTCCACCAAGAGCCATGCTGGGAGATGCCAGAGGAGCCAAAGGTTTCTCCCCAGCAAGCCAAGGCAAAGCCATGGCAAACTTATCTTTCTTCCCACATAGCAGCTCTTCGCGTCCCGTTTGGGTATCATTATAGGTAATTCCCTGCTTGACGTCTCATCAGAGGTGGGGGAGGGAGGCACCATTTCAAGAAAAGACAAAAGGGCTCTTTCTTCATCAGCATTAACCTCAGGCAGCTCTCGAGAAAAATTCTGGGCAATTAGTGGAACATAAGAAGATTTATAACTGAAATCTAGTTTGTAGCACTACAGGCGGCTCCCTCGAAAGACATTTCTCAGAGACAAAAAAAAAAAAAAAAGAAAGGGAGAAAAGAATAGAGAGAGACAGAGGGGGAGAGGGAACTAGTTAAAGAGTTTTAAAATCTCGCCGAAAACTCCATTTAGTTTAACATTGCATGATAGCTTTCATAATTCAGAACAAAGTGCAAAGCTCTTTAATGAGGCCATTAATGACCCTTTAATTTACTCCACCAGGGCTGAATTCATAAAACATTTATGTTCCATTTACACAGGATTTTCCTGAGACTCTTCAGGGCAAGTCACCATCACAGAGCAGGTGGGATGAAACAGAGGGCTCTTCTCTTCTGTTCCCTCTCTTCTTCACCCTGGTGCTGAAGCTCCACGTGTGTCTTTTAATTCTGCTGGAGAAGCTGCAGGGACCCAGGAGGGAGAAGAGCCATTTTTGACCCTTCTGCATGGTAAATAGATGCAGAGCGCTCTCTTGCATTTCTGCTCTAGGAACAATGAAACCCTTTTTAAGACCTAGCTGGGGCATCAACAGCCAGCCTTAAAAAACATTTTTTTTTAAATCATTACAGCCCAGCTCCAGTTCATTACTCGCTTTCCTGCTGGGAGACGTCTTGCTTGCGATACCAGATTTGCTCTTGGGGTAGCGCTGTCGATGTCGGAGCATCTGGGAGAGATATGTCCCACCAGCTTTCCAGGCTGCCTCCCACTCCTTTGGGTGGTGATGGAGGAAGAGATGGGCAAGGTTCAAAGGATGCAGGTCCGTAGATGGGTGCTGAGGCTGGTGATGCTGACTGCTCCGTGTGCCGGGGAGGGTGGGCTGCACTGTGAGCTGCTGCCAGGCTGAGCAGAGGTATGCACCGGGCTGCTGGTAGAGGTGGTAGCTGAGAATGAGATGCCAAGAGACAGTATTTCCTGTCCCTGCAGCTGTGGGAAGCTCAGAGAGCTGTCAAGGCACACATGGGGCAGCACCCTGTGGTGAGAACGGGGCTGGTTCATCGCCCCCATTCAGCATTCTGTGAAGTCCACACCTGAGCTGCAGGTGATGGTCCGGTCTGGTTGTCCCTTGACCCAAACTAAGCTATTTGTCTCCACTGTTTTTCTTCTGTTACAGATTGCAAGCAGGGAGAGACACCTAGGAACATGTAATTGCTTGTATTGGCTGAAACATCTTTTTGAAAAAAAGAAAAAACAAACAAAAAACTTTTCCTAGTTTATTTCAAAGACCTGACTCTCATTTCTTCAGAAAATGTCAGTTTCTAAACATCTTCAGATAAAAAGAGCCATTAATCATCGCAAATGGGTTCACAGCTTCTTAAGTACAGGGGAAGAAGCTCTCAGGCTATCGGCAGAGGAAAAAGTTAGAGCCCGTTGGAGACCATATCAAGAGTCAATGTTTCCAATATCTATAAATGACAGGAACAGTCCATGCCTGAAGGTCTGCAGAGCTGGGTCTCCCTGCAGCATGTGTCTGGTAAGGAATGGGGACACAGTCTCAGAGGGAGTTTTATTTTCCATATCACTTGCCCTCTCCCCCTCAAATTCAGGTTGGGTTGTCATTCTCATTTCTTTTTTCACCCCTGATTTTGCTGACGCAGGTTAGAAACCTGATGGACCATCGAGGTACTGACACCGCTTGCGTCTGTATGGTTCATGAGTCATCCTCCTCGTTTCACAGCTAAAAGGACTGCTGACGCTGATGCCCTCAGAAGGGACACATCAGCAGGCGCATCAATACATTTGAAACCATGTCAGCGCTCATCAGCGGCAGGCTATGTGCACACTGGTTTGTGATTGTAGGGTCTCTTGCGTGCACCAGGTTCTACGCACCGGGTTCGCGGTTGTAGGGTCATTTTTTACTTCAGGGGAAGAAACCAGAGAGGAAGATTGCCTGACCTAACTGGTTCATTCGTGCAGAACTGCTTTGCAGCATAGGGTCAAGTTTGTCAGAACACTTACATCACAAAAAGAAATTATGGCCAAAAGAAATTTTAAACATGGACAAGAAAAAAATAACAAAAACCCCACAGATATACACTCCAATGGAGAGAAAAAAAATAGACACTGTTTTTCAAATATTCCAAGTGATTTTGGAATCTCACACTCAAAAGTGATCTAAGCACTAAAAGCACCAGGACCCTGACAGGATAAATAGGGTAACTGGTCCCAGTTCAAGTCCAAAGTGCCCAGCATCAGCAGCACAAGTGGTGTTGCAAGAGATCAGTGAATAAGGGGTGGGGAAGGAACCTGCAGCAAGAAGGCGAGGCCAAATGGAAGTGGCTGCCCAAGGGGCCAGTGCACCCAGCAGCAGAAGATTGCCCACTCTGCCTGCCACAGAGGGATGCCCTCCATCCCGGTGTGGAGTTGGGATGCACCTAGGTGGATGCCTCTAGCCTTTGTGGACAGCAGAGGCAGGAGAAGTCAAATTTCCTTGCTGAAATCACTCCCAAAGGAAAATGGAGAGACAGGAGGTGCAAGACCAACAGTGCTAAGGGGAGCCCATGGATGGAGCTGGCTGCCCCCAGGGCTGGGATCATTCCTGGGACACTGTCCTGTACAGTGGCGGTTGACTGACAGAGAGCGGGGAAAGGAGCCAGGTCTGAGCAGCACAGGGACCTCCCACTGTCATGCAGAGCTGCCTGTGGACTCAGATGCTCCAGGGGCTCTCACTCCCTTTGGCCCCGGCAGCAAAGAGCTCTGGGCAGCTCCAGGAACAAGTTGCCTTTGCTCGATTGTTATTTGATTTCCAGAAACATCAGCACAGGGATCCCATCCAAACTGGACCCTGGATTGTTTACTAGGCACAGGCTGCCATTTAGTTAGAAACACATGGGCTCTTATTATTACATTTCGCTGGTAAAAAACCAAGGGTTTAAATTAAAGGGGAAAATATTTAGTGAAAATCAAAACTTGCACTCACACACATAGAGGCTCTGACATTTCATAACCACTCAATTCCCTGCTCCTCCATCCCAGTTTCCTGCTCAGCACATCCTTGCTTACAAAGACCATCTCTAAGGAAGCCTACAGCCAAAGGCTTCAATTTGCTTAGGTTACCCATGTTGACTGTGTGGCCAGCCACATGGGGTCAAGACTTGCAGCCTATGCAGCACAGGCAGGCTCTTGAAGCTGCCTACATCTGCACCGATTTCTTAACATTTCCAGGTAGCTCACACACCTCCCGGTCTCCAAGAGCCAAGACCTCGCAGCTACTGCCCTTGAGGCCATGCAGTACTTGAAGCCAACAGACACACCACCTTTATGAGGATCTTTTTGTACTGTAGCTAAAACCAGAAATGCACAGTTTCAGCCACACTGAAAGACCCCTGCGCATATATCCATGAGTGACCCGAGCTCCTCCGAGGAGTCCAAGATCTCTCTCCACCACTATAACTGAGTGCACAGACACCTGAAGATCCTCGTGCATCCACTTTCCTTTTGCTGCTTTAAAACCTCCAGGAGAGGGCAGCTGAAATATTTAAAGCCCCAATTTGGTCACTTTGAGGGACCTCAGGAGGTGAGCCAATGCTCACAAGGTGTCTGTCCTACTGGTGGTGTTGACGCTGTCTGAAAATCAAGGTGGTTTCACAGCCAAACCATGAGCTACAAACAGTAGAGGATCAGCAGGCCAGTGGGAAAGTCCTGTTTTCCTTAGTACAGCTGCTGGATCTTATAATCAAGACTATCTGATACACTGATGTCATGCTAGTAATGGTATAACTCTATATCAGCCTAATAGCACAATGGGTTTACAAAAGGAGCAGAAATAGGCATTCATGCTTGCTAATCCCTCATAAGCCTGTAATCCTGATTCTTTCTTTTCCAAATAATAAGACCCTATCTATTAAGACCCTATCACTAGCTGCATGCTAAATTCCCCTCTTCCCGCCTGGAATCTGCTGCGCACCCTAGACAACGTGGGGCAGGGGGAGACTTGCCATCCCTGGCACCCCTCAGCCCCTTGTAATGACAACTGTGATGGTGCACACTTGAAAATCCCACCCTGGGGTTTCTTCCTCACCTGTACCAGGGGGAGCACATGGAAGCATTCACAGCTTCACTACCGCTTCCTTTCTGGAGGGTCTGAGGATGCCTTCTGGAGGACATTTCTGCATCAAAATGAAACACAATTACTCACAAGCATGCATGTAAGCAAGGGCATACCCCGTGTCGGACAGCCTCCTCCAGCCATCCCTGGCAGGGCTTTTCACCCCCTTCTTGCCAGCTGTGTGCCAGCACTGCCAAATCCCAACCTCCACCAGCATCCCCAGCCACAGACAGCTACTTCCAGGGAGTCTTGGTATAAAACAGCATTTTATAACCATTCCCCAGCCACTGCATACATACAACCTGGAAATAACCCTTCCAGGAGTGACAAAGTAATAGTCACTAATTACACAATTAATTTATTCTTTGGCACTAATAAAAAAACCCGAATTTGTGTTACAAAGGAGGAGAAAAAAAAAATCTAAGGATTTGTTTAATTAAAACTACAATGTATTGAAAAACCAAGTAATTTTAATGATACAGACAATTCTGCGATTGTATAATTAGTAATTAATTACCTACAGAAGTGACACTTTCCTTTCTTTAAAGCTATTCATTTTTCTTCTTGTTTGGGGTTTTTTTTTTTTTCTTGCATGCAACTGTCCTCAGGGCACACAAACCATGGGAGCAAATTGCTGTGTGGCACACCAGCTACCAACCTGGCTCTGTGTGCGATTCCTTACTTGCGGGCAGAGGTGCCGCATCCTCACGTCTCGCATCCCGATGCCTACTGAGAAGCGACCACAGACCTTCCTCCCCAGCTTCTCTCTGCCCGTACCAGCCGCTCTCTGTACCGAGAGCTGAGCAAAAGCGGGCAGCAGTGCAAATTGTGACTCCAGCCACGAAGAGCCACTGGGACAGAGCTGACAGCCTTCTGTAGAGGGAGTCAAGGAACAGACTGTTAGCCCAGTGCTATATATATATTATGCTTATATGTCCTGATGTTAACCAATGTTATATATATATTTTAAGTATTCATGTATTCATAGCTATAAAGGCCTTTTCTCTACTTCAGCTAAATTGTATAACCATGACCTATTGTCCCAGAAGGCTTTTTATTCATGTTAAATGGGTACTGAGATTATAGCGCTCCTTGGTAGTAGGTGCAGAAGTGTTCTGGAGGAGACAGGAGAAGACGAATGGTCCTATTGAGGCTCAGCAAAGAAACCAAAAACATGAGAACCAAGCAGCTCTGCAGCACAGCTGGCTTCGCATCTGAAAAATCAGCTGGGGGGTTGGCTTACTCTTGGGAGAAGGAGAGGGTGTCACCCAACCTTGTCCCCTCCCCAGGGAGGTGCTAACTGTACCCACGGAGTGGGGACACCAGTGCCCAGCAACGCACCCCTTGCACATTCATATGTCCCCAGTTCTGGTGGCTCCAACTTCCCATGGTGGTCCCTGACTGCTCACCAGTCCCATCTGTTCCCTGACCTGTAAGCCAGGCAGACTGAGCCAAGCTGGCCTCTGCGGTGCCGCTGACGGCAATGCTTCTTCACAAGCACTCCATGCTGCATCTCCAACGTGCTCTTCTGCCCTGCCCTGCTCCCTGGGAGCCCTGCCTGCTCGCGTTGTCCCCCGCAAACAGCATGATTCGTCGCTGGCTCCCTGGTACCCACAGGAGCCTCCAGCCCCACCGCAGAGCCCGGATGCACCCTGGAAGATCCCAATTAATATTCAAGGGGAAGCACAACTTCCTTGCATCAGCATCCTGCAAGAAGCTCCTGCGCCCTCATCCCTCCCTGCCCAGCCAGGCGATCACTGCAAATCACATTAGTGAGATCGGCAGGTCCCCTGCTCAGACCTTAACCTTTCTCCGAGGCCTGGGGACCCCTCTGGCTGCTGGCTTTGAGTCTCACGGTCACACAGGCACAAGCAGTGAGATGTTCCCAGCCTGCCTGTTCATTCTCAGTGCGCACCAAGGAGAGCCCCCAGTTCCTCAGAGACGTGTTACCTCCACACTGTCTTGGGAAGAAATCAGGACAAGGCTGGCCTGGGTGCTGGTGCCAGGATGCACGCTGGTGATCAGGGATGCTGGTGTCCCCTCACTGGCTCTGGCACTCCAGTCTCTCCAACGCAGTCAGGGTGGAAGCAGCAGCGAGCAGGCTGCTGGCTGTTACGCTGGTGCCAGATGGTGGATGAGATTAAAAGAATTTGATTTTCAAATAATCCATAAACCTGGCTGAGCTAATGTCGTTTCATATGCATTATCTTGTAATCCCAGGGAAGAGAACATTGCAGAGCAAAGAGCCTTATTCTCCCTCCCTGCAAGGACTCTAACAAGCTATAGATAATCCCCTTTTTGTTGGAAGGTGCTTACAGGGGACCTACAACACCCAGAGTGTGGCACAGGGGCTGCGGCTCTGCACTGGTGCCTGGGAAGATGACAACCAGGCACCCAGCACCACAGGGGCTGTATGGGCCTGAGCTTCATAGGGGTGGGAGCAGCACATAGCAGAGCCCAGGGACACCTCGAACTCCGACCCCTGGCAGATAAGGGAAGATAAAGGAAGGATTTTGCCACTCCTGCCCCTAACAGTGCATGGGAGCCCATGCTGCATCACTGAGGTAGGGGGGGAGATACATCCCCTCTTCTAGGTAAACCCACTTTTATGCCGACTTTTGGGGACAAACCCCCAAAGTCCAACCCAAGTAAATCAAAGGCATGCTGTGCCACCCTGGGGAGAGGATCAGGCCCTCCCTGGTCACTGAGCCCCACAGCCAGGGTCTGGCAACTGCACTCCCTCTCACAAGGTGAGGGACAACATGTGGCTGAAACCTGGACACTGCTGGAAACACCTTCACTGCCCTCTCCAAAGCAAGCGCTGCACAACCAAGCCATAGGAAATTCATCCTCAGGGATTTCTTGACTTCTCCTTGCCTGTGTCAAACACCTACAATCATTTTTTGCCCCTATCCCTACCCCATATGGATGCACCCCTTCTGCACCCCCACCCCTCTCTAACCCCTGCACAGTGCCCTGGGCAGCCCTCAGCACCCGCCCACCATCCACCCTCCATCCTCAGATGCTGCCTGCCTGCTCCCTGCCTCTTTTCTCTGCCCTAGAGACTCCTTCGAGCCTCCGGTTACTTGTCAAGTCTCCATGGAGCAAGGACAATCCTCTGTCAATGCTGGGATCCTTCAATGTGCAAGGCACCAAGCTTGGGCACAGCTGTTAAAAATTGGTGATCATTACTCCATGGTCCAGGTTCCTACGCTGGAACATGTAAGAGCTGGAGCAGGAGGTGTTTTTGAGGGTGAAAGGGAAGGAAAGCTCCACGGATGGGATTTCCCAGTCACTGCCTGCCATCTAGTGCCTAGCACTGAGCTGTTTCACAGGCAGCAAGCGACTCCAGCTCCATCCTCGGGGGAATTTAGCTCTTAAATTAGAGCCAGCGACATTTGCTCATCAGGCTTTCAGCACTGGGGAGTTCCCCACCGTGCTCCTCACTCTGGGCCAGGGCCAGGGAGAGGGTTTTGGAGTCAAACAGCCCAAATCCTGGTGGGACCTGTCAGGGAAAACAGCCCAGGAGCGAGGGGAGGTGATGCTGTGCGCCTGCCCGGGTTGCAAACGCAATGCCCAGCTACAGCAAGCTAACTAAATACAACGCATCTTGCTTCACCACACGCTGTTACCTTCAAGGTTGCGTCATCGTCGTCAGCAGCTCCAAGCAAAGCTGTGCACACAGGCATTGCATGAAGAATGCCACAGACAGGCTAAAAATAGGGAGACAAATGGAAGCGCAAGGGAAAGGGGCGAAGGGTGAAGCTTGTCTGCTGTGTGGGAGACTGAAAACCTACAGAAATCAGGAAACGAACAAAAAAATAATCAAGAAACACTGACTTTGTGACTTGGATATTCTGATGCTTGGAGACACTACTGGCGTTTCCCACCCAGTTCAATCCATGGGCAACCATTGCAGCAGGAACAGGGTCCCTAGAAGCCACTTGTAGCCTTCGGGTCAGCACCAACAGCAGGTGATTTGGAGTCTTTTACAGGTCTCCAAGCAATTTGGAGGACTGATGCTCTCCCTCCCCTCCCTTCAGTAGGGGCATATCTGTGCTCACCTTAGGGGCTGGTCATCTTTCAGCTTCTTGTCCCTCTAAAAGGGCTTTGATACATACCTACCCACCCACAAAGGCAGGAGAGAGCAGGCAAGACAGAGCTACAGCTCACCACAGTCCTGTTTCTAGGCAGAGAAAATTAAGGGATATGAAATCCAGAAGGGTCTGGGATAGGCAACGCCCATGCTGCTCACTGCCTCCAACCCCTGCTAGATCAGGAGCCTCTAGCACGCTGCTGGAAGGGCACCTTCTGCTGCGCCATGTCCCCTACTTCTGCACAGGGGACAAGACTGAACATTGAGCTATGAGCACTGGTGGAGCAGGAGGGGAAAAGTGGGTCCCCATGGGTGGCCACCTCCAGCAGTCACCTGTCCTGCACCCTGAAACGGGGGACTCACTGCCCCTCCACACAGGGCACCGGTGGGATCAGACACCCGGAATTCCCAGCCTCCCTCCTCACCAAGCCCCTAATCACTTGGCTGCCCACTTCCCATCACACCCCGCTGCTTTCCTCAAGCTCATCCAACATTCACAGCCTGTGCCATTCGCTAATACCACGGCTTGGGAAACGATTGCTGTTTTGCAGAGGGGCGCGTTGGGTCTGACACAAATGGGCTGCACTAGTCATTTGGAAAAGGCAGGCAGGGCAGGGCAGCAGCTTACAAACACGCAGAACCAGATTTACTGATTAGCACATGGCTCCGATTTCCTCCAATGCTTCCAGAAAAGCAATAGGCGACATTAACAAAAGGATTACTCAGAATTCAAAAGCAAATGGGATTTGTGACCCATTATATTAACTGGGGACTGGGGAAAGCTCTACAGAGAGAACGCTGCCGGCAGGTCACCAAACCAATTATTAAGAGCTCACAGATCACGAAGCTAGATATATACACACATCAAGATAAATTTCTATTTGCCTGCAGAAGCAGGACGCTGGCTGAGCCACCCTCCCAACCCAGCGTGCCTTTTCTATGTGCCCATTAAACCTGGATTATATCTAGTTACTTTCCCCAATAATTCACTTCCCCCACAGGTTTAATGCTGTGGAATAACATTTGGGAGGGTAAAACCTGAAAGGAGAAATGTAATGGGCATAATTACTTTGATAGATGAGAGAGAGCAGAAAGCAGGCAGGCAGCACGTGGTGGGAGCAGGCCAGCAGCGCACACGCTCACCCCTGACATTGCTTGCCATCCTCCCAGCAGCAGCGCTGGCCCATGCCTCATGCCCTGATGTCCCCAGCTTGCCTCTGTCCTGACGCTTGAGAGGGAGAGCAGCCCTTAGACACAAGATAACTGGCCTCCAACATTGGCTCTCACCCTAATCTCCAGCAGAGATCAGCTTAAGCTGCAAATTGTTAGCTGTAAAATCTTTTCCTAAACTTTTGCCTTGGTTAATTATGAGATTGGGTGTTCATGGTAGCCAGGTAAAGGGCCAGCTCCTGCTAGCACACTGTCCTGCTTCTGGAGTAGGCTGTGATGGTGAGTCCTAAAGCCTTGTGTACACTGCATAAAGGCTTTATTGCCTTGCCTGGGTTTTGAAGAAGCTTCATTTTAATGTTGCTGAATAACCCTTCATATTTCGATTGAGAAATGCCCCTGGGTCTCCAACCATTGCCTATGAAGTCCTGCCAAAGGATTTTATAGCCCCCCAAGATCTGTTAGGGAAAAGTAGCCTTGACAGCAAAGCTGTATCTAGAACTACCTGAAGGGGCTTCCTGCTGTCAGCATTTTGTACTCACCTCACAAATTCCTGGCTTTGCTTTTTGAGGGCTTGGTGTTAAGGATTGGGTATTATCAGCAAAGCTTCTGAAGCAATTTTACCGAGTCCAAGTTTCCCAGTAGTCCCCCCTTCTTTTATATTCATTCTTACATTTGCAGAGATTCACTCAAGTGCTGCCTTCTGCCTGCCCCACTCTGTGTCCTTCCAGCATGCTGGTTATGTCAAAACACAGGGATGATTTCACAAGAAAAGGGAGGAAAAAAGGTATCCTCAAAACAGAAGGATGAGACCTAATCCACTCATATCACTGGTGACCTCAAACAGATTTTCCATGCCATGTTCTGCTCGGTCTCTGGGCTGCCACAAGCAGAGCACCCCATGCTGCTTCTCCTGCAGGCTGCTGAGCACAGCAGGAATGGGCAGTGCTCACAGAAAACACCAGGCACTGCCAGAAAAACTCCCTCCAAAGAGACAGATCCCTTCCAATGCAAGCACGGGAGCTTGAATACAACAAAAGCAAAGTCACTGATGCTGCTGGAAACACCTTATCCTCCAGGACAGGGAGTGAGCCCACAGGCTGCCCCAGCTGGGATAGCCTAACTCCCACCCACCCCGAGCCAGCCCACCCCTTGCCCCAGCAGGGAGGGATGCCGCAGGGCACTCCCCACACCAGAGCAGCTCTCTCTGCTCTAACAAGCTCATGGCTGTATTTGGGAGCAATAGCATCTCTCCTCCTACATGTTTTCAGAGAGCAGGAAGCGGTGTAGCCCGTGGCTCCGGCAGCCTTTCCTGGCTCTGCAGGTATTTATCTTCCAAATGTTGAAGCCTTTAGTTGCTTGGAGCCAGCCAGGAGGAGCAACAAGTAACAGCTTCCTATTATGTGAGAAAGTGTGTGGTTCTGAACAGTTCGCAGTGTTACTGTATCACAAAACACACGAGTGGGCTCTGCTTAGAGAGCGCCAATCCCCGAAACTCCCACAGACAGGGAGGGATATCAGCTAGGGAAGATATTTTGTAGGATAAGTAGAGGAAAGCTGTATCTGTGAAGCTGAAAACTGGTTTTATTAGGACTTGTTATCTCTCCTTCGCTGAAGGGGAGTACTAGCATCCAATTTGTCACAAAGAAAACCTTCATCTCCCTCTTCTAACATGGTGGCTTAAGCAATGACTTAGATACAGGAGTTTTAGACTGCAACTGATCCTTCTATTTGTTTCTCCTCCTGGAGGCTTTTAGCAACAGCTGCTGGACTGCATCGCACCAGGGGAAGGTCATCTTGATATGCCTCCTTTCCTCTTCGAGGGGGGAAGGATCTGGCTTTTGTGTATCACCCCCACGAATGGAAGCATCCTGTGCTGAAAATGGCTTTGTGGAGTAGAAAGTCTTCACAGTCTGACTGCTCTCCAGCTTCCTCCCCGATGTCAGCAGTCAGGGGATGAGAATGCTCAGACGCTGGCCCCAGCAGCCACAGCACTGATCTTATGTTGGACTTCTTAGATGAGCCTCACATTGCTGCTCTCAAAGCGAGGAGTCACAGGCCCTTTCCAAAAACAACCTCTCTCCGGTGCACACTTCACAGGATTTGATGCTCTTCAATTGATCTGACTGTGCCTTGCACGAAAGAGTCACAGCAAACTCGGTGCCCTCCCAGGTATTTGCTGCGGCTTCAGGTTCTGGTAGAGAGATCTCATGTGAATCATAGAATCATAGAATCATTAAGGTTGGAAAAGACCTCTAAGATCATCAAGTCCAACCATCAACCAACACCACCATGCCTCCTAAACTAGGCCCTGGAGTGCCACATCTATACCTTTTTTGAACGCCTCCAGGGTTGACGACTCCACCACCTCTCTGGGCAGCCTGTTCCAATGCCTAACCACTCTTTCGGTAAAGAAATTCTTCCTGATGTCCAGTCTAAACCTCCCCTGAAAGGAGGGGTCACCTTTGCCAAGGTGAGAAAAAACCTCCAGGCTTTGGGGGCAAACAAGCTCCAGACTCCCCCAACACTCATGCAAACACTCACCTGGTTCTCCACCGTGTTCGCAAGGGGAGTTTTGTGTTTGTGCTCAACGCAAGTGAAATGCTCCCGCTGCTCTTTGTGCTGGACTGCAGGAGGCACACCACGGCTGCAGCAGCTCTCTCCCAGCCACGACAGGCTGCTTCTGTTCCAGGAGAAAGAAAAGCTCTCTCCAAAAAGGTTTTAAGGCTTTGTGCTACCCTTTCAGTAGTTACCGGCAAAATATATCCCACCAGCCAGCCTGATCAGACTTCTGCAGCTCTGCAAGGAGTACGGGTATAGGTTTGCACTGAGTGGAAAGACAGCCTGCAGCCACCAAGCTCCCAAAGGAAAATAACAGCCTCAGTGATCTACTGCGGGACCTCTGGGAGTAGAGAGGAGATGAGAAGATACAAACCATCCTCTCTGCTAGGAAACCTGCACGATATCCTTCTGCCTTCCCTCTCACCGAGGCTGGAACGGGGGGGAACAGGCCACACAGAAGAAGAATTGAGCAAAAGCACCCAAGTTGCAGGATCTGGGATTGCAGCAACTGGTTGAGGGTTTTTAAATAAAATCAACTGCAGGAAAAAAAAGCAGTGCTGTTCCTATGCAGGCTGTGAGCAGGAATTTGTGTTTTAGGTGATGAGAAAACAACACTACCAGCTTCCAGAAAAGCCAAACTTCTCACACACCTGCTACCTGTAAGAACAAAGGCCTGAGCCCAAGGAAAAAAAATGTAAAAAAAGGAGGCGGCTGTTGATTCTGACCCTTCCACTGCTAGAGGGAGCTACACCTCTCTCAGCACAGACAATGCCCAAAGACTTGTAGCTTGAGCAAGCCAGAGAATAAGAACTGCCTGGGTTTGAAGATCAGCAAGCTTTCAATACAGCCTTTTCTCATTTTTGTGCTCCTGGTTTTGAGAGCAAATAAGCACTGATTAAAGAGCATTTTATAAGCTTTGAAAGTTTCACTCCAGCAACACAAAACCTGCCTTTGGCATAGGAAATGGGACAGAGACCTTGGCCCTAAGCCTGTGCCCACAAAGCTCTGCTCAGAGGCTGTGTCCTATGGTGCCAGCGATGGCCTGAAACAGGGTGGCAGAGAAAAGACTAATCCTGAGCTGACTGCAACCATGGCCCCCCCAGGCTGGTGGGGCACAGCCGGAGGGGGAGGACTCACCTCTCCCCTCTGCAGGAGCTTTCAGTCCTGGAGAAGGCAATAGCCTTCCCTTCAGCAGTGCTGACCTCAGACAGAAGCCAAAAAATCTGCAGTTTTTCAGGCACATATTCTGCTCCGCATTTATTTCCTCTTTGCAAGTGCTTTCCATTGCAGACGCAGCCTCCTTGCCAGGCCTGCAAGGGTGGTTCAAGAAACAAAGTTTTGTTTTGTTGGTAATTTATGGCAAGCCTGCGGCTCCCAAACTGCCCAGCGTTAGAAAATAGAAAGCTGTTGTGCTACCCCCCCACCCCAATGGCTTGTGGAGTGATTAAGGATAGCTTTAATTTGAGGCCTGCAGCTCAACAGCTCCCAAAGGATTGATAAAATATATATAGCAATCTCCAGTTCCACCTCTGGAGGCCGAACTCTCTCCGGATGATTAACGACAGCTATTTCCTCCCTCTCTCCCTGCTGCTGAAGAAGGCTGATTCTCTGCAAGGTTCAGCCAGCACTGGGCTCACACTCTGACTACCAAACAGCAATATTTACAACCAGAAAAACCCTCCAAGAAATAGAATCAGCCCCAGAGAAGTGAGACAGCACCATATAAGCTCAGGATAGATCTTCTAATAAAGAAATTGGGGTAATAGGGTCAGGCTACTCGAGGCAGACCTGGCTGGGCTGGGTTAGCAGTGCTAGCCTCACACAGCAGGAATGGGACCTGAGAACTCCCCAGAGCCATCTTTGGGGCTGCTCCCAGGAGCAGCAATGCTAGAGCAGCCTTCCCCCACCAGCAAAAATTAGCCTCTGAGCCCAGACAGAGAGCTGCTGCTCAAATGTTACCCTCCTTCAGTGTCCATTGCTACAGCTTAAGGCTCAAGTGCAGTGCGCGTGGGAAAACAGCACTCATCTAAAGGAAGAGCTGCTGCCTATTCCTCATGCATCCATGTCCTCCATGGCCACCACGTATCACAGACTCTAGGCCAGAGGCAGCTCCAACACAGAATAAACACAAATAAACTGTGAATATCCTAGCATCCAGCTCCCCAGAAACCCACCTTGCCCAGACTTGTGTCCAGGAGAGTCTGTTCCCACCTGGACACATAGATAACCCTCCAGTGCTGCTCTTATTAAAGAGCAGATGCCAGAAACAAGTATTAGCCATTGCTTAGTAGAAATCATATGAGCTCTGGACTATGACAGGAGTCTGGTGAGGAGAGAGAGCCTCCCAGCTACCACAGCCCCAGGGAATCGCACCTTGGGAGAGGAAAAGATCACAACGTGCATTTCCAGAAGAGGTGGAAGAGGATTCAACAAGAGCACAGAACTCCCTGAGGAGAGCTTCATTTCCAAGTACAAGTTTTAATATTTATTTAGTACAGGCCCGGTGAAGAGAACTGGGAAATAAGGCAAAGGCAAATTATCCTCCAGAGCCCGAGTTAACATCCCATACACACAGACCATGCAAAGCAGCAGCTGTGCTCCTCCCTGGAGCCAAGTCCCACATCCTCCCCATCTGCTGGAGCACAGCCTATCATTTATAAGTCCAGAAGGAATCGGTTGACTTTTTTCAGGTATTCTGACTTCAGGTAATCTCCCAGCTCATCTTTTGTAACCCACAGGTAGTCTTCCTTCAGCTCGGCCTGGGACAAATCACTGCTTTGGAGGAAGGCTTTGAAGAAGAATACTTTGGCTCCCACGTTATCCTCAGTCCTGACGGCCCTGGGGAATTTATACTTGTAAATTCCATATGGTGCATTCCCCAGGATTTTGGCTTGAATGTGATCTCCTGCAAGACCCCAGCAACACAAGAGAAAGAAAACAGAAAATAAGACATAAGAACACAGAGCAACAGTAACTGCTCTCCTGTAGTAACAAAAAGGTAGCATAAGCCACTCCTTGTGTCTGGTTCAGACTGACTGTTCCCTCTTCTTAGCAGAAACACTGCCAATTGTAATGCTTTCTCATGAAAAAACAACTTGTCCTGGAGTCCAGCGAGTCCTCTCAGAGTGACAGAGGGAGGGAGACGGTATCAAGCTTTGCCAACCCACAGTGAAAAGCAGGGACACGCGGGTTTGCCATCACCCATCTGCCACAAAAGCTGCTACAGGGCTACAAGAGGGAAAGAGAAGCTGTACACCTGGAGCAAGCCTAGACCATTCAGAGGGCGCCTGGTGATGCTCCAGCATCAGAATGCGAGGGCCAGACCTGGCACTGCAGCTGCTGGCAGGCAGAGATCCCAACTCGCAGTCTGCCAGCCCAGTCAGCCCCCCACACGCTGCAGTCGCTCTGCAACAGTACACAGTTACAGAGCCAATTACGCAGATCCCAGCTCTTGCCAGAAAGCCCACCCCATTGAGCTCTGTCCCTCTGCCATGAAATGCCTTCTCCCAGCATATGGGAGGCGATTTCCCTACAGCAGATGGCAAACATCTCTCAGATAGGGCATGGGAAGAAAACCACTGGGACAAAGAGAAGGGAAGGCCAGGCACATGGCAAGCTACACACCCAAAAACGTAGCCATGGCTCGCTCAGCTGTGCTTCGCAGCGTCTCTCCAGGCTGCCATTCCACTTGAGGCAGCAGCCACAGCTCCTGGTTACCAATCTTCTGTTTCACCAGAAGCATCAGGTTACTGTCCAGCTTCCTGTTCAACGATGTTCGATTGTTGTTTTTATCAGCATCTGCCAAAAACCAATACATGCTGGAAACAAAGCCTCCTGGCAGCACTGGTCTGATCCCCTTGATTCATCACCCCTCTCCATCTCACACCCTTCCAGCAATAATACACAAACATGGATACATGGAACAAGACAAAAATCTACACAGATATGCTCTCGGTCACTCTGGAAGCCAATGCAGGATTCAGCTGGAACCCACTGCTAGACTGCACTCTACCTGTTTCATGTCCAAAGGGAATTTACAGCAAGAAGCCTGGATCTTCAACTTGACAAAAACCACCAAGAGCGCTAGGCGAGCTCAGGAACCAAGCAACCCAAGGTTTCTCTTGTCTGGCAACAACATCCATTTTTCACTACTTTGCTCTGATAAGGTTGTGTAAACATGTACCTTGCAGCATAGGAACACGGATTCCCGTCAGTCAGTTAATTTCTCATGTGCTAATAGTGCTGCCATGGAGTCAAGACCCTCTTTAAAACAAAAAAGGCTCAAGAAATACCTCCCCCCACCTGATTTGCACTCAGCTGTGTTTGGCAGACAATCAGGGTGTTCTCACCCACCACAAACTTCAGCCTGTACCTGTTATCCGCGGAGCAGCTTTAAATTGCTGTAACTTCTGTTCCCACTTGTCCTCCAGGTCTTGAGCCATGATGACTGTTTTGCCAGGTGCTTCATCATCATCATCATACAGGCTTTCCTTCCTCCTCCTCAGCTGCTCCTCCTCCTCCAGCTTGCGGATTTCATGATCTGAATAGTGGCTTTTTTCCAGCTCTATCTAGAAGGGCAATACAAAGAATTGTTAAGGCACCAGTGCTACGGGCTGGACTTGGCAAGCAGAATTAAATTATTTCTACCTCAGGGAATGCAAGATGATAGGAATTTCCCTAAGCTTGAGCAGAACTTCCCTGCTTGCAGTAAAAGCCTCTATCGGGGCCACCAACGGCACTAAGGCAGACCATGGGAGTGTTACTAAACCCTACGACAGCCAGCCCAGGCAGCAAATCGCACACGAAGCACCCAGCGTCGCTTCGTGGCGGGGAGCGATACCCCCCAAGGTGCCCCCACGCTGGCTGTGCGGGGCCCTCAGCTCCTCCCAACCCCCGGCATGTCACCCCTCGGGGCTGGCAGACGCGGCCAGTCCCCGGTAGCGCCTGAGGCTACCGGGGACTGGCC
>WAAD01005387.1:478961-499021 GCA_013389945.1 Fregata magnificens
GCTACAGCCCTAACCCATGGGATTCCTCCAAGCAGGTCTTTGAAGAGGCCAAAGTTGGCTCTCCTGAAGTCCAGGGTTGTAATCCTACTTGTTGCCCTGCTTCTACCACGTCAGATCCTGAACTCCACCATCTCATGCCCACTGCAGCCAAGGCTACCCCCAACCCTCACATCCTCAACCAGACCTTCTTCGTTTGTTAGCATAAAGTCCAGCAGCACATCTCGCCTCATTGGCTCCTCTACCACCTGTGTCAAAAAGTTATCCTCGATGGTCTGCAGGAACCTCCTGGATTGTGTGTGCCTCGCCATGTTGCTTTTCCAGCAAATATCCGGGTGGTTGAAGTCCCCCATGAGAACCAGGCCTTGCGACTGTGAGGCTACTTCCAGCTGTCTGTAGAAGGCCTCGTCGACTTCCTCCTCCTGATCAGGTGGCCTGTAGTAAACACCCACAACAGTGTCACCCATATTTGCCTGCCCCTTAGTTTTTACCCATAAGCTCTTGATTCGTTCTTCCTCTACCCCTAGGCAGAGCTCGATGCATTCCAGTTGCTCCCTCACATAAAGAGCAACTCCCCCACCTCGGCTTGCTGGCCTGTCTTTCCTAAAAACCATGTAGCCATCCATGACAGCATTCCAGTCATGTGAGCTATCCCACCATGTCTCTGTAATTGCAATGAGATCATGGCCCTGCGACCGCACACAGGTCTCTAGTTCCTCCTGTTTATTCCCCATGCTGCGTGCGTTGGTGTACAGGCATTTCAGAGAGGCAATTGAGCACGCAGGTTTCCCTGGAGGGGTGCACGAGGATCCACTACAGCCATACACACCCTTGAGGTGGTTGGTCTTCTGATTGTCATCTCGTGAGGCAGCTAAGGCACCTTTGTTGGTGCTCTGGTTGGCCTGGCTTATTCCCCCATTGGATGTGACGACACTAGCATTGCCACTTTGGACCCCGCTCCCCGAGTCCTTCAGTTTAAAGCCCGCCTCACCAGGCTGGCCAGCCTGCTGCCAAAGATTCCCTTGCCCCTTCTAGACAGGTGGATTCCATCCCTCCCTAACAGGCTATGGTTGCTGAGGAACATTTTTTCCAATGTTCTCCTCTCCCCTCAAGAGGCATTAATGGGTACTCAGCGGCAGTGGGAACTGTTCAGAGGTTTTACTAATGAACTGCTTAATAGCATCCAAGTTCCCATGCTGATGGTGAAGCAGGGCTGCAGGGTCCTCTCGGGGAGGTGGATAAGGGAGCCAAGCCTCGATGCTATTCCCTTTTTTTGAAACTATTCACACCGCCTCTGCTGTGCTCTCAAAGCTCCCCCTGCGCTACTGCCACTTGGCAGGGTCCTTTCCTTTCTCTGGAGTTCATAACTCTCTTCCTACGCCCACACCTACTGAGCGTCGGAGGCTGTGCACAGATCCGGGACCTGGACCCAAACCTCTCGGCAGCTACAGAGCCCTAACAGCCACTGCTTGGTATAGCTGCTCCCAGGAGCAGCTTCACAGCTTGTTTTTCTAGAGAAAGGAGGCAGAAGGGAGAAAGGGTTGGGTGCGAGGCACTGAATGCTCAGCAAAGATGTGGGCAACGAAAAGGTGGGTCGGGAAAGAGACAACACCGGGGCAAAAATGCAGGAAAATACAACACTAAAAAAACCTTTTCTAAGGCTAAAATCTCCCAGCTGGTGGTCCAAGAGTCAGCACAGACTAGGGGAAAGATGCAGGGAAGGGCTTTCCCGCAGCAGATGTGCTTCAGCATTGGGCTAGATGCTCTTCCCTTTGCTGTTCTCCCAGCCAGACCTCCACGTCAGAAGCACAGGGTGGCCTTGCTCAGGAGCCCTCCCTGCTAGCACAACCAGGTCTTTGGGGCTTTCACTTCACCATTTTAAAGAAGGCACGAAAAGCTGTTTTTTAGAAGCTGCTCCAAAACCTCTCCAAGTGGCAATGACAGTCCTCAAAACCTTCCTTCCCCTTCCTAGCTGGCTCCGCAATCCCTCCTCTGTGCTTTGCCACTTAACGATTCATTTTGCAAAGCCAAACTCTAAGGCAGAGCAGCTGGGATTGATATCCACCATACCTCCCGGCCACATCGCTAAAGACTCCAGCTTTTGGCCCCTTCTCCCTCTGCCTGCTCCTCTGTGCAGGAGCAGGCCAGGCTTCCCACCGCACACAAGACTCCAGGTAACAAATAAAACTTCGGGCCCCGGGCAGGAGAAAGACACACATTTCATCCCCCAACCACTCATCTCCAGCCCCTTCAGCAGGTCCCAAAATGAAGCAGTGAAATAGAACTCTCATCCCTTCATGCATCAGCCTGCAGGCAAACAACTTGCTCTCCTAATTGCCAGCCATGGCTCTCATGCAGCCCCTTCCCAAAACCTGGATGCTGCCTTTCATTTTGCTCCTGCTGAATCCTCAAAAGTAAATTATCAATTTCCTGAGCTGCCAAGGTCAAACCAACCAAGGAATGCAAATGACTTTAGACAGGCCAGCCCTCTGGGCTTCTCTGTCATGCCAACAGCCGGGAAGCAGCCTGCTCCAGCGCTGGGAGATGCTCCGAAACAATCTGCTGTTGGACATGGTTGTAAAACCAGCCCTGTTTACCGAAATCCCTGCAAGAGAAGCAGTGCAGCTGGCTGGGGAGATCCCCTTCCTAGGGATCCCGCAGTCAAGAGCAGTAGCGCTGTCAAAGGGCCAGTGTAAAACGGGGACAAACCCTGCTGGGTCTCAAGCACCTGCGCAGCAGAGCTGCTCTCCCCAGCCCTTATCGGACCCAGCGGGTTGGCACCGACATCTGCTTCAAATCTGAGCCCTCTCTGGGGAAGAAGCAGGCGTAGGCAGAGCCGTTGTCTGGGGGTTTAAGGGGTAGGAGGGAGGAGGAGGAGAGATTAACTAGGACTTTGCTGCCCGAAGCCAGACGGGCTGCACCGCACAATCGTGCTGTTGACATGACATTTGTCTGCCCTGTTACAGGAGACCTTGTTTGGCTGCCAGCTGCCCATTCTCCCTTACAAAGGGGGATTTTACTAGCATTAAGGACTCACCGGTCAGGGCTGAACCAGTGACCTACCTACGCTGCCACAGGTATCAGCACAGCTAATCTGGACCTTACCCTGACCTCGGGACGGGTCCCAAAAAAACAGGGCAGCAGCAACGAAAACCATCCTTCATGGCCAGAGATGCGAGAGGGCACACTGGTTCTGTGACAGGGGCGATGCCAGTGCTTCAGGAGGGGTGTCCCACTGTGGGGACAGTGTCAATGCTGCAAGATCCTGCAGGATGGGGGTTCAGCCCAGCGGCATGGGCCAGGGCCCCCCACCAGTTGCCACAGGGGTGCCAGTGCCCCTCACCTCTCCAAACTCACCGTTTGAACCGTTTTGCCCCCGAATCGGTTGCTGGGCGCAGCAAGGCCGTTTCCATGCGGATGGCTGTTTCTCCCCGTTGCCATGGTGACGGAGCTGGGCGCCAGCAGGCTGGAGGCGGGAGGGCGAGCACCACATCTCCCCGGCACTCGCCAAGGGCAGCAGGTACATCTAATCTGGCATGGCTCCATTTTACGCCTTTGAGGAGCACCGAGGAGCTATCAAATGACCAGCTCAGTGGTGGTGAGCAGGCACTTGGAGGGATGCAGTGCTGCCCGCTGCTCTTATTAACACCCTAAATCATGTCAAACGGCAGCTAGCCAGCTCTGGCAGGGCTCCCCTGCCACCTGCCTGGCTCTCACCCCTCCAGGTCTGCTCGCACAGCCAGTCCTATGCATCCCCTGGCTCTAGCTCCCCCAGGGCTGGGCTGTCCTCTGGCAGGGCTCAGGCACGGGGTTGGATGTGAACACAGCCAGCGCATCCTCACCAGCCCCATCCCATGCCACCAGAAGCATCCGCCCAGTTCATCAGGCACCGGGATGGAGGCAGGGTGCTGGGGCACCCAACTCTCCCTTGTACCGCTCTGCCTCCCTACCTGAGGCTGTCACAACATGCCTAGATGGAGGAAGGATACTGGCAGATGACAGGACAAACCTGTGCAAGAGCAGCTTTCAGAGGGGGATGGTGCACTGCCAAGAGCAGGGGCTCAGGGAGCCCTCTGGGCAAAGACAGGGCTGCTCTGGCCCACGCTCGGCATATTGCAAAGCTACTGGGGAGAAAGAAAGAGAACAGCCACGAAGCATGAAAGTAGCACGTTCCTGGCTTTAAAAAGGCTGAATTCAAACTAGTTATGTCACCCATGGAAAATAAACTCCTCCAAAGGCTCCAGTTCATACCTGGACAAAGCAAAATGCGGAAAATGCTGGGGGCTTCGTAGTGTTATCCACGACTTTCCATTGCCTTGTTGCAGTTTCTATAGGATTTTCTTCCACAGTGGCAAGGTGCTGTGCTGCTCCTCCTCTAGCAAAGCTCCCCTGGGAGGCTCATCTCCCTGCGGTCCTCACCCCTCTGGCCTGCCAAGAGCCCTGGGCACCCACCGAGCATCTCCCTGCCTGCCATGCTCCTCTAAAACCATCCTCAAATTTTCAGGTGCACTTGGCATCCTCACAAAACCGAGAACAGACAGCAATCACCCCGCTAGCAAACTGCAAGAGCTAGAAGGTGTCCTAGGAAAGGATTTGACTTCTGGGAAGAAAGAAACAAGAGACACGGTAAAAAATTACCTCTGCACAAATGCAGCAAAGCCTGTGGGCTCGTATGATGTCCTTCACTCCTTATTAACCACGCGAGGACCAACATGTTACCCAGATGCTGCAGCACAGCCCTGAGCAGCTAGGACTAGGGGCACTGTGCCCCTTTTCAGTTCTCCTTGCATGCAGGACCATGTTAGTCGCCCACGAATTACTGGTTTCCAGATTGCTAGTCTAAAACTGGTGCGGTATTTTTATGTCAAAACATCAAGAAAAGAATGTGCAATTCAGGGTTTTTCCCACATTGGTATTTTTCTGAGAACTCATTTCCTTATGCAGTAAGTACAGCTCTTCCCCGAGAGGAACAAAGGCAAATCAGACCTTAGCCAGTAAACAGCTTTAGCAGGGGACACTGCTGCCTGATGAGCAGTCAGCCTGGTGGGCAGGTAGTGCCAGGCTGTTACTGCTGCAATGACTGACTTTGCAGAGCTGAGCCCACATCCCCCACAGCCCTGGAGCAAGGCAAAAAGAAAAAAAAATAACAGCCCTTTCACCACTCCCTCCTCCTGAAGAGTATTTGGCCAGAAATGCTTTTACAACCATATAACAAGACAGGGAAGCACAAGTATTCAGGCACATCAGCAACCTGGGCTCTGAAATTCAGAAAGCAAGGCAAAAGCAAACCCACAAAATCCTGCCCTGTTGCTTGCCCACCGGATCATCTATTTGCTCTGCAGCGTGCACCCCTCTGATAAAGGTTCACACAAGGACGAAAGGTGTCAGAGGGCCACATGTCCCGTTGCCATCCAGCCTTTACCATCTCTCTGCCCAAAGCCCTGAGAGATCCTGCAGGAAAAGCTGGGAGAAAAGCGGCACAACAGAGGACACAAACAAGAAAGACAAAGAGACTTCTTAAAGCATCAGAAATCTGATTCTTCTAGCTGGGTCAAAAAGGACCAAGGGAAGCATAGTAGACGCCAGCACCTGAGCAAAAGGAAGGTCCTATAAGTACACTGGGAACATCAGGGAGCTAAATCAGGGCCAGCCACTCAGTGCTGGAAGGTTAATTGAAAGGAGTCTTTAGTAAGGACACACCATTAATGGATACATAGGTTTGATTCTAATGGGATTTCTGTGGCTTGCTGTCTAATGCAGTTTATATAAGAAATATTGCAAGTGTCCTGCTTCTACTACTTTTCTTTTTTTTAAAAGCAAAGGCAGCACAAGAAGTAATAAAAGATGGGATTCTGCTGCCAGTCAAACATGGTTTCCAAGTCAAGCATCTCTTTGTCACTTAGTGCCTATCTGAAAAGCCACGGGCTCAAGAGCTTTCTGACACGCTCAAGGTCTCCAAAGGAAAGCATCAGAGAACTGCACACACGAAAATGGAGGAAGCGTTCAAAGGAAAGTGGCTCTCATGCTCAAGATGCAGATGCTTAGACGAACAAACAGGGATGCTGCTAGGTTGTTACAGAGCAGCAGCGCGTTACAAGCGGATCCCAGACTTTGCTCTGGAAGGTCCCATCCACATGTTCACAGCTACAACATTCTGCCAAGTTGCATTGCGGCTGGGAGCAGCGGGCAGCCAAAAATCCAAGTGCCTTAGCCCAACCTAAAAGCACTGGGTAGGTGATGGCTCTTCTGCCAAGCAAGATGTGTCGTTCAACTTTCATCTCTCGATCATGGAGCATCAGCAGAAAATGGCCACGAGGTTAGGCAAATGCTATAAATGCAATAAAGGAAGAGTCTCTGAATACAACTTGGGCTAGTAATAATATACAAAGGGGAAAACGTAACTGAAGGCCAAGAATTCCTCCCCCAATATTAGCTCATGTAGACAAGAATTTGAGAAATCTGCAGTAACTACAGAAATGCCTGAGGCAAGAACATCCTTAAGCACACTGGTACTCCAAGTGCCAGGAAGAGGCAGCAAACTCACATGCGATACGCCTGTGTAGTCCAAGGCACACCCCTGCCTTCTCTTCTGAGCAAAGGCATTCCCATCTGCACCATTAAGATTTTTGGAAGAAAAAGACAATAAATCAGGTTCTTAAAGCAAATTCTGTTTATTCCACTTTTGTCTTGTGTTGCTAACAAATCTTCATCCTAACCTAGGAAAAATATCAGGTAGAAAATCTCCCCTTCCCTCCCACTCTCCCCACCACACACACACTTTTTGTTTCTTAAATAAAAGAATCAAGATTTCAAGCATGAGAGACTTTTCTTTCAATACATTTCTGTAATAAAATTAACTCTGTTGTAGATATAAAATGCAGCAGCCAAGACCAGAGGATCTGCTATGCTACTCCAAGGCAATTAGTACCCAGAATGATCAATCGGTTTGTCTGCAAACATAATAAGAAAATACTTAGCACTTATCCAGCACTTTTTATCCATGAATCTCAAAGTGGTTTACAAAAGCTGAAAATATGGTTTTGGCCTCATTTATGGAAAAGAAAACACCAGCTGAAAGAGGAAGAGATTTGCCCCCAGTCACAGAACAATTTAACAGCAGAGCTAAGAACAGATCTCTGGTGTCTCAGCCCCAAGTCCAACAATCCATGCCATGCTCTCTGCTTCACACAGGACAGCCTGAATCTGGCAAAAGCCCTGACTGCAGAAACGTTGAAGTGGTTTATATTTTTGCCACCAGAAAAAAATCTAAATGGAGATCTGACAGCTATTTTAGTAAGCAATGACCTCCCAGGCTGTGACAGCAAGGAGTAAACCCAGTCCTGGATGGAGCTGCTGAGAGCTTGGCGGGGGGGGGGGGAAGTCTCATACTAGAAGTGTGAACAAATGTGAGAGTGGTGTAGAAGAAGGTAAATCCATGATCTACAATGTGCAAATGATTCTCCACTTGGAGCTTTAATTGAATGTTTGAGGAACAGATCAGAGGATAAAAACCTAAAACCTTGATAAATAGTGTTATTAGACGGAGAAGAACCTGGAGTTAAAGCACTGACGCCTCCTTTATTAGCAGTCTTCTGACCTGAAGTCGCTTCTGACAGACCTGAGAAACCAACAGTGCAAACACCAGGAAAAGAGCAGTGAAATACAATGTCTTACCCTAGAAATATGTTTAGCAAGGCCAGGAGAGGAGCAAAGTACCATGAGATGGAGAGTAAAGGCTGATTCAAGGACCCCAGGGCACCCTCCATTATGAGGTTCACTATTCATGCTACAAGCAGGCACCAACAACCCACACAGTTATTTTCCTATGCATTACCATGCAAAATGAATGCATGACTTCAATACTGCTCTTCACATGCATGTGGCTACAACACATCACCCACAGCTCATTTTGGTCCAAACAAGACACCCACAGGGTCCTTTAAAGCAGAGGGTCTCCCGTGTATAAGCACCGATTTTCTAATGCCCCCCTCTGTACCTCCCATGGGAATGGGACAACAGCAGTCTCCAGCTTCTGACAGAGCACCTCGTGATGCTAGGATGGTTGCACTACCTGGCAGCACACAATCATAAACCAGCCTGTGTGCAGAAAAACCCAAATGTTGGCCTACAACCAAAAATTCAATTTTTAACAGAGAAGGGCAGGCCAGCATCCTCACCAGCCCACAGTGGCACGTAATATTACACCCAGGAGCTTATTTTATCGGCAGCATAATCACCGCAGTGGTCCAGTCAGCATCAACGCACCAGCCAGCTGTGCTTTGAAGCCTGGGAACAGCAAATTGGGTTCTCACAGAGAACAGCGTATCAAACGGGGATAGGTAAGCAACCTAAGTCAACAAGCTCATCTCCTAACTGCAAACCTGCAGCAATGCACATTAATTCAGGTCTCCTCCCTCCTTTCTGGGGAAACCCAAATGCTACTAATTCTTCACTCTCATACTCCAACACACAGGAGGGTGCCAGCAGCTGGGTCTCCCTTCCCCTCAGCAGCAGAACCTGCAGATGGCCGTGAGGATTCACCCCCATGCTGCAGAAAAGTCCTTCCAACATGAGCAAGGAGTTGCTGTTGCTCCCCATGCCCTTCCCAGCCACCCCTCTTCCTTCTGTGCCCACCTCCTTGTGCATTAGAGACACAGCCAGCTGCCCTGGCTTTCTGGTATTAACACACCACCTTTCACTTAGGAGCTTTTACAGATACTAAGGCACAAAGATTAAGTGACTTGCATAAGTCAGGAACACACCTCACATCTCTCAATTGCCGTGATTTCTCACACCTTTTTTTCCTGACCTCTTGCATATTAAAATCATGAGTAGATTGTGTGGATGAGAACAGGATTTCATTCCCCTAGTAATACTGAAGATACAAACACGGGTAGCTGTATTTCTAAGCCCTCCCCATGGCTTCCATCCATTCCCTCTACGACAGGCTGTTTGTGTCAACAAGCTAGAAGACCGCCAGTGCAGAAAGGAGCACTCCACAAATGTGTTGCCAAGCTCCATCTTTGCCATCCTAAGATCTGCAAGAGGAGAAAAAATGGACATGCCTCTGGAAAACCAGGAAAGGAACCTCAGCTACACTTTGTTCATCAACAGGAATAGGGAACAACAGGAGCACTTAATGCAGGGGGGACTTCCGCAGTAGAGACGGGGTCAGAAGAAACATTCACAGGTCTAACTTGAGCAGATCGGCTTTCCACAGCTGAGGGCCCTGCGAGATGCCGGCTGGTAGGAGCTCCCAGGTCAGGTTTCTTGACATGAGTGATGGTTTGGTTTCCTAGAAGGCGTGAGTGCCTGGCTTTGGTGCGTCTGTGGCAGAGGCCCAGACCCAAGGAGAGCAGCTGCCCCAGCTGCATGTTGTACTATGTGCAGCTGTGCCTCATGTGGAAGTTAACCACGTACTCTGCATTAGTGCGCTGCACAGAGATGGCAAAGGGCTCAAAGGGGTGGAAGGTGAACGCAACTAGACGTCGCACAGTGTGATTGATGGGTCGCCCCAGGAGTCCCGCCTGGATCTCAAACTTCAGGAGGCCAGAATCACGAGCGTAAAATCTGAAAGGAAGAGAAAGTCAATTATGGCTGTTCCCAACTATTGACTTTGCCATCTGGGCTCTTCACACACAGAGACAAGTGCCTTGTTCAATCTCTGGTACTCCCTCAGGGGCAGGTCCTCAGCTGGGTGTCTGGCTCTTGGCTACACAGGAAAGTACCTCCTGGGGCAGCTAGTTTTCCACTGTCTAGAAAAGCTTGACTTCATTTTAGTATCATCAGTGACAGAACTCTGCCTGTCATTTTGGTGGACGTAGCTGGTTTCACAAGAGGGAATAAGTTTGGTCCAGACCCCACCTGTGCTGGCTGTCCGTCCTCTCTTAATGCAAGCTGCTCCCCTTGATCCCTAAGGCAGATACACCATACAAAACTGAGCTCACTTCCCTTAGCAACGGCCTCCACTCTGGATGTAAGGCCACCCCTTTCCTCTCCTGCTGCTACCAGGTAGGCTTTACGCTGCTGCTCTTGTGCCTTGCTACATCCCCATTCAGTCAAGGAAGGTGAACCGCTGGATCCAATTCTGCTCAAGGGCACCAAGTTGTACTTTACAGTTCAAGCAAGGCCTTTCAGTTCCTTTTAGATTTCCATCAAAAAAGCATTAACAAGATAGGCTGGGCAGGAAGTACCTGGTGGATAGCATTCAACAGTCACAGCAAGAGCAGAGGTCAAGGAAAACCTTGTATCCTTCTGCTGTCACCCACAAACCTGCCTGTGGGTCAAGCTCATTTGTGTCTCCAAACAGGTGAGCTCTGAAACACAGCTTCAGCACAAAGTGAGCATTGCCAAGGGAATGAGGCAAACAGTGCTGAAGAGACAGGCAAATCTAGGAAGCTCTTTGCTTCTTTAACCTTCTCTGCATACTCTCTGTGTAACCAACATAAGCCCAGGTAACACCGCTGTCCTGTGCTGCTGTGGGAACAGGGGACTCTCTGCGATGACACCACTTTCCCCAAGACTTTGGTGGAGGTTTCTGGGATGTGGTATCTTCACAAAGCAGCTGGGCTCTAACTCAAGCCCTCACCCTGAAGCTGTCTCCGTTCCTTAGACCATTTTCTCTGCTCTTTCACTTTCAGGCACAGAATTGCCATTTTGCCTCCCAGCTGTTTCCTTTTCCACCACCACTTAGTACATGTGGGTATTTTGCATTTTCCTCTGGTTTTAACTCAGAGAATGCTTTTAATATCAGAGCACATTCCCCCCACCCGCCAGCAATACGATGCACTCAGCTCTCAGCCTGGAAGAACAGGTGATGACAGATACAGACGACGCTGTTTCAGGAGCAGACATACTCCACATTTTAACAACACAGCCTATTGAGAACCTCATGTTCTTCCTGGAGGGCCACTCTCCTCTCCCTTCCTCTGAATCAAAGTGCCAGCCAGCCCTGCCTGAAAATTGCACACAAGAACCCAGCAAGAGAGTCACAATCTTGGTATTTGGCTTTTCAAAAAGCCCTTTCCCTCCCACACAAGGCTGGGTATGCAGAGGGTCATTCTTTAAATAAAGCACAGTCCCCCATCTGCTCCTCTCTCTCCCCAATTCACAATAATTTACTACTCAAGATGAAGCTCCCTGTAATCTCAAAGATGTGCTCAGTTTGGTATTTTTAAATCTATTTTTAAAAGTGCTCTGCAATCAGAGGCCATTTCCATGGGCTCTCACTCTGGGGATAAATTAGGCACTGCAATATAAAACTGTATGTCAACAGAAACAGCAAGACCAGCCTTTTCAAACTGTATAAAAATGGAAGATTTATCTGCAGACCAATTTTTTGCTTAAATGGCTCCTTATTAGCCATCTAGATGGATTTTAGAGACCCCCCACTATAGGTAAGGCTGTGTTAGAGCCTCTTCCTCACAAGTGCCATCATTTCACCCAGTGAATATCTCTTCAAGCCTCCTGAAGAGATACTGGAAGATGGCAGTGATGGGGAACCTAAAGTCCTTCCCTCCTGAGAGCAAACAGCCCCTGGTCTCTCAAGTACCCAGAGCCCAGAGTTGAACCTTCTGTGATGCAGAAAGCCACTAAGGGTTAAAAGGACACAGTGCACAGAGGCACTGAAACCTACGTGTACAAGGTATGGAGGCCTTCCTATCTCGCACATCGTGCCAGGAAACTGCACACAGATTATAACACCGTTAGCTGCTGAAGGGTTTTGCACTCCAGCCAATTATAGGACTTACATTACAAATCCTGCGGCCCCTCATTTCCAAGCCCTCTAACCACAACAGGCAGCAGCATTATTTTATTAATCCCTTTGTTTTGCATGTGAGAAAAACAGCACCACTATTTCAGCTACTGAATGGTTAAGGTTAGCGCCTCGTCTTCTGCTTACTTTCCAAAAACCAGGAGCCCCACTGCTCCAAGGCCCTATTCAAGTCCTAATTGACTCTGCACAGCTTTGAGCTTTAAAAGCTCTGGCTCTGAAATGCCGGTTTGCTCAGGGGAGGGAGGGAAGGTGGCACTTCACTTTGTTTACTACAAAGACGTAACCACAGCAAATGACTGCGGTTTTGCTCCCTTTTGTCTGCGGGAGCCATACGCAGGTTGGCGCTGGCAGACAACTGCCGCCCTGCAAGTTTTCCCAATGTCAAGCATGACAAGGGGGAAAGGGCAGGC
The DNA here is from genome assembly GCA_013389945.1 of Fregata magnificens. Taxonomy (NCBI): domain Eukaryota; kingdom Metazoa; phylum Chordata; class Aves; order Suliformes; family Fregatidae; genus Fregata; species Fregata magnificens. The sequence continues at coordinate 491,145 of WAAD01005387.1, forward strand.
TTTTCTCTGCAGATAACATGGTAGCTGGAGATCAAACCAAATCATAACAGGCAGAAAAATCAATTAAATATACATAATTTGGGAATTGAGAGCACAGGAATAATCAGAGGTTCCCTGCCACCTGAGTCAGGGCCAGGGGAGACATGAAACCGCTTTTTGAGAATGCATTGATGAAAATAAAGTTGGGAAACTGGCCAGAACGGTCTCCCTAGGCTGCCTGAGCCCCCAACATGTGTGCAGTCACTAAACAAAGCACTTAGGCATTGAAGGCTCTCTTTGTTTTCAGAGCATAGGTTTGCTTTTGCAGTACTATAAGTGGAAAGACTATTCTGCCTGGAGAACTCAGCCTCTTTGAGCCTTTCAGGCCTGAGATGTTGGATTTTTAACCACTGCTACTTGCAGCCATGGCTGCAGCCAACAAAAAGAAATAAATAGTCCTGGTGTTTCTGCAAGAAGCATTGCAAACTTCCTTATTCCCAAGCTCAGACTTATTCCTTCTGCCAGCATCGAAGACTCAAGACAGAAAAGGCACAGAATGGCCCTTACACCTGGCTAAAACCCCTACTACAGAAACAAATTTCCTATAGATCACAGAAAGAAGGGGGGTATGAAGAGGACTAGTGCTCCCAGGGTGAGAACTGTAAACAAGGAAAGTCTGAAAATAGCTAAATCAATACCACAAGCATTCTGAATAACACCTAACCCAGCTGCTATTTTATTCACAGGACAAACCAGATCATCCTTGCCAGCTAAACCCACAGGCTCAAAAGGGATCCTTCCAGCACAGGAAAGCAGGCATCCAGAACCATATCACTCTGCAGCCCAAACACAACGGCAGGACTGCAAGAGGAGGAGCAACAAAAGCATTCATACGGAAAGGCTCAGGTTTCACTACCCAAACCTTCCCCAGGGCAGCTCAGTGAGAAGACCTCAAGAGCCCTCCCACACATACAAGATAAAACAGTCATCGCAAGGAGAGAGGCCAAGCTTTGTGGGACTGCTGAAATAAAGCCTCTGGTGAAAGGATGTCATAAGAGAAAGGCCTCGATCTACTCCCTTTTCTGCACATTTGAATCCACATGGCAGAGGTGATTCAGAGTTACTCTCGCGCTGCTCTCTTCGCATACAGCTTCTTGGCCTGTTCCATACCTTATAGGGTGATCACCACAGGTCTTGGGCCGCTCCATGACTGACACCCACTTGTCATCATAGCTGAAAAGGGAGAGGTCAAGGTACGGGCTGCCACTGTATGACTGGGCGCTGATTGGGAGCTGGCCCAGCAGCCTCCGCACGGCCTCCGTGTGGCCTCCATACTTGGCATTCACAATAGTGTCTTTGAACCTGTAGCAAACCAAGAAACAGGTTTTACTCACAAAGGCCACAGGTGAACAGCTTAAATAAACTAAGGAGGAAAACTGATAGGGAAAGAAAAACAGTAGCAGTGTAAGAACTAAAACAGCTCATTTCCAAAGATGTATCACAGTGAGTCAAGTATCAACTAGTTCTGGTGACCTTTTTATCCTCCCTCCTCATTACTGTTTCTGCTCTGAAAGTCCAAACTGACAGAAGGACAAGACTGTGCCTACCCACAAGGTCTGGCCCCAGCTGCTCTGCAGTACAGGAAATGAACAGGATCAGAAACAGGGAGAGATGGATTAGCAGCTTATCAGCCAATCCAAGTTTTACTATGAAGCCTGGAAACAGCATAAGCAAAAGCCAGAGGGTTTCACAGTAACAGTTGAGCCCTTAATGTTGACTTGAGAACCCCTCTCTCTCTAGCCGCTATGTTTTAAATGCGTAAAGGGAGAAACCTTAGATGAGGAAGAACCTTGACAAGAAGCCTAAAGGTCTTCAGAAACTACAGTGAGCTGAAAGTTCTTCCTGGTGGAGAGATTAACACAGGCTGGATTTCTCTTTCCAAGTAAAATTTGAGCTTTCCATGTGCAAGAACAGTCTGATCAGTTGCATGGATGTCATACATCAAGAAGGGTAAAACATTTCCATTTGACCAGAAACAGTCAGCCAAAAGTCAGCTCGCTGTGGATTATGCTCTATTATACTTTGCTACAGAAACTAAACACTCCCTGTTACAGGCCCTTGTAGCCAAGGGGATGAAAAGATTCTCCTCTCTAACACAAGGCAGGAGTTGTTCTTTGGGTGTCTGCGGTGAGCTCTCTCATTCTCTCTCCCACTAAGCATTACGGATTTCCTGACAGGCAGCTCTAGAAAGTTACAGACACAGTCAACTTCCTCTTACTTATGTGATGTCAACCTAAAATCAACAGAACCTTCATGCCCATAAGTGATTGCCAAGTATTTTGGATGATGTGAAACAAGTCACTGGAAGAACAAAACACCCTGAGTCACATAAAAATATATTCCAAGAGAAATAACACACTCTGCCTCATTAAAACCACATTTGACTGTTAAAGCACATTCTAGAAACCCAGGTTATTCTGGTATTTTGCTCAGCTTTCACAACATGTCTAGGCAGATGAGTTTCCTTTCTCCTAGCACAGTTTGATGAGAACCACAAGCCTGTGACTGATGTTGGAGAAAATGCTACAGAACACAGTCTGACACACACCAAATTCAGAGAACGTCACTTGGCAAAATGCATCCAATTAGATGACAATAGCATCTTCACGAATCTTATCTTCAGGGACCTAAGCTACTGGGCAATAACACTTTAATAACCTCCAGAAGAGTTACTGCTCAAGGAGAGCCAGAAACATCTTTCCCTCAAAATTCCTCTTCCTTCTTCTAAGCACTGGATTGCCACTGCTTTGTTCCTTCCTGTAACAAGACAGATGCTTTGGAATATAAAATCAGATGCATGAGGCTACAAGATGAACCATGTGCAAGCCAGACCCTTGCATCACCCAGCAACTAAAGGAACTGGTTTTCTCAGGGTTGCCATCATTATTTGATACTAGCCTTCAGCTGATGGGGGTGAGCGTGTGTCTATACGGTATAAAGCATGCTCCAAATGGCTCACCGGCGCTGGATCTGCCTGGCAAAGTTGTTGCTGGAAGCTGAGCAGGGGAACTGGACCGCCTCACTGTGCAGGGTGGCATTCCTGAAGAGGTCACAGAAGTTCTCAAACAGCTCCAGCAGCTCATCAGAAGTATTCTCGAATACAGCAATAACTTCTGTGGTCACCATGTTGTATACGACGAAGAATGAAGGCTGGGGAGAGAGGCAGATGCAGTGGTTACCCAGGAGAGCACAGGTGGGGAAGCTGTCCCTTCTTTCTTCCTGCATGACACCGCAGACCCTATCCAAATTTCTCTGCAGCGCAGGAGAATCCCACAACCTCAGGCTAATCCATTCTGCTATTCAAATGCCTCAACAGGTACCAAATTACCCACCTCTTAACTGTGATTATTTATGAAGAAAACTTAATGGGCTTCCAATTTTTCAACTCAAACTGGATGTCAATATCTCTGTTTTCTCTTCCTCTCTGCCCTCCACCAAATCCAAAATGCTTTCTAAAGTGCCAAATTTAATTTTCATTCCTGCTGACAAAATGATTTTAAATCCAGTGCTAGCTGGCCACAAATTATTTCTTCCTTTGCATAGAGACATTATTTTCTTCCTCTTCTTAATATTTCCATCACACAGAGATGAGCCTTTTTAGTCTACTGTGCACTACACCACTGCCCACAAAAAGTTGTGCCCTCCAGGTACCCTGCCAGCACAGAAATGAAAATCTGAAAGACATTAATGACTTCTTTTTAATGCCGACATTCTCGTGCAAGGCAGCCGAGGTGCCGCGCCATGGACTGGCAATGGCAGTGTTTCATGGCATGAATGAGCAAGAAATCGGGGAAAAAGGTGACATTGTGTCAGCGCAGCTACATCAAAGGGAGATGACGTTCCCATCCCATTAGGAAAGGGCAGATTTAATCCTTGGTCATCGAAGGTAGCTTTCATTAGAGACAGAAGGGCTAACACCCTGTCACCCCAAAGTAAGAACCTGCCCCTACTTAAAAGGTAACTAATTCCCGTGGTATATGCACATATCTCGTTGAATCTTCCGTCAATAAAGGCAATTTCTAAATGCTTCACCTCCCGCTCCCAAACAATGCTCAGGGGTGATGGCAGGCACCCTGCCCACCCCACCCACCTGCAAATATCACAAGGTTTGTTTGTTTTACAGGCCCAAAATAAATTGTGATAATACAATCCAGCCCCCACATGTCAAAATGAAGCATGCTAGATGAGGTTACTCACTAGACTACTGCCTAAGGAAAGGGAAGCCCTTCTGAAATACAGGGTTGGAGCAGACAGAAAATAAGAGGTGACAGCAGAAGGAAAAACTAGTTACATCATTGAAGATTGCAGGGAGTATCCTCCAACCTTAAATAAAAAAGTTCCTTTGCCAGGTTAACACACAGACACATCTACAGGATGCCGCTGACCCTCAGAGAAACTACCCTCACTGCTTTTCAGCAGCACCTGTAACATAGGCAAAACATCATCACAGCATGGGTGGTAGAAGTCGAGTGTCACAGAAATCACGCAGCAAAGCTGTCAAATCTATCAACGCAAGCCTGAACAACAACAACAACCAACCCAAGCTACATATACGCAGAGCGCAATCAAAAAATCTTGAAAGATTCAGTGCAGACCCTGACAACATACAAGCAACCCACAAGCATGAACAGCGACTTCCTCAACATTCTTGGCAGAGAAGCCAGAGACAAGAGAGGAGCCTGAAACTGGATGAAACCTCATGTTCCTCTCTGACAATGGAAAGAAAAATCAGAGCTTTAGGTATTTTGTGAGCCAAGTTTTCTTCAGGAAGCCCTAACACAAAGCCTACATTCACGCAGGTCTGCAGAGACTGGTCCACATCTGGAATTATCTCCTGAAAGAACCAAGAAATGAGATCCTTTTCCTCCAGCAGAAAACACACCGCCTGAGGAATGCTGCAAACAAACCACAATCTGCATCTTAAAGTAACCCTCAGGTGAAGCGAGTCAAGAGCACGCTGCAGCAAAGCAGGCACCAAAGCCTTGGTAACCACAGCAGAGAGCGGAGCCGAGCCTACCACAAACATTTACATCAGGGTCAGGAGCACTGTTCCAGATACCAGCAACAAGGAGAACGCTGCAGGCCACTTCCACAAAACTTGAATATTTTTGAGACAGCCACTCAGTTTTACATGAATGGGTAAAATTGATTAGATTAAGCCTTACCTATTCCCTCCCAAAGTAACTCCCCCAAACAAACACCACATAAGAGAAAAATAAAACAAACCAGAGTCATCTTCCAGGAAGAATTAGACTAAGGCAACACACAAAGAACTACTGTTAATTTCTTCTAGGATCTAAGTCCTGGATCTGGCAGATAGGGTATGAAAGAAGAGAAGGCTATGAAAGAAAAACAAACATCTAGGGAACAATCAGACCTACATGCAGCACTGGAGATTTATTACAATTTCTTGCTAAATTCTTTCAACAGAATAAAAACCAAGCAGATTAAAGGAACAGAACAGGTTAAAAAAAAATCCTTCTCAGTTTCACAGAGCTCAAAACCTGACCACCACTCTAACAGTAGTGAAAAGAGATGATCAACCTGCAGGATGGTGAAACGTCTGGAGGGACCCAGCACTGACTGAGCTACATTTGCTCTAATTCGACTTCTTCAGTTCTAAACTGAAAGGAGAAGCAATTGGCACATTAGCTAGATCTAAGAGCTGCTACTCCAATTTGGAGAGATCATAAATACTATCTCTCACTGAAGCTTGAAAGAGTAAGTACGTAGGCAGAACAGAAAAAGTAATTCTAATGGGAAAAAATGAAGGCTATTATATTTGAAAAGCATGCTTGAAGATACATGAGAAAAGGGAGAGACTACCTCTACAATGTAAGTGTACTATATGAAATATCAGCTAAAAAAAAACCGCTGGGGATTTGGGAGAGGAAGAGGGTTGTACAGCATCTATGAGCACAGGGAACAATCCCTGGAGAAAGGGAACTCGATAACCACGTCAGATCTTTTCTCTCTCACTTTTAGTTGAGAAGGAAACGATGAAATTATGAGAGCAAAAGATACAAAATTTATTCAATATCAGAGGTGTCAAATGTTCACAAAAGATTGAAGTGCCAGGGATCCGAAACAATATTCACAGGCTCAGCTAAGAAACACAGCTCACAGCATTGTACCTTCTTGAGCACTTGCCCCAAAGCAACGAGCAGCCCAAGGAGGCAGGCAGTACCTGGGAAGGATCCGTCACCCGCAGCGTGACCACGTCTTCACTAGTGTATTTGATAAATAGATGGTTCTCATCCAAAAGCTGCATCTTCCACATGCGGAGCTGCCTCAACTGATCAAAGTACTGGAAGAACCTTCTTTTTGCTATAGCACTTCCATCCTGCTCGGCCCGTCTCCACAGGTACACCAGCAGCCTGTGCTTCAAAGAGTTTATGAAGGGCTCTTTGTAAGGGTTGGCCATCCCCGTCTGAGTGTCCCGCTGCACCTCAGGATACACTGCAGACAGAGTCAGGAGATCGTCCTCGTAGCAGAAGCGGCCGATAGTCCGTACGTCGATGAACGTACCCTCCGGTGTTACTTGAAAAACGTGAATAGTCTGCTGCTGCACAGAGAGGATGGCCAAGATGTTCTTATAGAGGTACAGCCCCTGGTTGTGAGACAGGATGACTTTGTCACATTTGAAAGTCCGTGTGTCACAAAGTCTGCCTGTGTGGAGGTCTATGATATGCAAGGAATAATCCTCCAAGGGGGACCGGGGATTAGGGGTCACCGACTCACTGTTGCGGTAAACCTCAAAGAAGGGAGGGTGTGGCTCCTCGGGCAGGTACGCAGCAGAGCCAACGATCACATACCGACAGTCATCAGTGAACAAGCTGCATTCGCGGTTCAAGTGCTCCCCGTTGGAGGCCACGTTGGTGATATGGAGCAGGACAAAGAAGCGTTCAAAGAGCCGCCCCCGGATGTTGACAGATCTTTGGTCATTGCCATTGGCCAGGATCTCTCCCTCGTAGCCTTGCAGGAGGTCTTCCGCCGCCTGGCAGCCTTGGTACTCATAGATCTCTAGAGAGGTCTGGTCAGAGGAGAAGGCGATGAAGTAGCGGCCATCGGGGGAGAACTTGCGCAAGAAGCAGGGTGGCTTCTCCACATTGACCACGGTGAAGTTGGGGAAGACGTTTTGGTGGAAGACACGGACTTGGTGCCAGTGGGTGCCGGCTTTGCCCGAGCTGATCCGGCGGCGCTCCAGGCGGTGGATGACATTCTGGTTCTGGATGCGGCGGGGCCTGATTGTGGGGGCATCATGGTCCATGGTCAGAGCTCTACTTCATCTTCACCCTGCCGGGGAGAGAGCACGCATGTGCCCTGGGACCACACAGAGACAGGGGGAGAACTCAGGGTACTGAGGGACCTGCTTACAGAGATGGGTCTGGGGAAAGCCCCGTAGCACCCAGGGAGCGGGGGCACTCAGCTGAACGGTGCAGACATCCCTTTGGAAGGGAGGAGACAACATAGGAGGACACTGGGGAGTGGTGGAGAGACTGGGAGAGAGACCTCGGTGGGAGGTACCAGGGGAAACGGGGGGAGGCCAGGGGGAATCCCAGTGCCCAGATGGCTGGCAGGATCTGCCAGCCTGTCTGCTGAAGAGGGAGACACAGGGGGGCACCGGGAGGGGATGGAGGAAGCCGGGGAGGAGGGCAGGCACAGGTAGACACCAAGGGGATGGAGAGAGCTCCCAAACACCAGGGAGGGAGTCCGGGGAGCCAGGGGTAATCCGTAGACCTGCTCGCTGAGAGGCTGGCACAGAGGGGCAGCTTGGAAAGAACGGGGGGAGCTGGGGGCGGGGGAGCGCAGGAGGGGTCACCGGGAGGAAACGGGCG
>WAAD01005387.1:499631-520108 GCA_013389945.1 Fregata magnificens
GCACAGCCGGCCCCCCCCTCCAACCCCCCCCACGCCCCCTGCACCATCCTGCACCCCCACCCCCGCACCCCAAACACCCCCTGAACCCTCCGCACCTTCAGCATCCCAGACCTCTCCATCCCCAAGCACCCCCTGCACCCCAAGTCCCCACATGGGGACACCCCAGGAGACATCACACCTGCTGCCAGCCAGCGTATCGGGGTGCACCCCAACACCTCAATCCCAGCACCAGCGGCAGAGGTTGGGGTCATCCCTGGGCACCCCTTTGGGCTTTCCAAGGGGCTTGAAAGCTTTTTGCTCACCCGGCCTTTTAGCAGCATCCCCCCTCCCGCCCCGTGCATTAGCGGCGGAGGCGGTGAGGGCAGCTCCGAGGGGCACTTGTCCTTCAAAGGGAAGGAAGGAGGAATGTCAGGGAGGCCCTTGAGACCCATTTGCCGGCCTCTCACCGAGGCCGAGCCGCCGCACCAGCACTTGGAGCCATTCCACCAGCAGGCGCGGGAGCCGCGAGTGGGGGGCACGGGGCAGGATGCTCAAACTGGGGTGCTGGAGAGCCCACCGGGGTGCACCCCCTTCCTGCGTGGTGCTGGCCCAGCAGGGATGCAGCAGCGGTACCCAGCCGGCGTCGCACCGGGATGGAGGGGGGATGCTCCTGCTGCACCAGAGCTCTCCCTGTTGAAATTCCAAGGGATCCTCCATGTGTTTTTGGGATGCTTTAGGGTCCCATCGTCAGCGGGTGGAGTGGGACCCCCCCTGCCCCAGGGACCTGGGTGGCTCCAGCTGCCTCGGGAAGGCAGCCTGTCTGGCACTCCTGTGTAGCAGGCAGGGGACCCTGGGGGACCAGGGGACCCTCGGGGGGACCCCGCTGCCACCCCACCTGCCCACCCTGTTCCCAATGCCCAGCGGTTTCATGCCCAGCAGCTGCATCCTGTGTCCCTTCCCGCTCTCCCCATTGCCTTCCAGTTGCAGAAGGCGCGATGACAAGACTAAAATGAACGGCCCTGGCATCTCTCTTTGTCTCTCTGCCTCCTGCCTAATTAATTGAGATCCACCTTAATAGGATCAAACTAAATACCAAAGAGCATCCAACCACACAGCAGCTGGCAGAAAAACAACCGCCCAGCACACATACACCAAAAGACAGCTCACCGGACAAAAGAGCCATTAATACAGCAGCAATTAGTGCTTCTGGAGCTAATAACTTCATCACCGCAATCTTCCCATGGCTGCAGCATCCCCGGTGCCGGGGAGGGGGCCGGGGGACCCTCACTGGAGCGGTTTCATCCATCAGCAGGGATCTGCATCACGTGCAATAAATCTCGTTGCGGGCACAAGGCTGGGGGCAAAGTTAGTCCCCGCTTATTTTGGCCCCGGGGGAGGCAGGAGGTGGGGGGGGTTGCGGGCCCAGAACCCTCCCCCCGGGTGCACGCTGAAGGCTCAGGGCTCCTGGGATGTTTCACCGGCTGCAATTTCCCGCCTCCCGCAGCGTTTCATGCCACCCCTCGGGGGTCCAGCACTGGGGGACATGCGGCTGACGCCATCCTCGTCTGCTGGGGGACAGAGGGGAGGTGGGGTGCCCGTCTGCACATCCCCAGGCCAGGGGGAGATGGCAAGCCCCAGCCCAGAGCCCAGAGCACTGGTACGGGAGTTACTGGGGGCTGGTATATGGGTTACTGGGGGCTGGTATAGGGGTTGGTATGGGGCTTGCTGGGGGCTGGTATAGGGGTTGCTGGGAATGGGTGTGGAGGTTACTGGGGGCTGGTCCAGGGGGTTGCTGGGCTCCTCCAGCCCCGCAGAGCAGCTGCGGGTCCATGGCTTTGGGTGTCATTGGGCTGGTTTTGGTGGAAGAAGCGATGTTTAAAGAGGAGCCCTGCTCTCCCCAGGTCAGAGGCCACAGCCGGGCAGCTGGGGTGGTCAGGGGTGTCCCTCACCCAATTCCTCCCTTGTCCAGCTCTCAGCTCCCGGCTCCAGCTGCTCCCCTATGCAAATCCTTCTGTCCCATCCCAAAAGGCCTCGAGCATGTCCCTTCCTCCAGAAATGAGGGATTCCTCCCGGGGGACAGTCCCTTATCTAGGCTTTAGCAGCGTGATGGGGGGCGGGATGCTCCATGCCTTCACGGCGAGCCCCAGTGCCAGAGCAGCACCACCAACCCCACCAACACCCTGCCAGTGCCGCACCCATCTCCAGCCTGTTTCTCAAGAGCCAGCAGATAGGTTAAAAAGATAAAAAAATGTAGCCCGTTTGGGCTGGTTTGGATGATTTCTGTTCCTGAAGCAAGGACCCTTCTGCTGTTCTTGCTTTGGCTGTTTACCAAGAGCCTCCTGGCTCTGGATCCCGTGGCTGCTTTCCCGGGATTAGAGTGTGTAAGGAGGACAGCGCTGGGGAGATCGGAGGGGTGGGCTGCTCCCAATTCTGCCTGCTCCACCAGCCAGATACAACCCCGAGCATGAAATCGCTGCAGGGAAAAGCTGGACCGTCTCCTTGCAGGGATGCTCACAGAGGAAGAAACCCCCCCCGGTCCTGAGCATGGCCGTCCACCTCCCACAGCCACCGAGCTCGGTCGCTGTCGACTTCCCTGTTGTGCCGAGGGCAGGGCAAAAAAAATAAACCAATTCTTTTTTTTTATATTCAAAAAAGGAGGGTGAAGTTTGCACAAGAGCCCAGCGTTGGGAGGAATGCTCCAGCCCTGACTGGTGCCTCAGTCCTCCCCGAGCCCTGGTGTGTGCGTGGCTGAGTGTGGCCACTCTGCGGGAACCGGCTGCCTCCGTGGGGTTTTTTTTAGGGTGAAGCATCCTAGTGATGGTAGCGACAAACTTTGGTTAGGGAAACCCTTGCTGGCATGAAAAAAGAGCAAAGGGAGCAGCGGGAGACCTCAGATGTCTGTAATTTTTCCAAGATAAAAAAGGATGTAATTCAATATTTAGTTCTTCCCCAAGCCTGGGGGGTGACTTCATTCATGTTTGCAGAGTTTTGGGCTCCCCTTGTGTGGGCATCCACGTACACATTCACACACCATTTTATAAAGGGGATGGTAAGGTCCCAGCCACTGTGGCCAGGACTTGTGGCTCCCCAGCCTCACAAAACCCCATGGGAGCTGGGGCCCCTCTCCCCATGATTGGCAGGTCTCATGGGGATCGGGCTCCGTCAAAGCCAAGTTTGCAGGTTGCAACACCCGTGGACCTTCGCAGCACTAAGGAAACGTTTCTTTGCCATCAAAGCATCTCTTGCTCTGGTTTTAACTGGGGCCAGAGGCTCTATTTGAAGTGGAACTGGGCGAGTTTTGGAGGCTGTTAATGGGATCACCACCACCGGGATGTGATCTGAGGGTCTGGGGTCTGTGGGTGTGGGACTGGGCCCCCCCTTTTCTTGCTCCCGGGGTTGTCTTGTCTCTGCCTGAATGAAAGACCTGCTTTAAACACCTTCCAAAACTCTCCTTGCAAAACACTCGGTTGCAGGGGCAGAGCCCAGGCAGGACCCCAGGGGCGGGAGCTGGGGGCTCACTGGGGTGCCTGGTCCTCCCGGGGTGCCCATGGCTGCGGCTGGGTGCCAGCACTCCTAACGGGGATCCCCTGAGCACAGGGGACAGGCAGGGACCAGCACCCTGCTGGGTAGGGGGACAGCAGCACCCACCCCTGCAGCAGGGTGTCTGAGCTTGGGCCGGCACCCGGCTGCTCCACATCCCGTGGTGAGAGCCGGACCTGCCCACCTGCTTAGCTAGCCCACAGCCAGCTCCCTGCGTGGGGTGACAGCCCTGTGCCCTCCCATGCACCCACCGCAGGATGACAGCCCTGTCCCCCCTCCATGCCACCCACGGGATGCCAGCCCTATACCCTGCCATGCACCCATCACAGGATGACAGCCCTGTCCCCCCCATGCCACCCTTAGGGTGAGAGCCCTGTCTCCCCCTTGCCACCCGTGGCGTGACAGCCCTGTTACCCCCGTGTCACCCCTGGGGGTGATAGTCCTGTGTCCCCCCCATGCCAGCCGTGATATGACAGCCCTGTGTGTCCCCCCTGGCATCCGTGATACGACAGCCCTGGCCCCCCCAGGCCACCCGTGGCGTGACAATCCTGCCCCCCCCGTGTCACCCGTGGGGGGGGCAGCCCGGCAGCCTCCTCCCGGCTGATGCGCAGTGACATTTGCAATCTGTTGCCATGGGCGCTCGGGGACTTTTGCTGTGGAGGGGGATCGCGTTTCTCCCCCCCTTCTCCTCCTCCTCCCCTTCCCTCCCTCCCGATGACGTCATGGATGACCACGGTGGTGACAGGGCCACCTGTGGGCTGGTGAGGGGTTTAAAGAGACAGTCTGCAGCTGCAACGGGAGCCCTGGCTATTGTCTCCGCACCTGAGAGCGGGGGGAACAGCAGCCCCCAGACCACCCACCCATCCATCCCACCCATCCCATCCCACTCAATCCCATCCCATCCATCCCNGGTCCCCTGGGAATCCAAACACCAGACGGGGCAACCCCAGCTGGGACCGGTCACTTCTGTCCTCCACTGGGACCCTGCCACCTTCCCCACCCCTCCAGGCAAGACACAGGGATTATTCCAGAAGACAGGACAACCCCTGGGACAACAAAACCCCTGGGGTGGCAGGTCCCTGCTCCCATAAAGAGGCTGGGATCATCCCACCTGGGGTAGCACCGAGGTTTGAGGGTCTACAGGGTCTTCATTCCCTGCCAGCTGGCATTCCCAGACCACCTCAGAAGATGCCCACCCCTTCCAACCCCTTGGCTGGGCACCTGCCTTCCTTTGGGCAGATGCCTTCGGCATCTCCTTGTCCCTGCTGTGGTCTTCATCAAGGGGACCCTCATGAAACCCACCATGGCCAAGCCCCAAGGGGCCACGGGTGACGCCAGGAGCCACGGGTGATGCCAGGAGCCACGGGTGATGCCAGGAGCTGTGGTGCACATTGTAGGAGCAGGCAGGGGCAGGGGGAGAGGAGCTGCCCTCCTCATCTTGGGTGGAGAAGGACCATCTCTGCCTGGTCCCCAGGGCTTTGTCCCACTGTCCTTCCAGCTCTGACGGGGCGAGCGGCAGGTAAGTGCTTCCGTTCGGTGTTGCTCAGATGTGCGGGCAGGGAGCCGGGTAGAAAAAGGGTCCGGGACCTGGGAGAGGCTTGCAGAAGAGCAGGGTGGAGATGTACGTGTAGGGATTGGCGTGTGCGTTCCTGACGAGAGGAAGGCTATGCCCCTTCCCACGGGACATACTCCAGCAGTGACCATGCAAGTCACCAAACTCCTCGGAGGCTCCCACCAGGCAGCCCTTGCGGGTCTTCCCGAGCCCACAGCTGCCTGCAGATCCAGATCCACTGGAGCCTGCGTGGATTCCCAGCAGCTACAGAGCCGCTGGTCATGCAGGGGTGGCCATGATGGGGGCAAGGTGACTGGGGCAAACCCCATGGCTAGTAGCCTGGGCTGCGTCTGCAGCCTTCTCAGGGGCAGGTGGCTTGGGGACGTGAGGCAGGCGGGGAAGGGGACCATGCTCCAGCAACTCCATCCTTGAGGACCTGAGAATGCAGCTGCCCCTGGCATCCTGGGAGAGAGGAGCCTGCTGGAGCCGGGGTCTCCGCATCCTGCTCCTGCAGTACTGGGAGCTGAAGGAATAAGCAGTAGCACCTTTCTGCCACCCTTCCCTCAAAAGATGCAGAGGGCTTGGGCCGGGCCTGGTTTTTGCGTAGAAGAGGCAAAATGCAAATTGTCTGGTGGGTGGAAATCTGTGTCTGTGTGGCCTTGGTAATTACCCACCTGGCAGCAGCCGAAGCACAGGGGCACAGCCTATGCCTCCTGGCTCATGGCCTGGGAGACTGGGGGGAGTGTCCACGGTCCCCTGTGATGCTCTGCCACCTTTGCCCCCCTCGCTGCCGCAAGCACACCCCGTGGGCACAGCCTGTCAGCTGGGGAGCTCCGGCTGCGCTCTGTGCCCCAGAATGGCATGGGGCAGCCCTGGCTGGACCCACCTTGCTTCGGGGGGCTTTGGGGAGGCTGAAGCTGCTGCTCTGTGGGCAGCACCCAGGGGGATGCTCGGACGGGGATGTGGGATCCATGGCGGAGAGCTGCCAGGGCGGTTGGCTCCCAGGTGTGCAGTCGGGCTCATCCCCTCCCTGCACTGTGCGTGAGGCAGGGGCTGCTTGAGCGGCAGCCACAGAAAGCAGGAGTTGATTTAATACTAGATGGGCATGAGTGAGGACTGCCTGTTGTTCCAGTGGTGCTAAAAGGTGTGAGTCCAGCTGAACAGACCCGAGGCATGGGGTCTGGCTCTGATCTGTGCAGACAGACACACAGAGCAGGCAGGGGATGTACAACACAAGGGAGGAGTTGTGGAGTAGTGGCTGGCTGTGCCCGATGGTCCAGGGATGCGCTATCTAGCTAATCTTCTTTTGCTGCTTCAAAATCGTGCGAGAGCACGTAACCAGAAGAGAATTCACGCCTGTGCGTGAAAGCACCCAAATATACATACATACACACACACGTGTCGTACCCAAATACGTCGCGGTGCTCAGGAACACCAGCGCGAGAGCTGGTTACGCTCCCAGCTCCCCCCGGCAGGCGCTTCCACCTCCCCCCATTCCCACGGGGGAAACTCTTCCGATGCTGGTGACAGATAACGCTGCTGAAGCGCAGGCTCCTCTCTTGACCCTCCTTCTGGCAGCATCCGAATTCCCTTTGCCGGCTTTGTAGGCTTCAATTCGAGACGGCGCCTGAGCTCAAGCCTAAGCACCTGCTTGCCACTGTCTTAAGCAGGGATGGGATCTCCAACAGGGACTTATCCGGGTGGTGAACGAGGTCGGGACCTTGCTCCAGTGGCGAGGAGCACAACCCTTTGCCCGTGAGAGGCAGAGTTAAGGTGAAGTGACCAATTCCACCTTCAGGGCTCCTCCCTGGTCTGTGTATTCTCGTCGGGGTCTGAGCCCACCCAAGGCTCAGGCTATCACCATGTGCTGCACCAATGGCTCCCTCTGGTCAAACACCAAGAAGGGATGAAGGTGCCGGCTTTCGTGCCACCCTTGGCACACTTTGGGCTGGATTGTGCCCAAGCCACAGGGAGGAAGGCGAGGAACCAATGCCACTGGGCAGTAGCCAGCACCCCTCACCTCCCAGCCCGGCTCGGCATGTGCACACAGCAGGCACCTGCTCCTTGGCAGCAACACACAGGCTTTTCAAGCGCAGCCTCTTAACCCCGCTAATTCCCTTGTTTTCTCTTGCCAGCCCCCCCGCGTCCCTGCCAGGGGGTGGCCCACAGCCTCCTAATTGCGCTAGCAAGCTGCAGCATGTGTCTCCATCGCTGGGAGTGTTATTCTCTGGGGTTGTTTTGGGGGCTGCTGGCCCTTGCCCAGCAGTGCAGGACAGGGCAGTGGGCGACAGCACCCCTTGCACCTTCCCCTTTGGCATCTCCAGCCAAATTATCTCAATTCTAGGTTGACTCCCCTGTTCCCAGCTCATGCTGAAACAGGGTCTCACCAGGGATCAGGACGATCCTCAGCACAGCACAGCGCTTCTCCCATCCCTTCTTCCCTGTCAGGAAGGCACCAAGGGCATGGTGCAAGGAAGGGCTGCCTGAGCTCATCTAACCCACTACCAGCCCAAAAGTCCATGTCTCCAAGGCTGATTTGGAGGTGTCAGAGTTGATTTGGAGGTGCCAGAGCTCATCCCTGCACCAGTCCCCTGCTCTCCTCCCCTCCTATCCAGGGGACGCTTAGGGTGCCAGGAGCACCACGGAGCATCCCTCACCTCCCACCTCCCCATCCCCACCTCCCGTCCCGAGGCCATCTGGCCACTCTCATCCATGTTAAACAAATGTTGGAGTCTATTATCAGGCCCTGCCTCCCCCTTCACCCCGAGACAGATGGAGGCTGAGCACACCCAGAGCCCCGGCCCGCAGCATTCATGTGTGTGAATGAGAAAATTGAATTATTTATGGCCATGCGAATAAGGCTGGCGGCTGCGGAAGCCGAGCGGAAAGGACTCCATTACGTGGCAAGTACCTGTTGCTATGGAGCTGGGGCTTCTTCCCTGCGGCCCCCCGCCCTGCCGTGCACGGCTGCATCCCTTCCTGCCCCCCATCCTGCCCTTGTCCTCACAGGTCTGGGATGGAGAGCAGAGCCAAGCGCTGGGCTGGCCATGGTGTGCCTGACCGTGGGTGTTTTCCTCACTGCACTGTGCCCACTGCTCCCCCAGACCAGTTTGGGGGTCACCCCAAATCTCCCTGCATTTCTGAGCAGGCCCCCCAGTGCAACGTGGGGATGGGGTGATGCTCACGGCTGGTGGCTCCCCGGCCACTGTGGTCTGCAGCACACGTTGAAACTGCTGGGAAGCGTTCAGGCGGGCGGCAGCAGCATCTCATGGCTGGGACTGGGCAAAGCAGGTCAGATCCCAGCACAGCATCGGGCAAGGGGTGACTTTCAGCTCGGACCCCTTAACTCCCTCTAAGCCTCCCCTCACTGGAGGCAGCAGGAGCTGTGACTTGAGGTCCCCCACTCTCCCCCATTCCCAGGCAGAAAAGCAGCTCTGCAAGAGCGGGGACCCATTCCAAAGCCGCCTGCCTTGCAGCCGCTCCCTGGAGATGCCGAATCCTGCAGCAATGCTGGGAGAGGTGCTGCGGCATCCCTGCCTCCCGCTGTCTCCCCAACTCCTCCTTGGCCAAAAAGTAGGACTTTGTCCCCATCGGAGTGCAGTCCACCCCGCCTCGGTGCCCCCCTGGGGTCGGGCTGGGCTCCTGGGGAGCGGGAGGAGATGGGACCTGGCAGCCCCCAGCCGTGCACGGCGGCAGCACAGGGACTCCCACTCCCTTCCCTGCAGGGCTAAGAATAGACTCCAGCTCCGCTCCTGGCGCTGAGTGGGCTCTGCTGGGCTCGGAGGAATAAAAAGCAGGCAAACACTTATTTTAGTCACTGCAGTCAGCAGCTGTGACTCTGATGTACCGAAGGAGCGGCTTCGCACCGTGTTTACCCGCCCGTTGCTGGGAGCAGAGGCGCCATTGCAGACCGCTCGTCCAGGCTATGGATGCCCCCAACGTGCTCCCAGCCCCAGCACCGAAATCTCGGCTGGCTCCCAACCCTTCTCCGGCACACCCAGCTGCTTCCCCGCTTCCTTCCCCCATGCTTCTGGTGTGAGCCTGGGGGATGCAGATGCTCCCACCTTCCCCATGCCTGGGGGATGTACCCACCCCAGCTCCCCACACCAGCCACTGCAGGAGGCCAGCAGAGCCCTGCTGAGATGCTTAGGGCTTGCGTAGGATCCCGGGGCACATCCCACTATAAAGGACATGGAGGGCATGTCCCTGCCACCCAAGATAAAGGGGGATTGCAGACATCCCTATGTCCAAGTGAGGCATCTGCCCAGGATGCTGCAGCAGCGAGCTGGCTCGTGCCAGCTGCAGCTCCGGGTGCGAGGCTGGGGGAAGCACCCGCTCTGGGAGACCAGCTCTGGGTCCCTCTCCCTAGCATCACCCCCGAGGTAAAATCAAGAGAAAGCTAATTGTTGCCATAGTTACGTGAAGTGGCCTTTCTCAGGGAGCCGCGTCATCACTGCTGTCACAAGGTTAAGGAGGTGGGGAGTGGTGGTGGTGGGGAAGGGGGGGAGAGATGTGTTTTCTTTGGAAAAACCATAGCAACAGCTATTTCTAAGGGAACAGCTGTGCACAGCGAGGCCATGGGGAAGGGGAAGGGGCTGGGGCATCTCAATGCCAGCTGTGCTCTGAAGGCAGCAGCGCCAGGTCCAGCAGCTCTCCATGGCAGCCTGTATCCTCAGAGTCCCCTTCCCACAGGTGTCAGAGCTCACCAGGTGTCTCCCATGGTGCCAGCGCAGTGCCGTGGGCTCCAGCATGCCCAGCAAAGCAACATGAGGCCACTCCAGTTTGCTTGCCATGTGCAACCCCTCCTGGCATGCTCCCGTCAGCCAGGGCAGGAAGGGGTGCCAGATGTGTGGGATGGCCGCGACCACCTGCCACGGGGAGCAGGGATGTGACTGCTTGTCCAGAGCAAATACACCAGGAAAAAACCTCAACGGAGAGCCCAAGGGCAATCGATGAGTGACATGAAGTTTGAACAGCTGTAATGCAAATACTGGTGGAGATCGTAGGCATGGAGTCAACACCACTGCAGCCAGTACGGCTCAGGCTGGTAAAATGGCCTTCTGCAACTAATGCGACCACTTCTGATGGGAGCTGCTGCTGGTGGGGCCCAATGTGTGGACAAAAATGGGAAGATGCTCTTGGGACTGAGGAACGCTAACGGAGGTGCAAAGCCATGGGGATTCCCTGCAGATCTAGGCAGGGCTGGCTAAGCCCTGGAGATGCAGAGGTCTGAGGAACCAGCACCCCAGATCTGCTTTGCAATGGCCAAGTGGACCCAGCAAGGAGAAGATGCCAGTCTCAGCCACAACCTCCACCCTGGCTCCCGTTTCAACACGTAGCTGGAAATTATCTCTCTTTGCAAGACAGACTCTTAATTAAGACCATTTCCCTGAAGGAAGCCAAGATGGAGAGCTTCACTTCTCGGTATTCCAGTGCTTTCTGGCATTCATTTCCACATCAATTAGGGCACAAATTAGTCATCCGGAGTGCAATTCAATGGCTGTACTCAAGGGAGGTTCTTCAGCACACGTGCCATCTTCTTCCAGAAAGGTGGGTGGTAAGTGCAGGCAGGGTGGCCACAGCGGGGACAGGGAAGGGGCAAGGAGGGTCCTTGTGGCACTGAGGTCTGCAGCTGGTGGTAACAGCCTGGGGTTGGGCTGGGGCCCTGAGACCAGGCACAGAGCAGAGTCAGCAAGAGGGTGTAGGGTGTCTCCATGAGCTGTGTGCGTTTCTCCTTTGCCACGGACCTTCGCATGACTCGGTGGATGGCTGGACGCCAAGACTAAGCATTGGGACTAAATG
This sequence comes from Fregata magnificens, assembly GCA_013389945.1. Classification (NCBI taxonomy): domain Eukaryota; kingdom Metazoa; phylum Chordata; class Aves; order Suliformes; family Fregatidae; genus Fregata; species Fregata magnificens. The sequence continues at coordinate 510,505 of WAAD01005387.1, forward strand.
CTGGAGAATCTGCAAATGGCAGCAAAATGGCAACAAGAAGGGTGGGAGGAAGAGCGAGGAGCTGGCTGCTCCCCTTCTGCAGGGTCCTCACTACCTGCTTTTGCTCCCCGGCAGGAAGGCTGAGAGAGGACAGAGCTTCCTCCAGCCTTGGAGGGTGGCTGTGCCCAGCTGTCCCAAGCCCACATGCCAAGGAGGAAAGGCAGGAGCTCCCTCATGGTGCTGACAAGGGAGGAAGAGGGATCTGAGGATGAGGTGCTCGGCTCTGTGCCCTGCTGTGACAGCATCCAACCTGAGGGTGCATCGGAGGGCTGGCACAGAAATGTGGTTTAAGGGTGGTTGACATCTCAGTTGCTGGGTCTGGATGGTCTCCTGCTCAGGTCTTAAGATGGACATGTGGTGGCACCACTGCTGCGGTTGTGGCTGTGCATCCATCCATCTGCAGGTGAACCTGTCCTGGTTTGCTCTAGCTGAGAGGCTTTTGTAGAAGATGCAGCCAAAACATGGGATAGGGGCCAGGAGGAGGAGGGTCTAAAGGGGAAAAAGCAAAACGCCTCTGAGCAGCAGCACGGCCGCCCAGGCTGCTCTCCCGGTGGAGTCGTGCGGGATGATGAGGTTGTAGGAATTCACTGAACATGACTTACGGCACCTGTGGGGAGCACCAGCATAGCTGTCCGGCAGGCGAGGGAGAGTCTGGACGACTGATCGATGGGAGAGCCTGCGCGTGGCAGAGCGGGCGGCCGGAGAGCTGATGGGAGAGGCGGCTGGGGGGAGGCATCTGAAGGCCATGGCTGGCTGCTCACATCTCCCCGGGAGACCCGGGGAGCAGGGTCTCGTTGCAGCACCAGGCATCCTCCCTGCTTTCCTTCCTTGCCCTCTTCAGAGGGGTGGGAGACAGCCGTAGCCCTGCAGAAATGCTGCACAAAGCTCTGTGCCAACTGTAAGAGAGTCGAGATGGGAAGGCTTCAGCTAAAATACCAGTTTCTCAGTGATCTCAGTTGCAAGGCTCAGTTCACCCGTTGCTTTTGTACCCATTTTGCTGAGCCCTGCGGGGCTGGTGCCTCCTGCTTCATCAGAGGGCTCGTGTCTCTCCCTCTGTGGGACAACCTCAGGGTCACGCGCTTGGCATGGCTTTCCCTGAATATTCCTAATTACCATCAAATTTTCTCATTTCCCATGGGCACAGCTGCCATACAGGGACCAGGAGTCTCCCTCGCCTTCTGGCCAGCCTGCCCACTGCCTGCTGCCTGCTGCCCACTGCCTGCTTCAGCTCCTTCAAAACAGCACCAGGAGCCCTGCAAGGAGCCATCCGCCCCTGGGGCATGCCCTCCAAGCCCCCATTAGTTAGTGGTTGTCTTAAGCACCGTAACATTTGTAGCCTTATTCTTCCTAATCCCGCCTGATGTAACTGTGGCTGTCCTCATTAGCCATGTAATTGTCTAGCAAACACAAAACAGGCCCTGACACAGTCGAAGGAAATTGGTTTAAAAATATGAAGCTGCATTCTCAGATGTTGTCAAAAGGGGCTCTTTTGTTTATTTGTATTCACACGGTGCCCCGTGGAATAATGAGAGAGTGACTCTGCTGCAAAAATACCTATTTTTCTTGAAGATCATCTTATGAGAAGGTGGGTTTGAAATGCCAGCTGGGGAAATCCAGCCCAGCCCTTGCACTGGTGGAAGACGACTGAGTCTCCACTTGGTCTCATCTGCTGCACGAAGGGGCTTCCAAGCAGAGAAGGTGGTATCTCCCACCCATGCCCATACTGGTATGATTGCCCAGGGAGAGGTTTAGCCATCCACATCTCCGAGTGATAATGCCTGTGAATTTCAACAGGGCTCCATCCGCTTCTGACAGCAGACGACAGGGCTAAGTTAATGGAGGCAGCGGTGAGAAATCTAATTAACCTGCAGTATGTTGTTTAATTTGTGCAAAAGTTGTTGTGGTTACTCAGCTATAAACTCCATCCCCAGCTCTAATGACAGTGACTTGCATGGCAGCAGTGGAGAGCATCCTGGAGGTGGGCAGCCACCTCATGCTCACCCTTGAAGGTGCCCTCAATTATGCGCGAAACGTTCCAGTGGTTGCCTCCATCTGCTTCTTCCATGCCATTTGAGACACTTTTCTAGCTCCAACCTTTGGAACGGACACCTGCGCTGCTTCTCCGCCTGCTCTGGCATTCAACCCTGGTGTGTGGCTTCCAAAAACCAGCCTTCAGGACCCAGCAGTGTCAATCTGTTGATCGCACTAAAGTCCAGGAGATGGGTTCAGGTCGCCAAGTTCCCACCACAGCTCTTAGGCTGTAATTATGCTCAAGGCTCTTTGCTTCAGTTATTTCTTCTTGCTAATGCTTAGAGCTACTGTACTGATCTTTTCTTCAAGGCTGACCTCCATGTAGCTTCCCAGGAGAGAGCCAGGCCCGTTATTTAAACCAATTCACAAACCAGCTCCCAAAGGCCAGTTGTCCATTATACAATTTTTTGAACAGCAGGAATCAGCAGGGCTGATGGCAGCCAAGCTCTTTGTGTCAGTCTGGGGAGAAGCATAGGAAAAGGGATGGATGTCGTGTGTTAGCACCTCTTCCCAGGTTAACCTTCCCCCAAGATCCTGGACCACCTAATAGCTCCCCTGTGGCACTGTGCAGAGGAACCCTGGAGACTGTGGTGCCTGCAGAAGGGTGATGCTGAGCCTCAGCACCTCCTTCATCTCACACCAAAGCTCCATGGTCCCCCCATGACCACTATGAGAGATGCAGACACACTCATACCCTGCAGGGACATCCTTCCCATGGAGGGAAAAGCTTTTAACCAGGTCCCAGAAGACTCCCGGTTGCCCAGTGAGGTGAGGTTTGCCAAGGGAATCAAGAAGGAAGATGATCCACCTCTGGGGTCCATCAAAGCCAAGCAGACTGGGGCTCTGCTGCCATGGGGTTTGCTAGAGCAGAGATCTCCAGCACTGAGCACACTGAGGTCCCACTCGACACCGGTCCTCCAAGTGTGTTGGGTATGTGAAATACAAGAGTGCTCTTGGCAGCAACGTACAGTTACACGCCCAGCCCTGCTGGATGCGCAGCCTCCTCCCTGCAGCCCGTGGCAGCTTCCACTTGCATTTCAAGGGGATTTCAGCCACTCTGTCCAGTGGGAAGCCTGGAGACCTTGGCTCGCCCCTCCCTAGATGCAGGCTGTTCCTCCAAGCCAGCTGTGCCAGGAGCCCCGGCAGTGCCCGGTGGTGATGCCCAGGGGCTGCCCGCTGGCCAAGGTGGGATTCCCGGCAAACAGGACTCCCAGCAAGCCAACCTGCATCCACAAACAGGGTTCCTGGTGGAGTCCCACGTGCAGAGATGCAGAAGCACCTTCTGGGAAGGGGCAGTTCCATGACCACCAGTTTGAAGGACGGACCAAAAGCGTGTCCCCATGCAAAGCTCTTGGCATCCCGTCTCCATGCAGCTGAGCTCCATGGCCCTTCCCCTTCAACCCAGGGACAAAACCAGGCCCCTGGGCAGCCGAGGGGAGAGGCAGCAGCCACCCAGAGGAAGAGGAGCTCAATTTGGGTTTTCCTTTCTTTTTTTTTTTTTTTGTAGGAATTAAAAAGTGGCAGCACTAGCGAAGGGTAATTATCCCTCTGTTCCAGCTGAAATACAATTAAGGCAGCTCTCAATGAGCCCCCGGGATATTGTGGTTTACTAATTAACAAGCGGATATGCTGTGGCCCCTGTCATGGCAATTACAGCATGAGACAGGCTTCAGGAGCTCTAATTACACGTCAGCCCGCGACACACGCTGCAATACAAATTAACGAAGGCCCAGGCTGGCGACAGAGGGAGTTTACCCAGTGAGAGGCTGAGCTGGGCAGCAGGGATGGGGAGGGCAGGGATGGGGGGACCTGATGTGGCTCCAAGCCTGGGGATAGCGGTGCATGCTGCGGGGTCGGGAGGATGCAGGGAGCAAACTGGGGGTAACATACCCCACGATTGCCAAAAAAAGGTGCATTGGAGGAAGGAGAGGGGCTTTTGATTTGCGGAGCTGTGGTCTGATGAGATGAGAGGCATTTCGGATGACTGCAATGAATAGCAAGTATCGCATCTTCCGCCATTAATTCCCAGACCAATAAAGCTGCTGTTAAGAAAAGAAGTCAGATGGGAAATACCCAACATGGTTTTGACTGCTGACAAATAACTAATAGGGCTCCCAGTGCCAAGAGGAATTTTTCTCACAAATTTTTTATTGGGAAAAGTTATGCAGTTTCAGGTTGAGTTCAACTAACAGCTTTGGCCAGGTATGGAAAAAAAAAAGCAATCAAGATTTTTGTAAATGCAGTTTTGACATGTTGCATTTAAAAAAGCTGTTTCCTTTCAAAACATATTAAAAAGATATAATTAAACCAAAATACAGACCGCACACCTAATGAGGACATTTTGTTTCTGACAAAATGAAACGATATTTATCAGCTTTGCTGACATTTATCAGATTTTTGCTGGTCCCAGCCCAGCAGCAACACAGGTTTTCTGTGACATTAGTGTGCTTTTTGATTTTATTGCTCCTGCTGTCGCCGCTCCAGCATCTGTCTGCTGCAGGCACCCGAGGAGGGATGGTGGGAAGGTGATGTGGTGGATGCCCCAGGCTTTGGCCACTGTCATCACCTGCAAATGCCACTGCAGATGGGGTGGTTCTCGGGCAGATTGGAGGATTTGGGGAGGCTGAAGCAAAGCCCCTGGGTTTTGGGGCTCCATCCAGCATCATGCAGGGCTGGGATCAGCAGAGCTCGCAGGCAGCCCTTGCAGGGGAGGGGGTCTCACGCCGTCGGGGTGCGCAGCAGGTCCTTCCTTTGCTCCTGGCTGTGACAAAGGGCTGAGACGAGACAGGCAAGTGGTTTTTGGACTAATCCCCCTCCGGGCGTGCTGTCCCCATGCACTGTGGGGAGGAGACCCCACCCAGTCCCTGCTGCCATCCCCCAGAGCACGAAGCCACCGGAGGCCACATCCGCCGCAGAGCAGTGGCAGAGAGAGGGTGCGCACCTCCTCGCACATTGCTCCCAAAATAGATCTCATTAACCATTGCAATTAACACGAGCTGGGCACTCTCTCCTCCTCGCCACCCCAGCCAGAGCCGTACATAAAAATAACTGTTTATTAGACAGCGGGCAGAGCCCGGCTTATCACTGCAGACAGGAAATTGCTGTGCAGAAACTGCACGTTTCACTTTTAATAAGTTTGGCAATAAAACGTCTCGTCAAATGAGGCCACGACAGGGTGATAATGAAGCTTCCGCGTGGCCTGTAATTGCTTACTGCTCTCCTTGGGGGCGAGCCAGAAATCGGGGAGCGAGGGGGGAGCCGTATGGCAGCATCATCTGCCCTCACCTCCTGCTTTGGGAGCATCCCTCCTTATCCCCAGCAGCATTCTCGGAGCACTGGCACCCACTGGGACACGGTTGAGGAGGAGGTCTGTCCATGTTGGAGGGGTACAGGCAATTCCCACGGAGCCCTGGGGGATGTGCCAGAGGAAGAGGGAGGCTGTTGGTGCTCCAAGGGAAAGGAAACGGTTTTCTGCCTTCCAAGCAGGACTTTTAAGCACTGAGTAGTCTTCAAGGCTGGGCAGGTGCTGTCGCACCCAGTCCATCTGTGTCCTTAGCCAGGAGGGGTACAGTCTCCTGCAGGTTTTGCACAAGTTGGCTCAGGATGGGGAACTCAAAGAGCAGCTGCGGCTGAAGCGTCAAAGGCATAAAGCAGGAATGAGGAAAGCACTCACTGACTGAGACTCTACGGAGACTCCTCACTGCTTCACAAAGGTCCTTGCTGATGGGAGCTGCAGAAACCCTTCGCTTCTGTGGCCAATGTTAACATCCACACACTTCTTGCTTTCTTGCCCTTCAGGTTTACAGTGATTGAACACGAGCCTGAAACACGTGTCCAGTCCCAGCACAGCTCTGTTGAGCAGAGAAGCCAAGGACTGGCCAAGCGTTGAAGGATGAACCACTTTGCCCTCTTCAGAGGGGACTGAGGCATGGCAATGGAGAAGTCCCGTGGGAGCCCCTGTGCTGGACCTCCGCTACAGAGCAAGAGGGCTGCAGCACTCCGAGACGCATTGTGGCAAAGGCCAGGGAGCACCGCGGTGCCTATCTGTTCTGATGTCCTCACGTTGGTTACCTCAGACCAGCAGCCGATGACATCTGCAGCCAGGAAGCATCAGCTGTCCAAGCCAGTCCCTTGCACTAAAGGATGGTGGCGGTGTTTCCAGGTGCTCCCTTCATGATGAGACTTTCTTTCTCTAAAGGAAACCAGGTCCAGCAAGGGACTGGTCACTGCCCTGACCTGCTTCTGTAGTTCCCCAGCTTCTGTTTGATCTTCTAGATGCTGAGGGCCACAAACCAGCCCTGCCGCAAGCCTATTTGGAGTGATGGGAGCAGCTCAAGGGAGCTCTTGTGGGGTGCCCCAACCCATGGGTGGGTGATGGGGAGGCATCATGCAGCCAGCAAAGCCCAGGACGGAGAAGCGGTCCCTCATCACCCTTGGAGGCAAAGCTGGGTCCTTGCTGCCTTCTCCAAGTTACCTTATCCCTGAGCTCCTCATTCCCACCAGCCATCCAGAGATGGGGCATAGAGGTCCAGGGGGACACGGATGCAGCCAGCCCTGCAAAGGTGGGCGTGAGCTCCAGCATCACAGTAATAGGAGACAAAATGAGCCATATCCAGGCTGGGACCGGGAAATGAGGCAGTTTAGAGTCACAGCAGGAACGTGCCAGCGCTGTCGGAGACCACTGGCCACCGGTGGGCTCCCAGGCAGGCGGGAGGCATTGTTTGCCCATGGCGCTGCTCTCGGGGAGTTTACCTGGAATTACTGATCCACATTCATAAACATGATCATGTTAATTGGCTGCCGCGGCTGCAGCCGCCATCTCCTCCCAGTGCTGGGACTTCATCTCCCTTCTCAACCCAAATGTCAAGATGTCTATGCTCCTCCATCCGCTTGGCACCGCGGCTGAGGACAGAGAATTGGTTGGAGAAGGGAAAGAGGCAGAGGACAGGTGAGTCCACGAGCCTGGAGCCGGTGACAGACACCTACTGCCAGCACCTTTAAAATAAACTGCAGACACCTTCTTGAGGGGACCAGGAGCTCTGCAGGAAGCCCTGTAGTCCTGGGCAGCAATGACCTGGGGACAGGCACCTCGGCTGGAGACCAGCTTTTATTGCAGGAGCAGTGACCAGGTGGCAGGAGAGGGACCAGCTCCCAGCTGAGGACAGAGCCACCCAGGCTGCTCAGCCTGAGATCAGGCTTGTGCTCCTCTCGCTTGGAGCGGGGCCAATCACTTCTAGTAAATTATTCATCCGACAAATTTAGCCTGTTATTCTAGTCGTGCTCTACCCAGAGTTTTACAGATTTCATTATTATTTCAAATTGTACAAACACCACAGAAACCTCTCCTGGGCTCTGGCATGCTATGCCTTCATCTCAGCTCTCGGCTCATCTGCCACATCTGAAATGGGATTTCTACCATCTGGTGCCAAACCCTCCATCGCTGCCAGGCCACAGGACCTCGTGGAGACAAGTGGCATCCCTGTTCGGCACAAGGCTTCTACTGAAGGGAGAACCATCTACCATGTGAGAACTACCTACTGATGACCCGGAGGTCAGTGGGATCAGAGGAGGCCACAGTACACCGATGGACCCATTCAAAGCTATTTTGACTCTTTTCCACCTCCATCCTTGCATCTGGGGTAGGGGAGAAAAATGACACCACTGTTCCCTTGCAGCCTGGGCTATCGTGGCCTTGGAAAACCGGAAAAAGCTTTTCCCTTCCTCCCCATGTGCCCATAGTTTCTCCTGTCGAGGTTTCTTTGTAACCGTGAGGGTACAGCTAAAATTTTGCACTGCCAAAGAGAATAGCATGCCTCTTGCAAAACGTACAGCCTGGGAAGGAAGGAGTCACTGGGCAAAGATGAGGGGAGATGGATGGGTTTGTTGTGGACAAGCCAGGACTGATCAGACCCACGAGTGCAACAGCAATGTGGCCGGGGAGAAGCTATCAACCAAGAAGCACCAAACGGTCGAGGTGCTTGAATCTCCCGTCCCACCGCAGGGCGTGAGGGATAAGAGCAGCCAGTGACGCCACCTCCTCGCCCGCCCAGAGCTGGCGGAGAAATGCAAGCCTATTTCCTTCACACCAAGGCTCGAGTTTGCTCCCACTTGTGCAGTGACAGTCAGCTTACACCTCGCTTAGTGGGAGAAAAACAGGGCAAAGAGGCGCAGGAACCCCAAATGGACCATCCCCAAGAGCTGTAATGCACAGTTTCACAAAAAAAACCACCAGAAAAGAGTATAAATTTCTACATAGAGACCTGCCAGGGCTCCCTAGCAAGTTATTGTAGGGCACTTGAACTACTCTCATTAGGGGGAATTAATTAGGCAAACAGCAGGCATGGAAGCAATAGATGCAAGACACAGAGCAACAGATTTAAGGAAGATGTTAACTAGCCAGAAGAAAAATGTAGAAGAAATAGGAAAAAACAAATCACAGGGTGATCTAAATATTACCTGACCAGGCAAAAAGGGTGAACGATGGAGCGTGGAAACACTTGTCCTGTGTCACCACGAGCCCCCTTGGTGGCAGGGAGAGGGGATGCTCAAGGCGGGGCCCCGTGGGATGAGGACGGATGCGGTGCCTGGCTCTCTCTGGAAGACTAGTGATTTTGTTGTTGTATGGCTCATCCCACCACAACAAGTCACAGTCTGCCCTAGGGAGCACGGCCTCTCCGGCGATGCTGAAAGTGCGGGGACAAGCCAGTGGCCATGGCCTTCCTCTGCTTCTGACTACCTCGGCCGTTGCTTTTGTGAGCCTTGAGAGTGAAGCAACGAGAGGCCGGTCTGAAACCCCATCTGCACCCATGCACCGGCCAGAGCTGCCCTCCACGACCCTGGGGAGCGCCACAGGAGAGCCTGGAGGATGCAAACCCCATGCTGCAGCACCCCAGCCCACCCCACAGGAGCTGTGCTGCCCCAACCAGCAGCCTGAGGGTCCCTGGCAGGAGAAGGGATGCCTACAAAGTCAGCACTGCACCCCAGCAAATGCACAGCAAAACCACAGCACGTTGGTGCTGGGCTGAGCTCCAGGGCATGGGGCTGGGTACCCTGCTGTGCATCCCCACCCCAAACCCACCACCCAGAAAGGTTCCCTCCCATCAGGGCCAGAGATGGGACAGGCTGGAAGCCCTGAGCAGCACCCAGGTCTGACATGCAAGCACCAGAGGATGATGAGGATGATGAGGATGATGATGATGATGGTTTTGAGGATGATGATGATGATGACGACGACGACGACGACGGTGGTGGTGGTGGTGGTGCTGCTGCTGTTGCTGTTGCTGCTGTTGCTGCTGTTGCTGCTGCTGCACCCCTCGCTAGCCAAAGCAGTCCCCCGCGCTATAGCCGGGGCGCCTTATAGCGAGGCGGCGGCGGCAGCCCCGCCCTGCCCTGCTTGCGGCTGCGGGCACCGCCCCCCTGCATGCAAATCGTCCCTCTGGTGCAGCCAATGGGGAGACGGGGGCGTGACCACGGCGGGACTTGCCCGGGCATGTGAGCGCGGCAGCTTCCGGGCAAGACACGTGGGAGCGGCGGC
>WAAD01005387.1:520151-639329 GCA_013389945.1 Fregata magnificens
GGGGGTATGTCGCGGAGGGGGGGTGGCTGTGGGGTACGTGGGTCCCTTTTGGCAGGGGGGTACGGGGGCTGCATGGCACTCATGCCCCCCTGTGCCCACTCCAGCAGGGATGTCTCCTGGCAAAGGGCAGATGACCCCGCTGCTGCCCGCCCCGAAGGTCTCCGTGCCCACCCTGCAAGGCACCCATGGCCCCGCTGCGGGGGGCTGCGCTCAGCCCCCAGAGGGTCCCGGCATGCTGCAGGGTCGCAGCAAGAAGAAGAGCCGCAAGCACCAGCGGTTCATGGAGCGCCGGGCGCTGCTGGAGCAGAAGGGGCTGCTGAGCCCCCGCCGGTGCCTGGGCAGCCAGGCCCCCGTGGCGGGGCCGGAGGCACGCAGCATGCTCACCAAGGTGGGTGGCACCACAGCACCACGCTGCAAGAAGGTCCCCAAGCCTAAACAGGTCATCTCCCAATCCCTGTCCCCATCTGCCTCTCCGGACAGCATAGCCAGGCACCACTCCGTGCTGCTGTCCCAGGGGAATGGCAGCTCCAAGGGGGTGCGGACATGCTCCACGCTCCTGTGCCCAGGCAAGTATGTGGCCATCGACTGCGAGATGGTGGGCACCGGTCCTCAGGGCAGGCTGAGTGAGCTGGCACGGTGCTCTGTGGTCAACTACGAAGGGGACGTCATCTACGACAAGTACGTCCAGCCCAAGCTACCTGTCGTGGACTACCGGACACGCTGGAGTGGCATCACCAAGCAGCACATGAAAAGCGCGATTCCCTTCAAGGCTGCCCAAGCAGAGGTGAGGAAAAAAGAGAGAAATTTAAAAGCAAAAAAAAGGCTGTGTGTTATCTGCTGGCCATGAATTGGGATGTTTGGTGGCTCATGCTGAGCTGCTCTGAGGCAGAGATGCAAGCACAGGACAGGGAGCCTCTAAAGCCATGCAGTGGGTTGGTTTGCTTGTTACTGCTCTGTTCTGGGAACCTAAAAATCTAGAACTGAAGGAAGTGAATTTAACACAACATGATTTATTTTATGCTTAATTGGTGTTTCTTTTGCTGCACCGCCTGTCTAACTCTTTCTGACGCTTCCAGATCCTGAAGATCTTGAAAGACAAGATTGTGGTAGGACACGCCATCCACAATGACTTCCAAGCCCTGAAGTACTTCCACCCAAAAGACAAGACCCGAGACACCAGCCAGATCCCCACGCTGAAGCAGAGGGCAGGGCTGCCCGTCAGGGCCAGCGTCTCCCTCAAGAGCTTGGCCAGGCACCTGCTCCAGAAAAAGATCCAGGTAAGCACCAGGAATCTTGAGATGGGGAGCAGTTCCTGGGTTTGCTATGAGCACGTGTGGTCAACCTGGTCCCCCCCATCTCCGTGGGTGCTCTCTGTGAGATGAACCTTGTTTGTCCTGTGCTCCCAGCTATGATCAAGCTGGGGGAGCCCAGGACCTCCCAAGCTGACCATTAAGCATCTCAGTAAAGCGGGGACAGGACCTGTGTACTCCAGAAAGTGCTTGAGATGCGTGTATCTCCTGGGCTGCATCGAATCTTTGCCATCTCCAAAAACCCCAGCACTTGTGTCCTTCTGAGCAAGCAGGCAAGGTGACCTGTTGGATTTTTGCCAAACCCTTTTTCTAATGAGGTGTTTCCCCCTTTGCTTAGGTTGGCTGCAAAGGGCACTCGTCGGTGGAGGATGCTCAGACCGCCATGGAGCTGTACAGACTGGTAGAGGTGCAGTGGGAGACAGAGCTGGCCCATAGCCTGCCCCCCCGGTCCCCCAGCCCCATCACAGACCCCACCACAGACAACAGCCAGTACATGGACGACCGGTACTGGCCCACGGACTTGATGGCATCCCCACTGTGATGGGGGATGGTGTCTCCTCCACGTGTTTTGGGCCATCCTGATGCCTTCAGCTATTGAAGTTGGAGGCGGCTGCCAACCTCCTTCCCTGGGGCTTGTGCCCCACGTGCTCTGCCTGGCACCTGGCCCCGCTGTGAACAGCAGTGCAGAGGAGTCGGATGCCCCCAGCCCCACTCAGGGACGGAGGAATAGTGACACTTGGACACCAGTGATCTCCCAAAAATGCTGTCTGCAGCCTCTTGCTGTCGCACGGAAATAAGCATTGTGGCTGCGCCACGTTCATCTGTCACTTGGTGCTCGGGGACGAGCAGGGTCCCAGTAGAGGAGCCCCCATGGGTGTGCAATAGCTGCGGCAGTGGGCTGGGGCTGCCAGGGCACCTCCCATGTCCTCTGGGAGGGGACACCCCCATGGTGGGCAAGCGGCAAGTCTTCCCATGGGAGGACTGAGGTGTCCTGCTGATGCCCAAAGGCTGCAAACCATCTGGGGCCAGTTGAAAACCAGCTTCCTCCTCACTTTCTTTGCACAGTGAAGCCTGAAAAGAAAGTCTGTCTGATCAATGCCCAGCCTGGACAAGAGCATAGGATGCACTTCATTTTAAATAGGCTACTCGCATATTTGTCTGATTCTGAATTAAAAACTCTTCTTGCAAAACCCTTGTGTGCATGTGGCATGATCTGATCTGCAACTCTCCAGGAGGGAGAAGGCAGGGATGGGGTTGGCAAGGGCTGGGCATGTGCTGCCTGCGTCCTGTGCTGTGCCCCAGTGCTTAAAACCCACCTGCAACCAGAAAAGGTGCTTTGAGTGGCCTGATGGTGGCTGGAGTGAGCAGTTCTTTGGGGTATAGGCTGGTCCTTTCCACTCTGGGGACATTACTGTGAAGGCAGGAGGAGCAAAGGATGGGTTCAGCCAGAGCCCTGCTGTCCAGCTCCACTGGCTGATTGGAAAAAGTCCATTGCAAGAGAAAGTGTCCCACTGTGTCACCCTCCAGCAGCTGGGCTGTCCCAGCTTGAGGAGCTCCCCATGTAAAGGAGAGGCACTGCTGGGACTTGCCCACCCTGCAAGACGGCATCCCTGCGCACAGGGTCTGGGAACAAGAGCTGTGCCTGCTCTGCAGGGTGAGAATGATGCTGAGCTGTGGCGTGGGCTGCTGTGACAGCGTGGGGATGGGGTGATGCTCACCTGCAGTGGCTCTGTCTGCAGGCTGCTGCTTCGTGGGTGGTGTATGTGGGTATCTGTGGCGGCACAGATGTACCCCAGCTGGGTGTATGAGCACCAGCGTGGGGTTTGGGGCTAGATGTGGGGAGTCACACACTTCCCCGGGGAGCTGAACAGTCACAGTTACAGAAAATCAATATTTTTTTGCCAGGTGCCTCAAGGCTGAGGCCACCCCTTTAGCACAGGGATCTCCCAGTCCCACTGCCAGGGCCATGAGGCAGGAGGGGGCTGGAGGGCAGCCAGCACCTCCAGGGGCTTTCGGGAGCCCAGCCATAGCATGGTGTGGGTACGGCAGCCAGCACTGAAATGGAGTCCATGTCCCCCACGGCCAGGCTAGACAGGTCCCAGGCTTTTCCCGGCAGCCAGGGGGAGGGAAGGAGAGCTCAGCCCCAGCCTTGGGAAGCGGCCAGGGCGCCGGGTGACGCAGGCACACCTGACGCACACATCAGTGCCATTACAAGATGCATCTTGCACTTCCCATCTTAACTCCTCCCTGCCCGGCAGAGGAAGCTGGGGACAGCTCAGAAACACATCGGACATGTCCAAAAAACTCTGCCCTCCCGGTGGCCCAGGCACAACCTTCCTTCAACAGAAATAATAATAACCTGGGCTGCACCCTGAGCTCATGGTCTAGGCACTCTCCACCAGACCTGCTAGGACACATGGCCCCACCGCAGGTCTTTAAATCCTGCTTGTGGCAGTTTGTCCCAGGCATGTTCCTGATGCAGCAAGCCGTAAAACCCGGCTGGCACCACTCTCCATGCGAGTCTTGGGGTACAGCTCAGCTGAGGCCCAGCACGAAGCTGTGCAACCTCAGCAGGACCCAGTGGGGTACGGGAGGGACCTGAACCCCGTGGGGGACCCACGGGGGTGCAGAAGGAGCATGGCTGGCACAGGTTTTTTTCTATTATTTCCTCCTCTTTGCCATTTCCACCTCTCCTGAGGCAGCAGGAGGGAAGCAAAGCTGTGGGAAAGGTGACAGGAGCTCAGTGGGTCAGCAGACAGCACAATCAGAAGAGAGTGGCCTCCCAAAGCTGACACAGCAGCTCTGCCTTCTGCTCCTGGGAATGCAGACCCAGAGGAAGGGCACAGTGGAGGGATGCTTTGCTCATGGCTGTATAACCTGACCCGTATAACTGCACCACCTCAGAGGGTACGCAGGTTTGTGGGGAGCTTGCATGGGGCACCCCATGGCTCCCGGCTTGTTTGTCCACCTGAGCCCCCCTTGTTGTCCCCCCAGCTCACCCTGTCTCGCCACCCCATAGCACTGACTTGCCCTAAGCTACATGATGGCTCGATGTGAGACATGGGTGTGTTGGGGTAAAGCAGGAGAACGCTGCAAAAGGAGGTGGAAGGCCACGAGGCTTTATCAGCCTGTGACTCAGCCTTCCTTGCCATCAGCCAGCGGTGAGGGATAGGCATAATTAAGGAAAAAAAAACCAAACCAGATCTGAAGTCTTGGCCATCCAAATCCTTTAGTGAGACCCACTTCCAAAAGTAAGCCTGGGCTGGGCTCCAGGCAAGGGATGGATTTCTCTAAGCACTCATTCCCTGGGATCCAGGGCAGCTTTTTCCCTGCCTGCCCACAGCAGAGCTCCCCAGCCTGCCTGCACAGCTGCCCCACGGGCCTCCTGGCAGCACAGCCCCAGGCTTGCACAGTGGCATGAGGGGCTGGGACAGTCCCAGGCTGCCTCTAAGAGCTTGTCCTCATCGCCACTACACTGATTTAACCGCCCTGCTGAAATATCCCCCTGCTTTGGGGGCAAATTTGAAGGCAGCAACACAGGCAAAGGCCAGCTGCCCTTTGGTGCTCATGTGTCCTGCAGGCTTCACTTCTGTGCTGTGATCTCCAGCTCTTGGGGAAGCTGAGAAACAAATTGGGGGAGGTCAATCCCCATTTACATCAGATTTGAAGGGCTGGAAAAACCCCAACGGTTTTTCTGCAAACCCCTAAGTCCCCGAGGCAGAGTTGCTGAGCAGCAAACCCCACCATGGATGATGAGGGGTGGTGGCAACCTGCTGCCTGCCGATGAAGCGATGTTTGCTCCGAATAATCTGAATGGCAACTTTTGTCCCATTTGCAGCCGGTGAACCCTTCAAGAGCTAGTCAGGATTTTCACAGGTGTTTGTGAATATTCACCTACATGCTGGGGAGTTGCTATGGCTGAAAGCAGCCAACCTTCGCTCTGGTTCATCACCCGAGCAGCCTGCTGGTGCTCGTGCTGGGAGACTGAGCATCTTTAGGCAGGCTGAGCATCTTTAGGCGGGCAAAGGAGAGCTGGGCTGGCTCACCGTTTACGCAAAATTTCGTGATAATTGAAGAATCTGCAGAAAACTCGGCTGCTGTCTCAATGACCCTGAATAATGATTAACCCAAACCCATGAATCAAGAAATGGGCTTTTTTATCAGAGGGAAAACATTGTCAAATGAGTTTTTTCCAGCCAGCTGCGAGAGCAGGTAACTGATAAGCCTGTCATTGGAGTGGGGCTGAGCCAATGGGAGCCGATGGCGACGGCTTTTACTTCTGTCTAGCAACAGCTTCTCCTTGAGCAGCAGACAGCAATTCAATGCTTTCCCTTGCTTTTATTGAGCTCCCCCCTTCCTGCCCTCCTGCTACGTGGTGGTTTTCATGGGGGACACCCAGAAACTGAGTTTTGCATGGATTGTCCGCAGTTTTCTGCATGTTTTTGGTGTCAATTCCTATCCAACATGGCAAGAGCTTTGCAGCTGTAAAAGAGGATGCATGCTCCCATCCTGCCTTTCCCTGGCTCTGCTCTCACCCTGCCTCGGCTGTGCACCCGGGGCTCTGCTTCTGCTGGGTGGGTGTCGGGCACCCATAGGGTGCTTGAAATAAATAGCATCGTAGCAGAATAGCAGCTGTACCAGGAGACCCCACGCCAGGGATGTCTGACTCTCCCATCGTGCATCACCAGCACCTGGCCGTGGTCCAGCACCTCTCACAGATGCCGGGGGCTGTTTGCGTGGGGACCACAGCTGGTAGCGGCACCCCTGGATCGAGGCATGCCACAGCATGCTTTGATGCTGGCTCTGGTTATCACAGCACAGGTGGTTGAAGTGCCACGTAATCCCCAAATGTCTTGGGGTGGAGCAATGCTGGTGCCTAATAACAGCCCAGAGCAAGCCCCTAACCTGGGGCAGTCTGTCCCCTCTCTGTGCAGACACAGAGGGACGACTGGCCCCATTTGCAGGCAGAGAAGAGATGCTTCTCTCGGGTGACTCGCCAGAGATCAAACTGGTCACAGCGGAGGGAGGAACTGGCCTCCCTGTGCTCCCCACCCCATCAGTACCCCCACCCGCCATCGCCCCTCTCCTCTCTGCCCCGAGAGTGAATTAGAAGGCAGAAAACTCACAGCCGGCTATAAATTAAAATCTCAGGAGCCTTAATAACCCGCTTGGCTGGAAGGAGTGAATAGGTGTGATGTGGAAATGAATAGGCACATCTGGCAGCCGCTTAGCACTTCGGCTGCAGGAGGGGTGTGCATGTGCATGTGTGCATGTGTGTGCGTGTGCGAACCGCCAGCACAGCCTCCCGGATTGGCTGCAAAACTCCTTCCCCACCGATGCCGTGGACCAGGGTGGCCTAGCAACAGCCTTTCCCTAATGAAAAACAAGCCACTTTTAAGCATTGTGACTGTGTGCGGATGAGAGGAAAAGGCACAATTCCTGGCACACCCAATCCTCCCCAGGGAGCCAGGCCCAAAGGGGGCTGCACTGGGTGGGCTGGGGTGGCCCGACCCAAGTACCCATGTACCCCTCAGTCCCTGCTCCGCGGGTGCATTCAGTGCACGGGAAGGGTTTGCTGCAGGCACAACACAAGGAAGCCCCAGGGGAAGAAACGCCCTCCTGTTCAACCATGGCTCCATCCCCCTGTGCAGGCAGCCTGGGTGCCGGACTCACCCCCAGCATGGCAAGGGGACCCCCACCGCAGGCACCCCACAGCCCTGCACCCATGGAGCGAGCTGAGGGCTGGATGCCAAGTGACCACAGGGGCCATGAGCCTCTGAAGATGCCACCTTTAGGGCAGAAGGGGTTCATGGGGTGCAGTGCTGGGGGCATGTGGGGCATTCCCCAGCACTGCCGGGTAAAGAAGGAGCCAAGGGGCTGGTCACCAGTGTGGTCTTGCTTGGAGATGTCACCTTCCTTTGTCCCTGCCCTGGGATTCTCTCCTCCAACAGCTGCCCAGGGAAAGGGCTCTGAGGACAGCAGGGTCGGATGCCTGAGTGTAAGCCCATGCCTTAGCGATAGCCTCCCTCCAAGCCAGCTCACAGAATAACCACCGAGCTTATGGCCAGGGGGACCAGGGGCTGGCCCTGGGGTCAGTGGGTATGGGGACACATTGCAGGAGGCAGGCTGGGAGCTGGGGACGATGGCAGAGGACATTGAGGCACAGCATTGCTTTTGGGCTGCAGAAACGCCTCTTCCTTGGGGAACAGCGAGATGCAGGTCAGCTCTCTACCGGCAATGTGCGCAATTCCCAGTAAGGCATTGGGGGGAAAGGATCCAGCTCAGCCTACCTAGTACTGGGAGCAGCAGCAGCGTGGCATGGCGTTTCCTCCATCTACAGTTGCTGCATCATCTCGGAGAGCTTTAAGCTCTGCACCAAACGTGGTCTTTCAGCCTGCTTTTTCCCGTACCAGCTCACCCTGGGGATGACAGGGAGATGTTAGAGCACCTATGGTGGTTTTTAAATTTTCTAATTCAAAAGGGAGGTTTCAACTCAGCTGAAAGCACAGCCCCTGCCTCCAGCTCAGACCTGCCCCACAACAGAGCTGCCTGCACCACTCCGCTCCCGCATGCCTGGGGCCCCTCACAAAGCACTATAAATAACTCTTTATTATTTTTATTTTTTTTTCTCCAAACAAGAAAACAAAATATCACCGTCTTTCCAACGCCACCTGACTGGGGAAGAGCAGCAAGTGTGGTATGCCCCAGGCCAACATCTCTGCCGCGATGGATGAAACGTGGCAAAGGCTCTTCTCCGGGGGATCCTGATGGAGAAAATTAAAAAATTACTGGAGTGGGGGGAAAGCACAAAACATGACTCTCCAATCCTCTGGGCTGACCCCCTGGGGAGACCCCCCCCCCGGTTTTCAGTCCATTTCTGCCCATTCCAGGTTTGTGCAGTCCCTGCTGTTCACTAGATGGTGCCCTCGGGCTGCTGGTTTCTGACTTATCCCCTCGCAGGCTGGGGATGGGACAGGGCCGGCTCTGCTCCGGGTTCGCAGGGTGTATTTTAGGCAGGTCACAAGCACAAAAGGAGTGTGAAAGCCACTTGCATCGCACAATTAATCCCTGCGCATTTTGGGGGCTTCGGGGTCTGGGTCTGGTAACGCACTGCAAGCACTGGCCTCTCTCCCATATCCTGGGTCTATCCGAATCCCTCGGTATTTTATATTTCTGCCACTGTGAAGGTGGTTTACATCCCCAAAACAGGGAGAGAAGATGGGATGGGCAAAGAGGTAATTCCATGGTGAATGCATTTGAGTAAAATAGCTACTAACAGTCCACAGCTGTCACCAAAAAAAGGTGTACAGCTGTAGTTCTGCAGCTCCGGTGCAGGAGGGAAAGAGGAGGAAGACAAGCTAAGACACATTAGTGTTACTAGGAGGATATTTATTCCTTTAGAAATGTAAATCAATGGACATAAAGCAGCATTAGCTGTCTCCATTAGGGAGGAGCCCTGCCATGGAAGAGGACGATGCGATGGGATAGGGATGCAGGGCATCTGCGGGGCCATCCATGGACCCAGGGCAGGAATAGCTGCGGCTGCTGCAGGTCAGCACCAGGGTCTGTTTGTTCTCATGGGAGGTCACTGTTTGCATTTGGCCTTTACCTGGCCAGGATGGAGACTCTTTTGCCTTTATTAGAAACCACTCCTGCCTTTATAAGATGGGGATCCCAGCCGTGACAGGCAACTTCCAGGGGCCAAGCCACACAAGGCCACTCTGTGGTGGCACTGTAGGACATGCCAGCACCCCCCTTAACCTGCTGGTCTCTTAAAATAGCAGAAAGATGGAAGATCAAAGCCAGAGCTACACAGAGCAGCATTTGTTGTCATTTTCAGATGGCATTAGTATGCAGTTTTGGGTGAAAAAGTTGCTCCAAAAATGGTTCCTTGTTGCTGCTCATCTCTGCCCTGCCCCAGGCAAACCCTGAGTCCTGCCCGTGTGTGGGGACTCACACTGCTCTGGGTCCTGCAGAGCCGTCCAGACAGCGGGGTCTGAGCCACAGAGGCCAGAGACTGCTCCTGATTTTTATTATTATTTTTGTATTTTAATTTTTTTAAAAAAATTATTTTTATTTTTTTAGATGCTGGGCAGATCGAGCTGGAAATAACATGGAAGAAATTATGTTTGCCTTCAGCATGAGCAGCCCAAATGTCCTGGAGAGAGACACCTTGCCAGTGAGCCTTGAAGATCTAATGTCAACAGGAGGCAGGAACAGGTCTCTTGGCCTCTGGCATCATTGGATCCAATAAAAAGGTGTAAAAGAGGGCAAAATGGCACTCAGAGGCCTCCCCATTGTCTCTCATTTTGGGGACGAATGTGAAAAATGAGCACATGAACACAACAACTGCCTACAGAACCTGCTTTTGATCTTCCAGGTCTCTCTTGTTGGAGAAAAGCTTGGCCAAGCCAACCCATTAAATGGGGAATTCAATCCCAGGTACCTCTGTGGGGGATGCTCTTCAATGATCGAATGATGCTCCTGCCTTGGACAGACACATGTTCGTCCCACCTCTAGGAACGGCACCTTCCTCCCTGCTGACTCCCACCTTCAGAAACCTTCACCTCTGAGCAGAAGGCAGACCTGCCTTTTTGTGCCCGGAGACCTGGCAATCCACTGCCTTCATCCTGACAAATAAAACCCCATGTTTAGCACCTAAGTCCAGTGTTAGGAGGGACATTGCAGTAAAGATACACACACTTGTTATCTCTATAATTTACCTTTGTGTAAATACATCCCCTTATGAAGGAGTCCTTTCTGTAGCCTGTGCTACATTGAACATGAATGAGTTTTCCATGTTTACTTGTAGCTCAGGAGAGAAAACTTGAGGCATGGAACCAAGTGTCTACCTGCCTGCTCAAACAGGTGAATTTTTCATTAAGAGACCACAAAAATTGTTAAAGGTGTCCAGTTTTGACCCATTTCAGCAGGTTTCCCAAGTACACAAAGGATTTAACAGAGAGTAAATCCATTAATTTGTACTCTGATGAAGGAATACGGGCACAAAGATAAGAGGGTAGCATCCAGAAAGCTGTCCCCTCCTCCGTCTTGGAGCTTCCCCTGCTTCAGGCTGTCCTGCATGGATGCTAGCCAGGATGAAGTGGGCTAAAACCTGAGCCCCAGTTTGCACCCCTGGGGCATGGCCCCTTCTGCAGCTCTCCCAGCTGTGCCGCAGCACCAATGCCCTCACCAAGAGGCTGGCCGGGGACTGCAGCCTGGTCCAGCCATGGCTGACCACTGCTGCTTGTCGCTGGTGGTGGGAAATGCTCAGCACAGGTGGGCTCTGTCTCCTCCCAAAGCTCCTCTGTTGGCACCAGGCAAGTGCCGAGCCCCCCGGGAGGGGACAGGGGCAGTAGGCAGTGGGGGAAACATGAAGGAGCTGATGGGGAACGGGTTTAAGGAGAGGGAGTTTTCCCTTGGACTTGCCTCTAAATGTGTCCCCCATCTCAGGGCACTGCTGCCTCTGCCAAGGGACCCACTTCACCTCCCAACAGCTCCGTGCATGGGAATTGCTGCAATGGGAACCCACGGGGCTTTGCTGGGCTCCACCAAGGGGTTTTGGGCACACGCTCACCCCCTTGCCAGCAGCAGGCACCAGGTATGAAGGCAGGGGACAGACAGCCATCCCCCAGCCCCCCAATAGCCTTCACAGGCAGGATCAGGATCAATCCTGGCTGCCTGCATCCCCCAAGGCTGGAAAACACCCGTGCCAGGACCAAGACACTATGCGTGTGTGCACCTATTTGGCCTGTCTCTCCATCCCCAGGAGCAGGGCTGACCTGCTCAGCAGATCCCGATAACGGGCCATTTTGAGCAAGAGGCTTATGAAACCGCCTTTCACGGGCAGCACAGAGGACGGTTGTTCCCAGGGCCAAACCTCCTTCTCCCCCACTCCTGCTGCAGGATGCTCGGCTGCTCAAAACCCGCAGAGCCCGTGGCGAAGGAGGAGACGTGGGAAGGGGGATTTACGGCTTGCTGCAAGGCAAGCCGGGTGGCGGGAGGAGCCGTGCTGAGGCAGGGGTTTTGGGGGAGAGGGCGGCATGAAGGCAGGGCTGTAGCTGGCTGACGCCAGCCCTGCTCTGCGGCCTGAGACCCGTCCAAGGCGCTGGCCGAGGTACAGATGTTCCCATTGTGCATCTTGGGAGCCTTCTTGGAAAACTCCAGCAGCTTCATTCCTCAAGCTGCCTTTTTAGCTCCAGCTTTTGGGTTTGGTTTTTGGGTTTTTTTTTTAAACATATATATATAAGTTTGGAAGAGAGACTTCTCGCTGCTGCATTTCTTTGCCTTGTGCCAATGCCCCCAGCGTTTTAAGAGCTCCCTCCCCACTTCATGTGTCCCCCCCTGCCTGAATGATCGTCACCATCCCAGAGGTTGGCACTATTAGGCTCCGGTGCAAAGCAACCACTGCCAACCACAGCCTGTTTTGTATTGCAGGGGCTGGTTAGCAAGGTAAAGCAGATGGGTGGAAAGGCGGGCTGTGCACCTGGGATCCTGCAAACCGGTTCTGCTCCAGCGCTGCCGGGCATTTGATGCTAGAAGTGCACATGACCCCGTCGCTGCTCCGTGACTCAGTTTTCCGACCACCAGAACAAGTAGCATCACTGTGGGGAGAAAAGAGGTTTGCAAACCACTTTGAGATCCTCATTTACAGGGTTTTTATTTCTCCCCCTGCTTCCTATGGGCAAAAGCAGTTAAGCAGGGACAAGAAGTGAGACGTGCGAGAAGGATGTTAGGTCAGCCCTCAGATGCAGCAGGAGAGGCAGCTTTGAAAAACAGAGCTGAGAATGGAGCTAAAAAATGTTTGAGGGATTTTGGGAAGAATCAGCCTCTTGGAGCAGGATCAGGGCCAGGAACCAGAGCTGCAAGGTGCCTGCTCCTACCTCTAGCTCCCTCATTGGCCAACTTTATGGTGTGCTTGGTCCCCACAGGGAGAGGGACTGACCAAAGCTTTGAGTTGAACCTAGGTGTGAGCAGAGAGGATGACAAAACCCTGTTTTGGGACCTGCTCTGCTCCTGCGTCTCATCCTGCCCTTGCTTAGAAATCATTTTGGCTGAGCCTCAGAGCACTGCTGGTTCCCCACGGCTGAGGTTCCCAATTAGCCTCCAGGTCCAAATGCAACAGGAGGGCAAGGAGAAAGCCCTGCAGTGCTCTCAAGCCCTCATCCTGGCCTGAATCCTCTCTCAAGTACAGCATCTTTAAGGCTAGCAGTGGATCCAGGTGTAATTTAGTTAGGAAGTATAGCTTAGGAGAGGGGAAATTACCCCGTCTCTCCTGGCCAGCACTAGCAGCTTATGGAGAAGAGGGCAATAAATGAGAATCAACTTCCAAAGAGAAACAAAAAAGCAACACCACTTAGAGTCAGAAAGCAACTGAAAGGGCACATTTGTAACAGGAAAGATGCTTACAGCCCACTAGTAGCAAGAAAAGCCATGGCTTTTAAAGGGAGCGGGGGCAGAGAGCATCTGTCTTTCAAAACAATCAGGAAAGGGAGTCTGAAAAGCAAACACTGCTCTCTGAGACATAAAAGAAAAGGCAGCAGCCAGTGGAAGTCACCCTCGGATCACAAGGCCATCCAGAGCGGGGATCACATCAGGAGGCACGCTAGCAGCAGGGTGACAGGCAGGGCTGGCAGCCGGAGGGAAGACAGGGCTCCCGCGAGCCCTTTGCTGGCGACAGACTGCCCTGGGAAACTCCAGGCCAGGGGGGTTTAATCTGCTCCTGCAGATAGGCTCTTCCTTATCGGCTTCCTCCTCCAGGCACAAGGTCCTCGGGGCTGGTGAGCCAGCACGTCCCCCCACTCTGTTGGTGGCAAGAGGAAGAGGGCAGCTCGGGGCTGGCATCAGCGTGGTGCTGATTTCATATTGCTTTGTTTCCTATGTTCCCTAAAAAGCACGGAGCAAAACTGTGGGTAGCTCCCAGCCAGCCCCCTGCAGCCAAGCCCCCCATCCCCAAGCCCACTGGGGCACCAAGCCATAAGCACAACCCAGAGCAGTGTCCACTGCTCTCCAACGTAGGAACGTGGGTCTTACAGAGGCTCTTTCATAGCCTGCAAGTTGCATTTAAATTACCCAAAGCATAACCTCCATCCCACCACATCCATCTTCGAGGTCTCTCTGCCTGCAAGGAGCTGTGGCCCATCCACCTTCCCCTTCTGATGGGCACCCCAGATAGAGCGTGGGCATGGCAAGGTGCCGAGGAAAGGGATTTCAAAGGCTGCCTCGCTAAACAGGGAGTCGCTTAAGCAAGACAGGAAGGCAGGGAGAGCCCCATATGACAGCTTTGAGATGCCAGACTTGAGAAACTGAGAAGCACCTGTAGGATTAAGGAGCCGAGCAGAAGCTTTGAGAGCACCCTCGGCCCCTGAATGATGAATAGGAGCCGTCTCCCTTCCTCTGACACCTACATCCCTTTTGAAGTCTTGGCTTATGTCCTAAAAAGCTAACAGTTTTAAAGAGAAACATAGAAGGAAGCATCTTCCAGCAAAGAGTAGGTGAGCATGCACATCCTACTGCTGTTCATTAAAAGTAGCTAATAATCTCTTTTTTTTTCCAGCTCAGATAAAGCACTGTGTGTAAGTAGATAAGAGGCTTACATACCCAGGAGGCTCAATTAATGTTCTTAGTTCACATGGCCTCAGGTAGAAGGCATTGCTGACCCTAGGCTGCAGCTACCAACTGTTTAAGGAATAGCTTTCTTTTAAGTCCTTCTAATCCAAAGGCTTTTATTTTTAGGTATTCCTAGCACTCCTCATCTCCACAGCACTTCAGCACCATTTTCCCTGACTCTACAGGTACTGCTGGCTGTACACCAGCAGCCTAACAAAAATTATTTCTCTTTCCTCCCCCATCACCTAAATCTTTACACAAAAGGCAGAGGCCCCCTGATGAACCCGGTCTCATATAGCCCTGCTGCTGAGCCAGGCAGGCTCAGCTGTGGTGGCGTGAAGGGCTGCACTGGCCCACCTGTAGCCACTGTCCTATATAAAGCAGGAGCTGCCTCTGGTGCTGTTTTAAGTGAGCATGTGGGAGCCCAGGATGCCTGGAGGAGGGATGGGTTGTTTTCCTCATCTGAGCTTGCTAGTCAGGCTTGTTTGCTCTGAATTAATTTTAGCTATTTACTTTTCTGTAGTCTTATCAGCGAAGAGGTGCTTGGGGATCTATTTTTCTTCCAGAGAAGTGGTGAGTATTTGAGCTGGCAATGTGTTTTCTGAGGGATGTGCTGGGGTGTAACTCCCAAGGAGTTTCTCTGTCTTTCAGATACGGCTCTTACGCTGCACCCTGTGCAAACAACCTATACTGGAGCATCAGCAGGTCCAGTAGCTACTTAGTGCTTTTTTTCATTACTTACTAACTGCAGCAGCCGGGTTTGGGCCTGTCCCCTTTTCCAGGGCTGATCGAAGGAGCAAGGTGTTCTTTGCTGCTGAAGCCAGAAGGACAGTTGTAGCAAAAAAAACCCCAGAGATGCTCTTGAGCTGCTGGGGTATAGTTATGGGAGAGAGCTGTGCTGTAGAAGTGCTGGTGATAATACAGGTACAACACTAGTACTGAGAGCTATAGATGCTCAGAGGCACATCTGGGGCATAGCTGTAACAAGCAGGATAACCATGGATCAAGGGGATAGTGAGGATCAGCAGAGCTGGGCAGGGCTGTGGTCATGGCTGAGGCTTGTGGTGTGCCAGCCTGTGCCCCTGGGGTCTTCTTCCTGCTCTTATGTTTCTGCATCGATGGGTGCTAGGGCATCCTAAATATTTACAGGGTGAGGCAAGTGGGCTAAGTGGAAGATGGTGTGCACATGTGGTCAGGAAGCACAGCAGTGGTGAGTGAGCAAGGGGTTCTGCTGCCTCTGCGGGATACATGCACAGCTGAAGGTTTGCCAGCAGCTGTAGCCTACCACTCACCCTTAGTGTCATTGCCCGGAGCACTGACTGTGCCCTGGCCATGTAACACAAGTGTCTGCCTGCTTCTTCCCTCTGCTTGGGTTGGGGCTGTACCCTGGCCCAGCCTTCCAGGCTTTAGTCCCTTCTGGCATCATTGGTGACCACATGTGAAGGTGACTTTCAGATACAAATACTTTCAATTCCCAGCCTTATGCTCCCCCACCAACCCACCCCACCTTGTAGCTCATCTTACTCATAGGAGGGTGAACCTGGGACAGAAGTAAGCAAGTGCTGAGATAAACACTGTTTCATCCCAAGGTGAGGTGCACACTGTCCCTATGCTCCTGGACACACTGTGCTCTCGGATTCATCTTGTGTGTCTAAGCTGATCGCTGTTTCTCAAGTCAGCACACACCCTTCCCCTCCTGCTCTGCTCCTCTCTGCCAGCTCAGCCCTCCTTTGGGACTGCACGGTGTCTGCAAAAGACAATGTGGGCCAAGCTCTGCTGGCTATCATGGCAGGAAGGCTTCAACAGCATCTGCACTAAATGGGCTAGAGAAGATTAAGTGCTTGCTCTGTTCCTGAAAGGCCCATTTAATTCATTTTCACCCTCTCTTCCCCCTCCCCCAGACCTCCCTGGTATCCAGGACACAGGGACTTTTATTACGCTACTGAAAACTTTGAAGGGGACTGATTTTTTTTTTTGCCTGTTCCACCCCTTAGAGAAACGTCTCCTCTGACGGGCCACCAAGCTTACGTGCCTGCTGTCACACACAGGAGGCTCCGGTCCCAGGACAGCCTGCCAGTGGGTTTGCTCAGCCAGCATCAGCTTTGGGCTCAAATGGCCCCAAGAGCAAGATTTAAAGCTTGGCAGTGGGGAGGGCTCTGAAGAAGGATGTGTTATCAGCCAGGGACAAAGATGGTCTCTTGCTACTTGGTCCCCTTCGGTGTTTTGGAGGGATCTGGCAGAAGCCCTGAGGTGCTGGCAGGGTGGCAATAAGATAGGCAGGAGGCTGCAGCTGGCAGGGGGATGGGGCCAGCCTGGCCTTGGCCTTTCCTCCTCTGTTTCTTTCTGCGCTGGGCTATCAGCTCGCTTCTCGCCAGCCCTTGGCACCAAGTGCCTGTGGCAAGACACAGCTGCTTGATGAAATAGTTGAAATTCCAGAAATATCTGAAATTAATTCAGCTTCCTTGGTCTGTGCTGGGGACACTGAAACCCACTTCACTCTGGGTTTGTCCTACTGGAAATGAGTTTTCCTCTGCATCGCACAGGGGCCAGCCATGCAGCTGAGCTGTTTTGTTTTGTTTTTTTTTTTTTCTTAGGGGGAAAAAGCAGGCTGTGGGGAGTGCGAGGTATCGTGGGCTTTGCATGCATGTGCCTTCCTCTGGCTCAGCTTGGGAGCGAGTTTGCTGTCTACGTGGGGCCAAGCTCTCCCTGGTGTAACAGCCCTAGAGGCAGCAAGAACACAGGTAGGACTACTTTGGCCTGCAAAGCAGCAGTCACAGCTCAGCACCAGGTGACTTGCCAGCTGCAGGTGTCTGAATTTAACTGGAAAGGAGCTGGATTCCCCACTGGAGCAGACAGCTGCAAAATTTACTGGCTGTTAGATACTTAATTGAAACCTCCCTGGACCTGCCTCATTAAAACAAACTGGGAATCAAAAGCTTTCTCTTAAGAGATGCACAAGCAGGGAAAGGCGTATCTGCGTGTTTGGTGAGCTCCCCATCCCAGAAAGGCTTCCCTCTATTTGCTGCCCTTTACTGGGATGGTTTTGGATTAATCCTGCACCCTGTGCCTGAGTTTTAGATATTGCTTTGTGTCCAGTGCCCCTCCAGCCCTCGTGTGAGAGATACAAATGCACTGATAGAACTGTGACAGCAACTCTGCACGGCTAGAATTGCAACTTCTGAAGCATAGGAGGGCATTTGTAGAGATACGCTGCTGCCACTGCCTTCCCGCCCTATTCTCAGCCCTTCGGGTTAAGCCAAGATTGTGTCCTTGCAGAAGTCCATGGCAAAACTCCAGCTGAGCTAAAAGGTCTCAAGTTTCTTCTTAGGAAATCTTGCTGAAGGTACAGTAATAAAAAACAGTATTTCTGAAAGAAAATCAAGTGCCAAGCAAGAATAGTATTTTCTCCTAAAGATGCGCCAAATCCTCAGTCAATAAACAGCAAGAGAAATGCTAAGCTGCTAGAAATCAGGTGGAGCTGTCTCCAATTAGCCTGTTACCATGTGAATGCAGCACATCTGGATTTTCTTTTGTTGCTCTGACATTTCTTTTCCAACAGACAAATGTCCAACATGTCTTTTTTTTTTTTTTTTCTCCAAGTCAGTCCCGCCTTTCCCAGCACTAAGTCCCCAGGCAGTTGTGCTTCCCTACTGTAAGCAGGTGAGGTGCCAGCCTGCACCGCCGGCCTCTGGAGAGACAGTCATTTACCCCAGGGAAGGTCTGGCAGGTGAATTGGAGCTTTGAATATCTGAGTAGGCTTTGAAAATCTGAACCTGAAAGGGACGTATGCACATGCTGCTGCAAACCACCACCTTGCCAAAGTATAGCCGGCCCCTCTCTTGCCAGCTGGAGTGTGCTGCTTTGGGTTGAGAGCAGCCCAGACATGCTGGTGCTGTGGCACAGCAATATCATGTGTCACCCTAAAGCAAGTCTTGCAGCTCTCCAGCAGTTGGGTGTACATGGCACATGTTCTGATCCCCATTGTACGGGAAAGGCAAAGATCTGAGTAAGGCAGAGTGAAATGAGGCTTTCTGTTTCAAGACAACTGCAGGCTTTGAAGATCAAGAACTCTTCCATAGGTCCATGCCTTTGGGAACTGTAGACCCCTGACTCTGCCATGGAGGTTGCAAAGGGGGCACTTTCCATCAATAAACTCTCAGGGGGAAGATTCAGGCTATGAATAAGGGCAGAATTTCAGAACAGAGCCTGGCATATCTACCATTTGGATGAGGTATGTTGGAGAATGTCTTTCCTTCTGTCTAGAAATGGGGAGAAACCCGTCAGCCAGTGGGTTACTAAAGACTTTTCTTTTTCCCTTGTCCACTGCTTGAAAAGAAAACACAGCTTTCTGTGAAGTGTGTGTTTATCTGAAATGAGTTACTTGAATGCCTTCCCTCCCTAGGTGTCGGACTGTAGGATGTCTGTGGTGTCAAAGCTGCATTGCTTGCTCTGATGGGACACAGGTCAAATTTCTTTCTCAATCTCTCACTCCAAGCACCTTCTGCAATATTTGCTTAAAAATCACTCTTTCCATGTCCATTCTGCCAGTAATTTCTCTTACTTGAGTCCTTGTAGTTAAAGTGCTGTCAAAAGAAGAAAAATTGCCCAAATAATTTTATTCCCTAGTGTTATCACACACTGGCTGCTCCATCCAGGATGTGCCCACAGTAAGGCAGAGTTAGAGTTGCCAGTAATAATCACTATTATGGCGCTGCTAAAAGCCTTAAAAGGCATGGTGGTTATGGGCAGGAAAACCTGCAGCTAGCAACCAGGTCCAGTTTATGCAAACACAACCTGACTCACAAAAGCCGTAGTCAGATGAAGAGTTGAGAGCTCCTTCTGTCATCCCAGGACTCCTTCTGTCTTTCACTGGGCTGGCCAAGCTCTGGGATGAGCTGTAGCCTGGGCTGTACACTGTACCAAAGCACACTGTGTCCGTCCCAGCAGTGCGAGACCCTCTGTTTCCTTCCCTGAGGCCAGCCCGAGCTTGTGTGCACACCACAGACTCCTCTCACCACTTAACCAGCTGCAAGACAACAAGCGGGGCTGAAACCCGAGCAGTGTTGACCACTATCAGGAGACCAGGAGAGCCCTGAAGGATTGCTCTTCAAGTAGCATGCTCATTTTCCAAGCCTCAGCGTGCATGGAGAGGGTGCTTCTGTTTCCAGATCTGTCCCATCATGTCAGGGCTGGGGAAAGCAGGGGTATCTGTGACTTTCCCTGGGCACAGTCCCTCAAACCCACACCTCACCCCTTCACAGTGTCTGTAGCAACAACCACCCTCCCAGCTCTCTCCATGCTTTATAAAGAGGTAAAACCCAGAGATTGCTGGAGAAGAGGAACCTGAGCTTCTTTCAATAGCATAGTACACGCTGATGTTCTGAGCAGCAGCCCTGCCTGGAGACACTGGACAACATATCCAGCAGTCATTATGTGATAGAGAGTTAATGCAGGATATGTGCTTGTGTCCTGGCCAGGCTGTTCTTCCTGCCCAAGATCAAGTACAATCTCCTTTGGTCCTGTCTTTTTGGGGAAGCAGAGGGAAAGCAGATGTCCAAGACCAGGACTTCAGAAGAGTGTGTTCAGTTCACATGGCAAAGATGTGACTGCCTGGTGCCTGCAGCCTGTGTCTGCAGAAGGGGTGGTCTTGCTGAGCTCCCATCCTCCAGAGATCCCTGGTGCCTTGCTTATTATACTTGCAGCAGGGCACATTATCCTGGCAGTACCTTGTTCCTACCTCTTTTGCACATCTCTTTATGTTTCCCTCGTCCAGGGGCAGGGTTCTTGGTTGGCAGATCAGGGAAGGCAGCTGCCAGCAGTGGCAGGAAGACTTCTGCACCACCATGTGCAGAAAGCTGGAGGTCTGGGAGTGGGATATTTAGGCAAGTATTTGGTGGATAAATGTTTCAGAGCCATTAACTGAGCAGGAGAGGAGCTGAATTTTGATATCCTAAAGCACATATGTCTGCTTTTTGTCCTGCTGCTTCACTGCCCATCTGTCCCACCCCAGGCAGCCAGGAGAGGCATGAAGTGCCGACATCTGTGTGTGCGTGAAGCCATCAGAAGCTGTTGGCTGGTCACAGAGGTGCGTGTTTTTGCTGGTGAACTCTGTGAGCAGGGGTAAAAGGTGATGCCGAAGGCAGTGTTGCACCCAGGGCAGAGCCTCGCACATACCGGCCTCCTGTGCCTGGGGGGCAGGCGATCTTGGCAGGGTCTGTGGTCTTTCCCCGCATGCTGCGTCATGCCAGAGGCTTCCAGTTCACGTACACGAGGGGACAGCTACCGGGACTCTGAAACATACCACTGCCGTCTTTCTCCCCAGACATCCTGGCTCCGTCGTCCGCAGGTTACCATGGAAGCCGCGAAGCTCTGCCAAAATTCGCACCTTATAAGAACTTCTGAGTGGAAACTCCAAATCTGTGCAATTTCCACACTTTCAGCGGCGATCTCTCCATCCTTCCCCCCCTTTTCCCAGTACTTCGTTATCCTACAGATCCACAGATTGGACAGCCCCCCCCATTTCAACATCCGTGCCCTGCAGCTCTGCGCTGTGCCTGCCCCGGCACTCAATGGAGCCATTGATAGCAGTCCCTGGTTTGCTTTGGCCTCTGGTTCAGCTCCTCAGAAACCCTGAAAAAGAGACACCAGCATTTCCCCAATGTATATCCAGGAATAAAGCATTTCAGGAGGGCTACACAGCCCTGGCCCTGCCTGAGAGGTGCAGCAGGACCCAGATGAGGAATTGACTCCATCTCCTCCCTGCTCCTCCTTAGCTCTCCGCAGAGACATAGAGCAATGACTTTCCTGAAGCAGACATCGCTTTCTCCATGCTGTGGGTACCTCACAGCTACATATCTCCAGCCCAGGCCCTCCACCAGTTGTTGGCCAGCTTAAGGGCTGGTCTAGTTTAGGGCCTTTCTGCATGTGTGGTGGGACACCCCCGTGTCCCCTCCTTCTTGCCCCTGGTGTGCCCTGGTGTAAAGGCACGTCCAGCTGGTTCACAGGCTGATGCTTTTGGCTTTATGCTAATGGAAAGTTTTCCTCCACAAGGCAATTTTTTTCCTCCAGCCAGTTGCAACTAAAATCCAGTCCTCAACTTAGCAAGGACAGAGCAAAGGTCTCTGTATATGACTTGCGGGTTCTGGCTGGCAAATCTTAACATCATATATGGTTGTTGATTTTTTTCACGTTTACAAATATACAAGTCACACATTTTGTAGACCAGCTGGTGGGAGGTATTTTCTTTAA
The DNA here is from genome assembly GCA_013389945.1 of Fregata magnificens. Lineage (NCBI taxonomy): Eukaryota > Metazoa > Chordata > Aves > Suliformes > Fregatidae > Fregata > Fregata magnificens. The sequence goes on from WAAD01005387.1 coordinate 541,319, forward strand.
GCTCTTTGAAAGCCCCAGTGAAGAACAGTGAACATTTCTTATCCCCAGGCTACATACTTATTTTATCCTTAAATGTTCTTAGTAACTATTCACAGATTAAGTCTCTAATTTTCTTTAGGACTGAAGGCCAAGATAGATTACAGATAGCAAGGGCTACCAGCAGAGACAGGAGAGCACAGCTGAGATCCTTTTTTGATCACTACAGGGTGATGCAGAAAATTTAACAAGTTGCGTGTTGCAAGGTGAAAATTATACAGACAAACATTTTGATGAATTATGTAAAGATTTATATGTACATATTATGTATAAAAATGTACATACAAACACACACACATGGAGAAAATGAGCTTAGGTAATGGTTGTGCCTGGCACTTACATTGCCTTCTTCATATAAGGAGCTCAGCATGGTTTATCAAGCTATATGAGAGCACTTTTCCCTCACCATAGAAAAATGGGGGTAGTTGTTTTAATGTTTCATAGCAACAACTTGAAAGAGAAAGCACAGTGTCCCAGTGAAGCTGCTGGCTAATTTGGGGAGGCAGTTTTATTGGAGGCTGGTTAGTGCAGCGGCGTTAATGCACTTCTTCCATCGGGTGCCAGGGGGACTCTTTGGTGACCACAGGCTGCCAGAGACTGTCTTCCCTGTCAGCCCAAAGGCAGCCTTTCATTGTGTGGCTGGTCTTTCCATAAGATCTGGCTTGTGCTGACAGCTTCTTATTGAACTTGCAAGAGAGTTCGGCAGCATCTGTTCATCCCAGTGGATGCTTCTTGGACTGGCCTGCCTGCTGGTGTGGTGGGCAGCCCACAGCAGCCCAGCTTCCAGTGTGACCGGCAGGTAAAGGTGACCTCCACACTCTCTAGGAGACCAAGAAAGTTCTTGCCTTGTGGACAAACATCCCACAAATTAGCTTCAATCAGGTCATGCTTGGGTTGTCTGTAAATGCCTTATGGATCCACCTGCCAGCTTGAAAGCTATTCATCCCAGGCACCTACAGCGTGGTGCAGTCCAGTCATTCCAGTCCTGCCCAGTGCCCCATTGTGCTTGGTTCTTAAACAATCAGCAAAAACCAGATTTTGTTCCAAATTGTGCCATTCCTGATGAAGCATGTTCATTGACAGAGTTTTGGTGCCTGGAGGTTCAGTCTAAGCTGCATTCACCTTGGCACACCATCAGGGAGGCCAGCACTGGATTTCCATGACTGCTTGTGGCCCAGCAGAAGATTTTCTAGCAAAAGAGTGGATGAGAGGCAACATCTAGCAGAGCCAGCTAGGAGAGGAGGGGAGAGGCAGGGGAAGGAGCAAGCACCACCATGCATGGACCAGGGCTCCCCTAACCTTGGGAGATACTACTCCATCCCAGTGAGCACCCTCCATCAGTCAGTGAATTGTATGGTGCTGACAGAACAAGAGGATACCGTTGGTTCTGGCTTCATCCTTACTGTTGCCCTCTTCTCAATCCTAACAGTTCTTCTTTTTTCCTTGGTTCCCCTTTTCCTTCCCTCCCTGTGTCTTCTCCCTGTGCCTGCTCCAAGCCATCTCTTCTTAATTGCCTGCATGTATTTTTTAAAATGAAAGGGCTATACAAACAGAACCCTGCGAGTGCCAGGCTAAATTCCTAAAACAAGCTTTCTCTTCCAGGAGGAGACCCAAACACATTCACTCATTGATTGGACCGCTAGCTGATACTCGGCTCACCCCCCTCCTCCTGTATTTCAGATAGGTTTTCTTTTTTATTAAACGTCTCTAAAAAGACCAACAGATTGCCTGTGAATGACCACACAGTAGAATCCTACAAAGCTCCCATTCATGGCCAAGAAACTTGTACAATCCCAGTGGTGGAACAGAAAGACAGCTCTTTATAAACCAACCTGAGTGAAAAGGTCAATGGCCATAAACTCCCCCTCCCTGCTTTCCTGCAGGGTTTGGGTTTTTAATAGTAATCAGTACTTTTTTACCATCATAAGGAATAGGTCTTTTGAAGGGTGTGGGGGAAGGGTTATTTTTTTTGCTTGAGGACTGCAGGGAAAGAGCTGTATCATGGTGGGAGTTGTGCCCCAGGACGCCTCCACTGCAGTTCCCTTTATCCAGTGGAGCTCTTGGCCAGATGGATTAACCCTGGCTTGGTTTCTTTTATGCTGCTGGCCTTGAAAAGCAGGAGGGTGCTTTGGCTTGAACATGGTCTGAAGCTGAAAGAACCTCCTATGGAAGATGACCATGGATGTGATCTCTGAGAGAAGGCAGGCAATGGAGTGATGTGGTCAACAGTTCTAAAATCAGGCCATCTGTTATGACCAAGGACAGAAAATTTTCCACAATGTCAAAAGTCTCAATAGTTCCATCAGCATCCTCTCCACTTGATCGTTTGACCTTCCTGCCATGAAAAAGCTGCTCAGGCTGCCTGAACCACTTTCAGCCTTCTGTTGCTTGACTATAATGTATGAACAGCACATAGGTCTCCTCAAGGGTCTTTCATTTGCTCTAACAAGAGGCCATACAAGAATGCCTGCAAAAGGAAAAAACAAAAAGAAAACAGGTCATCGTGGACAGAACATCCAGGTGGCCTGTGCCTGTGTGGCCAGCTAACGTCTACATGTCTCTCCACAGTGGCAGAACTACGATGGTAATTGGGTGTTTTCTAGAGACCCAAGTGGTGAGACAGGTAGAGCAATTTAGCTTTGCTACATCTACATGAACAAAAGCACTGCCTCTTCCAAGCAGTTTCCTCAACCAGAAGGTTATGAAGAGCCTATCGCTCATTAAAGCATGTGGTGGATTCCCAGAGGAGAAAGCATACGAGTAGGCTGTGCTTCTGCCAAGTCAGGACCAGTGAGCCCTGTTAGCAGACATCCCTCAAGGGTTTGTCCAAGTAGGAACAACTTTTGCCACCATCTTGGACTCTTAGGAATTGACCTGGATACTTTCATATCTCTGACAGCTGTAAAATGTAACTGATTCTGAAAATGTTAGATAATTTTTATAGAAGATAGTAAAATCCCTTTCCTAAAAACCCCCAAAGCCAAAGGAGACAGAGTCCTCCATTGCAATAAATAAGTCATGGGACTGTAAATAAGAGGACTTGCAGCTGAAGTGTTTATGAATTGAGCATGTATTTCCTGTCTCAGAGACACATCTTTATTCAGGAATTATCAGGAAAAAACTACAGTTCCCCGTGGCAGCAGGGATGGATGAATGGGTGGCTCTGGATGAAGGCAGGTGTGTGCCCATGGAAGTGTATCTTCAAGTGAACTTCAAAGGCATCAGTACACAAACATACACGCTCAGTGTGGTGGGAATAAAAGGTTATTTAAGTTTTTCCATTAAAAATATCATTCTTCAATTATTTTAGCATGTTTAAGGTGTTTAAGCCCCCATTAATATCCTTTAAATCTCCCTTTCACACACACTGCAAAGCCTTTCAACGAAGGACTCATTTTAATGGACTTAGAGGTAATCTTGTTTTTTAGCAAATAAAATAAAGGTTTCACTAATTAAAAATGTTACAACATTTAGACTGGTCTTTTCTTTCCACTGCTTTAATTAAAAGGCATCTTGGGGGAAGGTTTCTAGAGCTGGATCCAAGTTTTATTTAATAATCCTAATACCGAGGCCAAAAAGGAACAAGCTGTTCTTGAAAGAATTTCGTCCGGGAGATGTAGAAAGTGGGAAAGGCTTGGCGTAGCTATGAGCCACTGGTTCAGGTGGTTGAATCTGAGCAAACCCTTCATGAGAACAACAAGGGGGTACGTGAAGCAGAGACGGCACTGCTCCGTCTCTGTTGCCATGGAGACTGGGGTTAAAATAGTCACACTTTTGAGTTCAAGAACAAGGAATAAGCTTCTTAGGTCCCTGGAGAGCAACCACAGCGATGGCAACTCTAGCCCCATATTGTTGGCTACGCATCCCATCAGCTATCCATTGCCTCTGCAGAATATTACCTCGCACAAGAGCTGCATCCCTTCCAGCTGGCCTCGCAGCGTGCCAATGGAGGGATGTGAGTGCTTGCTTTGTACGCTCATTTGACAACCCACACCACCCCTGGTAGACAGCTGAGGTACAAGCTAGAGGAGCAGAGTTGAGATTTGGTGATCCCTGTGTATTTGCTGCGAAAAGGCGAGTTACCTCTTACTCAGGTTAGCTGTCTGCAGGAGACGGTGTGAGTGCTCCCTCCAGAGCTCGTGCTGACTCCCACATGTGCTGGGCTTGAATCAATGCCCTGGTGGAAAACAGGTATGGTTTCTTTGGTGGAAAACCAGATAGGAGAGGTTCTGCTCCCTCCTCTTTTCCCTTCCCTCACCCAAACTCCTGTTGATGAGCACCTCTTTTGTGCTTAAAATCAGTGAAATGATCGAGGTTCATAAGAAAGCTTATGTTCATTCTCAAGGGCTTTGTTTAAACACAGATCCCTGACCCAGTTAGACATGAGTTGGCACAACAGAGTGGGGTGGCCAACTGCCTCACAGCAGAGAAGAATGAGTGGGTGGAGGCTGGCAAGATGCAAATTTCAGCTGGCTTTGCCACTAGGAAAATTGCAGCGGCACCACACCCTGCACCTCCTCTCCCTTCTCCTCCTCCTAATGGTGCTTGAACAAAAGACCAAATCCCAGCCTGCTTTGCAATGGACACCCTATTGCACAGTGCCACTCTCTGCTTGATCCCAAATCCCACTACCTTGACTTTGAGATGCTGGAAGGCATTGGATTGGTGCTAAACGGTGAGGAGGCAGAGAGGTCCTGGTATCCGCATAGTGCACAAGCTGATGAAGAACAGCATCGTAAGGGTCGCTGCTGCTGTCCATTTCAGGGAACGGGAAAGGGCTGGGGGCTTGCTTTTCCCCGTGGAAGGAAGGAAGTTGGACTAAACGATCGTTGTAGGTCCCTTCCAACCGAAATATTCTATTCTATTCTGTTCTATTCTATTCTATTCTCTTCTATTCTATTCTATTCTATTCTATTCTATTCTATTCTAAATCATCTAAGCCTGTTTCCTTTGGCTAGTGCAGGTGTATCTGGAGCTCTGGCTCCCACCTCATTCCGGTGACTAAGTGGTGAAGATGAAGGCTTCTCTGGCACTGACCTGAACAGATACCCATGGCTCTGACCATGGGAGAGGGACTGCTTTTCCACCTCTCAGCACTGCATGCCTCAACTGCCCCTGGCTGGAGGAGCCCTGAAGGGCTATTTCATTCTTGGGAGCATTTTACAGCCTCCACCTGAGCCATGAAAACATAAAGGATGAGATGGTGGGAGTCTGAACCTCAGATTCAGCGGGGCACCTTGTCACTAACTAGCATAGAGGGTCTCTACGTTCATTCAGTCATCCTTCCTAGACTATAAAAGCTATTTTCAAAGCCTGGCCTCATGTGTCTTTATTGGTGTTGAGCAATGACACCACTTCCTGGCTCAGTCACTTGCATCCCTCCCACACATCTGTTAAAGGACCAGCAGCAACTGTTAAAGGGTGCATGAGACATCAGCCACTTCTGGAAAATGTTAATGTTTTCCTGCCTGATACGCTCAGCTAGCCTGGAATTATTTAAAAAAAAAAAAAAAAAAAAAAAAGGACTTTTCCACAAGATTTCTGGGAGGGGTCTCCAAAGAGGAAGTTGTTGTCAGCCACGGCTCATGACTAATATAATATAAAAAGCGTATGTTTGGCAGGATTTTAGGCAAGTGACTGTTTCAGGAATGAGGGTATTATTTTGTGTGCAAGGTTATATTTAGAATTTGTAGACTGCAGAGCCGCAAGAAAATAATTGCATCAAGGAAATCTGGTGGAATCATAAACCAGGAGAACGCAAAGCCTGAATCATCTGAGCCCACAGGAACCTGGGATTTATTCCACCAGAGCTCACAGCAGCTCATCCATTTGTTGGTGTTTGGGGTATTTCCTTAGCTTTAAAGGAGTTTATGCTTCCGTGTTGATATATTTACTAAGGCGATAATTGCAGCATGTGAGAATGACTGAAGCTGTAAAATGGTTTCTAGACCCTTAGAAAACAGACTTCAAACTGTCTCATTTTGAACTATACCTCCTCCTCCTGGCATGGGTGCATCCGAAAGCTCCGAAGATATGAATCCTCAGGAATTTGACTATTGTTTAGATGTGGCTTTCCACATGATGATTCACACCCTCCTCATTTTGGGCATCCTGGCGTTCAAAAGATGATGTGTCCCTTGCTCCTAAGTATCAGTCTAGAATACAAAATGCCCCAAGATGAGATGGCAAAGCATTAGGCTGTGACACCCTCACCCTCTGTCCCCTGCAAGATCCTCTTGTGTCAGCTAAAAGCCTCCCAAAGGGCTGTGGAGGTGTTTATGACTCCTAGATACTGCATTGCTTATATATACGAGGTTGGAGGTGGGAGGGTTGCGTATAGTGACTCTTGTATTCCCATACAGCAGGACTGCAGATGTACAAGCTAGATGTTTTGAAAAGAGGGGAGAGTTTCCAGCTCAGCTGGGACCGGAACATGCAACACTCTCCGACCCTTATCTCCATCTGTCAGCTCCAGACCCTTTCTCCTCGCCTGTCTTCGTACATGTGCACAGTGCTTCCCCTCCACCTCCTGGGGCAGAGAGCCCAGGACTCCTTCTTGTTCCGATTCAGAAAATCCCACCACATCTCCCTTCAGCCAGGTTGGCATCCCTGTCCAGACTCAGCTATCCCCAGAAACAACGTTCAGCTTTATGACTTGTGAGTAGGCTGTAATGATGTTTTTGGACACATACGAAATCTGACTATATCTGCAAAGCAGTGCTGACAGTAGAGGCCCCAAGGAAAGCTGAGAGATAATTCCTTCCAAACTCTTCTGCTGTAGCTCAAAAATGATCTGGTCTAATAATTTCACTTGTAGTCTTTAAGGCTCCTCAACAGGTTGCAGTTGGCTAAGCTGAAGCCTGTCTGCATTTTTAAATTAAATATAGATATTTTATTGAGTCTTCACTCTGGTTGCACAGTGTGATGGGTCAGGGATGATCCTGGCAGTCATTGATCTTGCCTTTTCTAACAATAAAGGCATGTGTTTATCCCAGGGCAAGTAGGACATGTGAATGGTGCCAAGGGTTGGCTCAGGTAAATTTGTTTTGCAATAAAACCATAATGCCTCCTCTTCACTTCTGCATCTGAGCTGAAGAGCATAATGGGTTTCAGTTACTTTTATTTGGGCAGTGAAGACAAGACCCTTGTCACAGCATCTCAAGGGACAGTTGAACACAAACTGTCCATGGCTCCCAACCTTCCTCCAACTGAAGGGCACGTATGATACCTAAGAAGAGTCTCTTTCTTCACAGGTCAATACACTGCCATAGTGTCCTCAGCGAGCAGGAAGGACGGATGGGGCAAAAGGGGGTTTCAGAGAAAGAGATGAGAACCGTAGTGACATGTATTTCAAGACCTTCATGATGAAAGGTTCCCCATGCTGTGAGGACTCATTCATGCCATTTCAGAGCTGGCATTCAACCAGGGCTTAATCCGGTGCAGAATGAAATCCGGCATTATGAGGAGATGGATGGTAGTAATTGAAGTAATAACATAAATATAATTGAAATATAAATATATGTATGCACACACACACGCACACTGTATAAAAAACCTCCATGGAAACAACAATAACCTTTTAGCTCTGCAAGCCAACTAACCTATTCCTGTAACCGCCTCTAATCTGTATGTTTGCACCTGGGGTTCTTTAAGGAAACGCAGAGTTGTAATTAACTGGGGGTGTGGAGAAGTCAGATGAGTGGGATATTCACACTGCAAGACCAGAGCGTGAATTTGCACCAGGTCATAAGCATAAAGAGAGCAGGCATGCCAGCTTCATCCCAAGAGATTGCTTTACGTGCTCTCCATCATCAAATAGCCACACATTGCAACTCACAAATTTCCTCCAGTGACCATAAAGCTTCTCAAAAAACTTTACTTCTGAGTTAGTCATTCAAAAAGTTGCTCTGTGACATTAAAAAAGACCCTTGGATTTCGTTAAGACTTCTGCACAGCTTTAGCAGCCGTGAAGCTGGTACCAAGCTGCCATGAGACGTTACAGTACCTACATTGTTGGTGGGAACCTTAGGGAAAGAGGTTTCTGGACATGCCCTAGCGTCCACTTTCAGGTGATAACTTCTTGGCTAATAAACACATTTAAAACACAAAATATGAATTTCCCTTATTGCTCATGACGGAGTGGCTGCCAAGCATTGGCAATTAGGATTATGTCTGGAGAGGGAAGGGGCTTAGCCAGCGCCTTTGGATGTTCAGTGCAGGAGTCTTGGCTCACGGCTGAGACTGCTCTCACATCTCCCTGGAAGGGCTGGCTGGTTGTGATGCTTAGGTGAAGCTTTAAACTGGGCCTAAGTCTGGCTAGATGAAGCACAGCTCGCCCCAGGTTCCTGTGGCCCAGCCCCTGGGCAAGCAGTTCCTTCTTTTTCCCTGTTGACAATACTGTTTCTTGCCTGGTTTTATCTTGGAGCTGAAAGTTCTCTGCAGAGTCTCCACATCCAAACCAGTAGTGTCGAAGGTGTTCAGGAGGCTCCATGAACAAAATCGAGGAGTTTATAAATCCAAATCTCCAATCAGTCTAACACAGCCCACAAATGGGCTCCTGTCTGTTCCTCTCTTGGGCACTGCAGCCCACAAAGTGGCTTTTGAAAGGAGATGATGTTTGTATTGTTTGTTAGAAGGATGCTCTGTAAACAATGGAGACATCCACAGCTACCTTAGGCTAACATCATGGTGTGGTTAGAGGGGCAAACATAGAGAATTTGACAGAGCGAGTGGTGGAGCTGAGAATAACGTGGAGGCTTCATTTTGTCAAGGCAGATGTTGCCATTGGGTGGAGGTGTCTGGTGTGTGTTCTTGTCAGTGACAACTCTGAAAATGCCAAAAAATTGTCATCGGTGATTAAGCTCCCTCACGCAGGGAGGCTTTGGGAATAGCAGTCAATGGCTTTATAATTAGCAAAAATTACTGAGAAAAGAGTCATTTGGATGCTTCTTTTTTCTCATCAAAGACTTTCTGTCTCTAAGTCCCCTTCTGAGCTGGTCTGCCTCCCAGCTCAGCCTTCTTGTGATGACAAGGGACAACAGACCGCCCCAGATCACACAAGGCAGGATGGATTCACACTTGCGAATGTGTGAATCGTACAATGACTAAATAAACTCCCCTGGAGTCTGCCTCTGCAAATGCCAGTCAGCATTTGCATTGCACCTGATCCTGGCTGGGTGGTCAGTCCCGGGCATGGTGATCCCCACTGGGGCTCACCCCTGCCAGCTAAAGGAGTTGATCGTTCAATAGCCTTGGAGCTGACTAACAGACCCATAAACCTGTGCTCTAGAAACTCTCTTTGATCATCCCAGCCTGCAGCCCAAAGATCCAAACGTAATAACTGGGACCACATCGAGACCTTCAGCTCTGAGCTGGTCCTGCTGGACTGAGCACAGCTTCTGCGCCTGGTACCATTAAATCCTCTCTTCTAGCTGGATCACATGTGTGCGGCCAGAGGAACGGGAGCCTGGCAATGTTTAGAACCAGGGTTGCTGGCGTTTTAGGCACAAATTACACTCAGGAAATATAGCTAGTGTGGTTTGCATGCTTAGCTCCCTGCCATACGTGTATGAAGGCTTGACCAGCACATCCCGGCTGATACGCAGGGTGTGCAGAAGCCTGAACCTTTCCTTCTGGAGCTGATGAGCCCATCTGAGCCCCAGGGAACTGTGACAGATTCACACCCCTGCTGGATGAGGCCCTGAGAGAATGTGTAACACCGCTTCCACAGGCAGATTGCATACATTAGGGTAGGAATTTCTCAGGAAAACCCATTCTTAGAGAACTGGCTTCTATTTAGCAACCGCCACATGAAACGAGCTGTCATGAGACTGCTGTCTCCTATAGCGCGATGAAGACCTTTTCTTTCTTGAAGGAGGCTTCTCGGATGCACAGATTTTATCTGCTCCCCCCTCCACAAAAAAATTCACCATCTTTGTACGTTCAGTTATACTCTCCTTCCAGAGGGCTGGACGTGCCTGCCAGTGAGCCCACTCGCACTGATATGAACCCAGTGAGTGTCACAAAAACCAGTGTGATGAGGGTCTGAGTGAATGGGTGCAAGGGAGCTGGTGCTTGGTGGTCCGGTGCCGACCCTGGACGACATGGTGACAGCCAGCAGTGGGATGCTGAAGTCACTTGTCAGTGTATAAAGCATGTGCTCAAACACCCACGGGTTGCTCTTGGTTACTTGGATGTGACTCCATTGACCGCAGGGGGAGCTGCGATGGATAGGGGAGCAAAGCAGACCCATGGGAGAGGGATGCAATGTCCCACTTGCCATCTGCCATGTGGAAGTGGCAGATATTGCTTCTGCTGCATTCGACCGCTGGTCCTGTAAAACATACCACCGAAAATGGCAAAGATCTTGACAGCAGGGCCCCCTCAGCAGAGAGCGCTGCCTCCTCACTGCTTCGGAATGACCCTCAGGGGAGGTCCCCGGAGGTATCAGTGGAGCCTCGGGCTCCCACCAGAGCCAGTGCTCAGCTTCCCCAAGTCCCACAGCCTCCAGCGAGCCCTGAGCAGCATCCTGCCAACAGACCAGAGCTTCTTAAGGCTCAAAGACTGGAAGTGTTGTTCCAGGCATAAGGCAGCAGTGTTTTAAGCTGCCAGTCCCCAGGGCTTTCTCTCATGAGCTCTGTGATTACGTCATGTCTCCAGTGAGGTCAGCGCTCAGCTATCGAGATGGAGTTTCAATTGCTCTCAGGCTTGCAGGCGCGCTCTCGCCCGTGCAGGATGTGGCCAAGCCATCACCAGGAGGGTGCAATGGGATTGTCCCTCCTCAGTAGTCCTTTCTTCGGGGACTGGCTTCCCCCCGCACGCCCGTGCAAGTCCCGTGGTGGGAAGAAAGGGGTGCTTGTTTCTTGCCTACCGTTAATAGAAAGGGCTGGAAGTGTAACCAGAAATGACAACTCGAGTGAAATGCGATGCCTCCGGAGGGGCCCAGAAGGCAGCAAAGCAGCCAGAGACCCTTTTCTCCCCCTCGCCGAAGAAGCAGTCAGCTTGGGAAATCTTGTTTTCACAAATGTATATTTTTCCCTCTAAAAACAATAAATGGTGTTATTGATGGGCAAAGCTGAGGTCCAATGTGGCCACACACTGTGAGGTTTGGCTGGCTTCCTCTGCTGTCGCTACACTCCTCGTTTCCCAAGGAGACTTTGGATACTTCCTTCTCCTGCAAGGGCCACACATACAGAACAACCCATCGGAGGATCCTGTATACACCATCTGGTCCCATCCGGGACCTGGGAGGTGCAGAGGGGCCCAGGAGGATGAGACACTGGCCCCTAACTGTAATCTGTACCTCCAACTCCTTCTGTCACTGCTGACCTGCAAGAATAGAGCCTGCCTGAAGCCTCAAGGTCCAGTCGAAGCTGACCAACCCATTTCTCAATACTAAGTTTCAGTTAACAAGGCTGTAAATTCATGTGCATGCAGAAATGACCATCCTCAGAGAAAAAACCCTGACAAATGGCTGCTCTTTCAGTCCCACATACTGCATGGGCTGGGCTGATTTAGGGCCATCTTTATTTCTCAGGTACAAGTGATTTGGGAGCTTTGTTGAGCACAGATGCTCAGGCACAGGTCCAATCTCATCTGGACAAGGTCTAAGCAAGGAAGGAAATACTGCTTAGTGTCTGGCTTGGACAATGCTTAATTCTCAAGAGCTGTCCTCACAATTTTCCCCCAACACTGTTTCTAACCAGCAGTTGCCAAAAAAAAAAAAAAAGGTCAGACCCTAGACAGATGTTAGAAAAGAAAAATTAGGGCAAATAAATAGTATCTGGCTTCGTATCAGGAATCCAAACTATGAACAAAACCCAATGACCAGTCACCATTAAAGCAAACATAGGAGAAGAAAGCGGAAACTGGCCAAGCCCTTGATCTCTCCCGTACATCTGCAACTCCAAGCTGCTTCACTGATTTACATCCCCTCCTGTCTCTCCCAGCTCCCATGCATCACGTCCCTCGTCGCATGTTGACCTCCATGCGTGCACAGGCACACTCACACACACTCACGCTCACGCACACCCTTTCCGCCCGTCCCCCCAGCCTGCACCGCTCATTTGGGTCAGTGCCCCGGCTGCCATGGCGTGGATGCTGCTGATTCACATGTCGTCACCGGCAGCTGCCCTCCCACAGTGCCCCCATCCCTTGGATCTGCTGCGCCGCACGTCGCTGGCACGTAGCGTGGCCAGGACCATTTACTGGCGTGAAGTAGGGTACTGGGGCAAATGTCCACTGCATACCAATGAGTGGAAAGCAGCCCGTGAGCAGCCACGGAGGAAAGGTTCCCTATTCTCTTTTCTTGGCTGTCGGCACATGTGGGGCAGCAGGGATGTGGGAGAGGAGGGATGGAGTGGCGTGAGGCAGAGACAGCAGTAGGAGTTCTGTCGCACTTTGGGATGAATGCTAAGCAGACCCCACTGGGCAGGAGTGCCCAGATGAATGGGATCCTTTCACATCAGCCTGACAGAGGAGGGATTTCATAGTTCTCCGAGCAGCACAGAGCTGCCTTAATCCAGCAGATACAATGCCCTGCTCATACGGCTCAGGAAACAAAATAAATATGTTCTTGCAAAGACATCACAATGAAGCTTTTAAGGACTTAACACAAGAAGGCTCTACCTGGTTCTCGGGTCTCCTTCCATGTGTGAGAGCTAAGAGCCAGGCTTTTTATTTTCTCATTCTTTTTGCCTTTCTCAATGCTTTCCTCCATCACTGAACCTGGCCCTGTTGGTAGAGGAGGAGAACATTTCCATATAGGCTCTCCTCTAAAAATAAACAGAAACAGTCACCCCCAGGTTTGTTCTAAAGAAAGCCATCACAGATACACCTGGCAAAAAAAAAGTAGAAATACAACCAACTCTGCAGATCAAGTAAAAATAACCAAAAAAGACTAGAAGAGCTGAGGGGACCATGCCTGGGCAGGACAGAGAAGATGTCTGTTCCCCATGTCTAACATCTCTGGCGTCTCTACCAAACAGCCATGACAACACCAGCAGGATGTAGTAGTTGTGACTGCAGGATAACCATGGGGTGAGCTCACCGTCGAGGACCAGGGGCTGCTCCTTCCACCCTCCCTTTAATCCCACATGCAGGCAGATTCACAGGACACAGCAAAACAGCCCAACGGGGTGCAGCGTAGCAATAACCAAGCCAGCCTTATGTCAAAAAGCAGCCGTGGAGCTCAAGATGAGCCATTCGCAGTGTGGCTTAGTCCTGAAGCAGGTACACTAGCCTGTCACTAACACACTGCCGCAGCTTGGCAGAGTCTAGTACCCAGCAAGCTCTGAACGGCCTTGAGACACTTTCTCCACTTGCATCCAGCCATGAGTGGAAAGGAATCTTTAGCATTAGCAGCTAATCCAACTGCCCTGCTCTGGCCACACACCTGGCTTTTGGTATTCTCCTTTTGTTCTCTGATGCTGCTGCAGCAAAGAGCATTTACTCTGCTGTACAGGTGTGATGCTATAGGGGATCTATGACACATTTGCTGTGCTGCATGGGGTTGGTTATGATACTGCAGTTAGGGCTGCTTGAGTCCATCCCTCCCTCCCAAGACTGTTTGCTCTTTCCAGATGGCATGCAGCCTCAAGAACAGGTTGGGTGATTTCAACCCACTTAAGGCATGTATGGTTCATTTCTTATTTCTGTGGTGGTTTGGGTTCCCAGCTGAAGGTTACCCTTGTTGTGCTGGGAGGTGATATATTAATATCTCTGCTAGGAGGTAATGAAGGCTCTTTCAAACATTACAGCTGAAATGTCCCCTGGGAATGGCTCCCAGGAGATGGGCTCATAATACCCAGAGGTTATGACAGAATTATACCATGTATAGGGGATGTGTGACCACTGTGTTTGGCCATCTGTGCTGTCCTTGTTGTGGAGGACCAGGTATGTGGTGTTACTTGGGCAGCCTTTGGCACTTATCATCTGGAACAAATTTCAGACTGCAGGACGCTCCGCTGTCACACGTCAGCTTGGGAAGCTGCCTGCCTGTTCTGCACATGGCAGGTACCAAACAGCAGTATAAAACTGTCAAACCCATTCCTGAGATAAAGAGCTTGTGTCAAGCTGATCAAAGCATGAAGACATGAGAAATGCACAGAGGCGAAGGTTTTAAGACCAGAACTGGTGGCTTTTCTACGAGACCTCCCTGCATACACCCAGGCAATAAAATGTCAACTGGCAAATCCTGCAGTGGCAGAAATTCTTCTTCCTATCAGTGAGGAGAAACGTACCTTTTGGAGATAAAGCTCTGCCTTCCAAAACTCTGGCAGCCAGCTGTCCCACTGCAAGACTTCTGGCCACATTTTGCTTTCCCAAAGTGTTAAGCTCTGTCAAAAACCCAGTGCTGGTGCCCGCCACTGAAACGGAAACATGCTCTTCCAAAAATTAGCCTAACCATGGCCCTCGCTGTTAGATGTGTGTTAGCTCTCATGCTCTGCAGCCTGTCTGGAAGAAGAGTAAAATGCCCGTTTTTCTGCCAGCTTCCCCTGCCCCTCTGTGTGTGAGTGCTGCCATTCCGGTGCCAGAGCTGCCGAGATGAGGCGGTGGGTTGGCTGGGATAACGGCAGCTCTGTGATTCCCCAGGCCGATGATCTACCAGAAGTGCCAGACTGTGTCAAGCGACGCGTGAGTCACCACTCACAGCTTCTGCTCAGCGGTGAAGCAGAAATCCACAATTCTGGCAAAATTTAGGCCTTTTTATTATTCTTTCTAGCAGCCTTACCAAGCTGGCATTTTTAGCGTCCCAAACCGAAGTTGAATAGAGCTGCCAAGGGCTGTCATCCCAAGTTTCTGCTTCTAATTTCCTTGCAGTGGAGATGCTGAGACGGCTGAGAATATTTCATTTTACCACCTGGCCGCCAAAAAGCTGGGTCTGCATTTTGGGTGATGTCACATTTCCTGAGCTTTGGAGAATGGTTGTCTCTCCTTTCTCTTTTGGCGCAAAACGAGCTCGATCATTCAAAAAAAGAAATCTGTCATGAGCTGCCAAGGAAATACCAATGAGAGAGACAGGAACAAAAGCACAACTGTAAAATCAGAGGAGACAAAAGGATTCAATAAATCTGATTTTTTTTTTCCCACCCAGACTGTAGCATCCATGTCAACTGATGACAAGAATAATTTGGTGACGTTGGAAGAAGTCAGAACAAATCTGCTCTTCCTTAACGGGTCTGTGTCTAAGCCACCCATCCCAGTGGGTTTGTGGTTAATCTGGCGAAGGTCTATGCCCTCTTTGACACAAGCTGTAGCTCCCATACAGCCCTTCCTAGCGGGATTCATCTCAGAGATGTCAAGGAGATGACTAATAACTGAGTGTGCTCTCAGGCTCGGTGGCTGAATTCATTTGTGTGGCCAAAGACCCCATTAACAGTCTGTACACATAGTATATATAGTTACTTTTTAAATATAGAGGCATTGTCCAGAGATATTTCTACTAGCCCTGTGTACTCCCAAACCACTTGGGCTCAGACATCTCGACGTCCTGAACCTAAATGTGGATAAAGTGTGAGGCAGAGCTCCAAAGGGTGAGACAGAAGGGAAATCACTGCGCCAAGCAGCTTTAATGGAAAAAACATTTGAAGTTGCCACAGTTCAATTTTTTTTTTTTTTAAACCTGGGTAACCTGAAAAGTATGATGACTGGGTTGCATCAGAGACGAGGATGAGGTGCTCAGGGTTACACCAGAGGTGGGGGGTTGGTGCTTATGGAGAAGGAAAAGATGTCAGTCACAAGGGAAACGCCAGATTTGGTTATTGGAGTATCTCACTGTCGGAAAAGTTTGGAGACTGATTTGCTGGGAATTCCCACAGGAGCACCTGTCTCCTCTTTGAGTCGTTATTTGTCAGGGCACGGCCTTTTCGTCACTTTGCTGGTGGAGTGACCCCAACTTCTTTGAGAACATTTGCTACTCCAAAGCACATACCAATGAACCTCTCTTCAATGATTTTTAGGATAAGAAGTATCTGATAGCTATTTCCAGTTTGCTCCTTACACTGTGCCATTCAGGAGCTGAATTGCACCAACTTTTAATTTTTCTTTGCGTTTGGTTTTGTTCTTGAGGGTGTTGGTTGTTTGTTTTGGTTTTTCCTTTCTGAATGGAAAACAGGAAATCAGTTTAAAAGAGCAATGACAAAAAATAGCACCTGTATGTTAAGGGCGTATGAACAGATGATCAGTAAGGCTTAAAGAATATGGAGGTTTGCAAATAGCTTCACCCAGAAACAACGTTCCACCACCCGTAAATAGCAGCAATTCAAACAGAGGGCTCAAGCTCACAAATAAATGCATGAATCACTGTTTTTATTCTTTAGTCACATTAGTTACTAAATACTTGGGAACTCCAGTTCTTCCACTGTCCTAGCTGGGCTGGGAAAAGCAAAAGTGTAAGGCCAAATGCTGACTCAGAGCAGCAAAAAAAAGCGTATATGTGACAGAAGAGCTTTTGAGAGCCATTCTTCTTGCAGTCTGCCTTGTTCCTGCTGGAGCTCTTCTGAGGCTCTCACTGAGGACTAACATCTTTAGAAATGTTGTTTGGTTTGATGAAAAACAAAACAAAACTTTCCAGCTAAAGGAGAGCCTGAGGGTCTATGGCTCTGGGGTGATTCTGCTGGCTGGTGTGAAAAAGGATGCAGTGGGGATCTGATCCCAGCTGCAAACAGCCGTGGGATCGGACTCCTCTGCCGTTGCCATCACTGCCTTAGACCTGCAGATCCTGGGAGTTGTGCGGTGGAGGAGTCGGGGACCATCCTTTTGGCTGACTACAAAGGCAGCTAGTGAGATTAGCGCAGGTCCCAGTGCACCAAGCAGGCTTCTGGACCATCACCCGACATGCCAGGGATGGCAGCCACTGCACAAGCTTGTATTCCCACATTTAGCCCCTGTAGAGAAATGCTGTTGGTGGTTTTGGCAACAATGAAAGCACATCAAAAAAGAAAGGGTTCTTGGGAGAGGAAACGAGGACAAATGAAAGGGAAGAGCCTGAGACTGCATCTCTGCCACCTAAGGCACAAAGAGAAAAAGGCGTTTCTAATTAATGGATGTTTTTCAACATTATGTAAAATGTTTTTTAAAGTCTCATTTGAACAAGAGCTGCCCTGATGTGCCGGGGGATGTTTGAGCCCTTTCAGGTCTCAGCTGGCTCGCTCGCACCTTGGCCCCGCTGAGCCCGCCTGGCTGCTCCCGCAGAAGCAGGGCATTCATGCTCCTGGCGTGTTAATGATTTCACCCTCCATAAACCCGGCTGCTCAACCGCGCACTCGGCGGGACACACACCGAGATGAAATGCTCTTTTTGAAGGCCGGGAGGAGGTGACAGGACTGAAGTTTCTTCCTGGGACAGTTTCCCCTCCATCCCAGCAGAGCTCCCCATGGGAAGGGTTGTCTGATTCCCATCACCCGCAGATGCATCTAGTCCTCTTAGCCTCACTGGTATTGATATATTTTAACATAGGCAGCTGGCCCGGGGCTCATGGAGGCTGCCCTAGCATATTGCTCAAAGCCAATCCTCCTCTTGGCTTCTGCTTTGACAAAGGGGCATGGGGACTCTGTACGTCCCGCAGCTCTGCTGGTGGCGAGGGGCAGAAGACCTTCTCTTGGTGCAGAGCTCTCCACCCCAAGCAAACAGGGTTAATTTGTTCCCAAGCACTCTGTTGACAGTTTTTACAGGAGGCTGGAAAAGTAATGAAAATAGTCTGTGCTGCATGTTTATTTGAAAAATGCTATAAAACCCCCTGAATAATTCTCACACTGAGGTGATCTGACCAGCCTGACATGGAATACTTAAGTGGGTAACAGCCCTGGACCTGCCTGCGTAACCCAGCTGGGCATGATGTTCTTCATTGCCATTGCGTGCTCCGGCCATGCCTGGGGGTTAGTGAGAGTCTGCTGCTGGGTCTGGGCTGCTCCCACTTCCATCCGGCTGCAGGATCCACCATGCCAGAACTGCTGGTGCACCAGAGTGCTCTGTGATCTACCCCCTCCAGCCGGGAGCATGGAACACACAGAAGGAACCTGAACCAGGGGTGCTCCTGCACTGGGAGATTCTCAGGCGGTGATGTAGGGTGTCACAGCATCTTCCCAAGGCAAAGGCAATATGGAAGGAGAGGACAAGGAAAGCCCAGGATTTTCCTTCTGTTTTCAAGGGGAAAAAATGATGCAACCATTCAGATGGGGTGAATTAAATGTGCTCCTAACTCATAATTACAGCATCATGGGGAGACAGCTCTTCAGGTGAAACACCACAGGTTCCTCTCCCTGCCGTTTGGACATTTGCAGCTCAAAGGAACTACAGATCCCAGTATGCAATGGTCCCTCTCCTTCTGAAAGGCCTGAGGGAAATGTGGGTATTACTGGATTAAAGTGTTTTTACTAGAAGGACTCCATGCCAGTACAGATGTTTCTATAGCTTTCATCCCTGCTCCATCCGCTTGGCTCTGGGAGTCAGTATTTCCCTCTGTGACACACTAATGCTTTTTGCATAGTTGTTAATGGCAGGAAGATCCAAACCCGCCAGCTCTGTTGGGTGAAGCAGCTTTACACGCTCTTACACGGTACTAACATCCACTGAGAAAAGCCAAAGGAAAACAATTGAGCCTCCTGCTGCCTGCTGGCACTGTCCCACTGTCCTGGGTGAGGAAACCCCTGATAATCAGCCCAAGTGATCACACGAGAGGGCAATGGGGCAGAAGAAGATGCAAGTGAATGGTTTTAGTCTGAGTACAGCTCTCAAAGCTTGTTTTGATGAGAGGTCACCTGATTTCATTGCTGTGCAAGTTCAGCCACCCATCTCAGGAGCAGGTGGGGTGGACTCCTGCCAGCAGGTCCATCATGGATCCCCTGGGGCAGCGAAGGGTGGGACTGAGAACTCGGGGAGGGCAAAGGTCTTCTCAAAGTAGGGGATGGAGGGGCACAGCAAGTCGTCATCTTCTGGAAGACCCATGGTCCACAGCAGATGGAAAAGCAGGAGAGGAGCAACACAGTCTCCATAAAACTACGTGGTGCTTTTGGAGGGAGGAAGGGATTTCTTTAATGGGGTAGCTGAGGTCAGAGTTTGGACCAGTGTGCGAGTGAAACAGCAACTCACGTTGTGCTTCAGCAGGACCCATCAATGCTTCTCCCAGTGACCAGAGCTCTTTCTCCCTCTTCTGTAGCAAGAAATGCCGGTGCTCTGCCTTCCCCTCTCAGGACCTCTGTCTTCCAGTGAGGCGAGGAGCAGCTTCAGGAAGATGAGTGAAATCCCTTAGCTGCTGGCATCATGAACAGGACATGTCACTTAAGTGCAGGAAGATGGGAACAGGACACAGCGCAGACTTCCTGAGCAAACCAGGAACTCCATCCTGCGCCTGACACAGCCCCTCCAGCCGCCTTTGCACAAGCCACCCGCTCCCCTCCATGAGACTGACCATCTGCCAGCCTTCCTGCCTGTCCCCTCCCGTCCCCTCCTTCCTGCCTGCCCAGCTAGTCTCTCCTAGTGAGGGAAAGCAAACAGCTTCTCTTTATTCCCTTTCCTCCATCTGCTAGTGCATAATATGAGCCCACTCTGATGTTTTTCCCCTTCTTTTACCCCCTTGCCTTGCTGAATGAGTCGGTCTCCATAGAGCCCAGGGACAGCCACCTGCACCGCCCCACTGCAGACATCCTCCTGCAGCACACTGAGACATGGCCCTTGGTCCAAACGAGAAAATTCAGAAACAAACAAAATCTTTCATTGGCCTTCACCAGCTTTGGATATCTGTCACGGGAAGACAAGCCCAAAATATTGGCTTCACGTGAAAAATGTCTCCTCTATTCTTGACCCTCCAAGGCTTTTTTTAAAATTATACCTGTCATCCCCAATGAATTAAGAATGGACCTTTCCACAGGGGAAAGTTAAAAAAACCCTAATTCTTGTGAATATGCCTGCTTTGCTGGCTTTTCCCATTCCCTTCCTGTCCTACTCTGCTGCGCGAGACAGCCGCACGGTTATGTGCAGAGCAGCCCCGCACCGGACACTGCAAAGCGCTGTGGTATTTTGGGGCTGGGAGGTGGCAGGGAAACATCGCAGCTCGCTTTCACAGCTCCTCCACCACATGACGCCACCATTGCAAGGCAGCTACAGCTGAGCACAGGACACTTACTGTGTTTGCCCTGTTCCTGCACACTTCCCTGCATCTTTCTGTGGAGCACTTAGTTTGAGCATGAAAATCCTGCATAAATACATAAACCAGAATCTTTTATAATTAAGCACTCTGCTCTTAATTTTTCTGGGAAGAAATGCCTAGAGAATAGCCAGAGGTGCAGTGGGGGTTGAAGGTCCATCCTTTTTTCTTTCTGCCTACCCAAGTCATATTCTCTGCGTGCAACATCAGATTAAGCTGTCCCCCTTGCAACACTAGAGCAGGTCCCCAACACGGACTCGCAGCAAAGCCACACTCGGCACGACAGTATTTCTGTGACAGAGCATCAGCTCCCTGGCTGGATGCTCTTGCTGCCCTGCACATGAGTCCCACATCATATATTTCATTAATACTCCCTGGAAGCTTTACCCGTGGGAAGACAGGAGCGTGTTTGTCACATCTAGAGGTGGTAAAACCCACGCCAGCACCTGGGAGCACTGGGAGCTGCTGGCAGGGTTTCTCAGTTGTACAGGCAGTTCCCAAAGCCCAGCAAATATCCAAAATCTCCTAAAACTCACTTTTTGGTAGTGGGTGGAGATGGGAGGAGCTCTCCCACCCCCGCTGCGAGTTATCCAAGGTGAGTCTCAACTATACGGGTCTGCTTCCAAATAAAAAACATCATTGCTTACACATAGTATTTATATGTTCCTCCACCCTGGTTTTGGCTCCTTCCCACTTTTCTTCACAAACTGCAGGCTGAAAAGAGCTATTCAGGTATGCTCGCCGGTGCGGACGCAGCTCCAGCCCCTCTGCCAGCTCCTTCCTCCAGAGTGAGCACAATGTATTTTCAGCAGGACAAAAATCTTTCTTGGCCTGTGTTAACATTTTCACTTCTTACATTTAGACTATGTTCCCCCGGGCTTTTCTTTTTTCTCCTTTCCTCTTTTGAGGCTAATTGTTGCAGCAGAGACCATAGCAGCAACCAGGCAGCAGAGCTGCAGCCTGTGTAAACTCCAGCTGAATTCTGTATATCCACATAAGCCTGGGGAAGCGGTGCCTTCTTCCCATGACCCCACTTCTGAGAAAACACTAAGCCGACATAGACGGCCCTCGGTTTCTGCTCCTGAAACACATTTGCACCTCGTTCACTATCAACAAATGCAAAATGGAAAATAAACACGAAAGTGGGTTTCCCTATAGTGGGTCAAACAGATCTTTGCTTCCTTCAGTGATTAGATGGGAAAAGGTATATTCACCAGCAGCTTTGAATGGAAGGTGCTGTGGGCATCAGCAAAACACTTCTTGCCTGCTGTTAGCTGGATGTGTAACCATTTAAATCTCTTACCATGCAACAAACCACATGCAAGTTAAGGGGGGGAATATGCCAACAGTAAAATTGTCTTTTCTTTTTCTCTTTTTCTTAAATAAGGAAATTGAAAGGTAAATAGCTGTTTGCTGTATTGTAGATTTCCAAAGTTGCAACGCATTTCCAGGAATACCTGACGGCCCCACAGCAGCAGCCGGGGCTGGGAGGAAGAGGCAGCTTCCTCTCAGAGCTTGCAGAAAGCTCAGTATTAATCATTCCTACTACCATCCCAGATGTTATTGTTATGCGTATCAAATCTTAACCAAAAAATAACATCCTTTCTGCTAAATCTCATCACTGTCTTTTTGTGATTAGATATATTCCCTCTGCCCATATAGATAATAGGACAAGCTGAGCCAGGAGTACAGTAAAAGAGGAGAGAGCCACAAGTAAAGAAATAGTATCTTCAGGTTTTACTAAGATTAATAAGGTTGAAAGCTAAAAACAAACAAAAAAATATATTTTACCCTCTTTTGGAGACACAATCTTTATCTTTAAGGATAAGGATTTCTATCTGCTAAAGAAATTCCCGAGGGGAGACAGCGTGTTTACTTTCGAGGAAAGGCATGAATCCCATGCTGATCTTTTATTCTAACAATTTCATTTCTTCCCAAGTGATTCTGGAGTCCACCTTATTTTACTTGATGGATATTTACACAGGAAGGTGCATGTTTCTCATTACAGCTCAACAGAGACATCACCTTCTTTCTAAAATAAGTCCAAGCCAGCACCAGCTCCATTTTCCTCAACTCATGGACGCAGAACAACCTCAGATTCAGGCATACAATTTCTTTGGGGGTTTTTTCTTGTTGGAAGCTGAATTTCTTGCTTTCTATAACATATTAAATGTGTCCTAGTGATCAGATCTGCAGCTGGGAGAAACTAGTGTGGCTGATTTGCATTTCACAACCATTCAGCACCTCACTTCCAGTCACCTATAGGCATGTATGAACACAGTTCCAGTATCTCCATAATTGCCATGAAGCTGATTTTCAGAGGAAATTTGAAGACCCTCTTAGCTCCAGCGGAAGAGCTGGATTGATAAACATGGATTAGATAGCCTCTGCTCATCAGTGCAGGTACAGTCTGGGCAGAACTGGGACAGAAACTTCTCACTGATCAATAAGCTCAAAGGTAAGCTGAACCTGGCGGTAGAAGCACATGGAAAACTCTGGAGCACGTAGGGTGACCTGATCCTTTTGCCAAATCACCAAGCCAAGCAATGGCAAAACCCAAAGCTGCTGGGTTTTTAGGCATGTTATCACTGGGATCAAAACTGGGATTCCCCAACTCACACGACCAAAAATATTACCAAATTGTAATGGCTTTTGGATATAGCCTGTGTGAAAGCAGAGAGGGACCACTGCTCTAGAGAAAAGCTGTTTTCCTCTCTCAGTACTTATGCTGACTGTGCAGTAGACAACTGTTCCCCCCAAAAGGCACCAAGGTCCATTTGCTGTGATTTAGGGTCATGTTTGCTATACATAAACACTTCTCCAGCCATTGGGAGCTTGCAAAAATATTTGCAAGTCCAATGAGGGTATACATGGTAGCACAAAGATCTACCTGTGAAGGAAATGTCTAAGGAGAAGCACATTATTATTATTATTGTCCTGTTTTTGAAAACATGCCTCATACAATCAGGGAGCTGGACTCTGGTGGCCAATCACTGAATGTGGATGCCAAGTAAATGAAGGACATGGCACACAAATAACCCCTGGGCTGGCTGGAATGACTCAAAAGCTCCTTACAAACATGTAGGAGAACATGTTGGGCACCTGCTCCCATGAGAGGGTTTGTGGTGGGAGTCGCAGGGTGCTGAAGGGGTGCTCACATCAACTCCATCCCCAGTGGCATCTCCTCTCCAGGCAAGTTGAGACAAAGAAGCGAGGGAGACGCCGGGGGCTGTGCTGGGAATGTGCAAGATCTTGTCTGGGAGACAAGGAGTGATGGCAAATTGGGAGCGGAGGCCCTGCAATAAACCAACCTGCGGGAAGGACACAATGCTCTTTGCTCCCACAGCACCACCCAGAGGTAAACAATCCCCTGAGGATGGCTCATAAATCCCACCCCAGCCCAGCTTCGCTCTCCAAAACATCTCTGGAGCAAAGAGCCCTGCTACTCGTCGTGCTGTAACCAGACCTTGTCCTGGTGAGCTTGGCAGAACAGCCCCCTGGGAGCAAAACCACACCACGTTTCTCTCCCTGACATCCATCACAACACTCCAAGAGCTACCCAATTTAGGGATCTTACAAGCCTTTCTTCTCCCCCTGTGTTTGCTACGTGTGTTTGCTTTGGCCGCCTCTCCCCAATCTCCTTTTCATTTCTAATTTTTGTATTCAATCATTTTACACACAGCAGTTGGCTCTGGTCAGAGCACACACAGGTCCTTATTTGTTCCCCAGCTGGAGCCATAGACCGTGCAGTGTTAGGAGCTGCAAAGAGAGCAAAAACGGAGACGGAGAAGTGACTTACAGACCCAGGTGGACACAGGATATGGCGAGTGGAGGGGACTGGTTCACAGGGATGCTGGCCGAAGGAGGTCGTGGAGCTGGGCTGAGCTCTGCTTTTCTCAGATGGCTTTCTGTTGTCCACTCGAAGGAACATCGTGTTTTTTAAAAACCCCACCAAATCACAACTGCCAGCCAGAATACAAAATGCCATGTTGTTCATGGTGGAGTTTTTCATCCGGGACTGGTTTTGACTGTTTTTTTCCTGCAAGGAAAAAAAGGCACTTTTGTTTATTGCCACTTGTGGTATGTGCGTAAGCTGGTGTTGGCATGCTCTGGCGAAATGAGACACTGGTTCTTTGGTTTGTTTGCTCTTCTCCAGGAAATGTGGCTCACTTGTGGCAGTCTGTCCTGGCTCTCTCTCCTGCCTCGTCATGTAAATGCAGAGGTTGTGATGGCATCTGTGCTAAAAACCATTGCAAAACTGGGCATACCCAAGACAATACAGAGGATCAGGGTGAAGCTGGGCACAGAGTCCAGCTCTTTGTCTCAGGCAGTCTCTGTCCTCACACAAGGACAAGAAACTATCATCTCAGCCATGCAAGCCAATGAGGGAACCTTGAAGGGGTAAAGCCTTGAAGTGGAGGCCATCCATACACCATGCTCTGCACCACACACTATAGCTGGGCTGTGCAAAGCCTCATGACTCAATTGCAATTAACAGGTGCATTGAAGTTAGCTGAAGAGCTAGATAACACCCTCCCTCTTTCCTCCTCAAAGTGCTTATGCCTTGTAAAATGTCTACTACATGATGCTGCCAACTTTGTCATGCAGGATTTTATACTGATCTTCATAAACATCGGTACACCCACCTGTCATGTCACCAATGGCCTTAGGACTTGGCTAAAAATCTTCCAGTCTCATGGCTGAAGTGGTTTCTCAGGATCTCTTTTCAATTCTGTTTTGACAGGTAATTTATAATTTACCTCTGTTATTTTTACAGCACTGAAGTGTCCCCTTATGAAATAAAACATCACCAACCAAAGATGCACATTGCTTGAGGACGCTGCCCAAACACAGACCAAAACCATCTAGATCACTCAGGAAAGGCCCAGAAATGAGCTTACCCTGCTCTTGGGGAACTTCCTAACCTTCTCCTTCACTCACCATCTTTCTAAATCTTGTGTCAGAAGCAAAATCTTGCATCATGAGCATCAAGAAAGCAGATGTCTTTTGAGAAGGAGAAGACCATAACTACCTGCAGCTATGGTAGCCTGGCACTGGAGGAGTTAAACTCTGGTGGAGGGGCTGGAATCCACAAAGGTGTGCAAACAGCAGCCAGCCCCTCAGAAGTGCTGGGTTTGCCCAGGGGCTGCTAAATTCCTGCCTCTCCCCATGCAGTTGACATCTCCATCCCCACCAGCTTGCTGGCTTTCTTCCCTCCCCTGCCTAGCAGGGAGAGAGAAATGAAAATAAAGATGACTATGAGGCTGGAGAAAACACTGCTGCTGCAAAAGTGGTTCCTGGCAAAGGAGGGTTTGCCACTTCATGGGACACTTCTTGGCTTCAGCCCTACAAACAGCTCCCACCGAGGCAGCCAGCAGCCTGTGAGGAGGAAGATGGAAAAGTACAAGTGAGTGTTTGCTCCCAGCCCTCCTCCCAGGGGGACTTTTGCAGTCACCCCGCACACACAGTCCCGTGCTGCGGTATTTAACACGGGGCTGCAGGGAGCGTGATGCTTTCAGAGGGCATGGGCCTCAGGGGGTCACAGACACTGCGGTGGGAGAGGGGAGAGTGCAGAGGAGACAAGACCAAGTGACCTGGTCCTTTCAAAGATGGCGTTAGAAATGGGTCTCCAGCTGGCCCTATTCCCATAGCTGATCTGGTACCCAAGGAGGACAACGGAAGGACTGCTTGGTCAGTCCCAAGATTTCCAAGCCTGTCCAGGTGAAGGAGTTAAATCTATAGGCAACTCTCACCAAACTCCAAGCCCAAGCACCAACTGATGCCCCAGAGATGACGGACTGGCTGATCTGAGAGCTGTCTGTATATTTTGCAGTCATGACTTAAAAACGGGAGGTGAGCAATTTATAATGAAGCAGTGTCACCAGCTGGCATGTGAAAAGCATTTCCTCTCTGTCAGCGAGCAGGAGAGAAACTGGAGGAAATTATGTGAAACCAAATTTCATTTGCCTTGATTCATAAAACGTTTCCCCAGCTCAGCAGCCGAGCAGCTTCAGGATGGTTTTCGGGATCAGGGCTCAAAGCGTGTCCCCTGAGCCAGCAGCAGCAAGTACCTTAAGCTCTGTTTGCAGCGTGGCATGGAACAACACCCGAGTTAAGACTCATCCTGGTGTCAAAAAGCATGCCAAGGCAGCACATGGGCATGAATATCGGCAATGTAGGCATGCCCATATTTTCTTAAGCTGATGCTACGTAAGAGAGAAGAAAATTCAGATCCCCTGTCTGCAGCCATGCCGAGGAAGAGAAACAGCTTTCCTCCACCTCTGAATCTGATTTGCCCATTATCTCCCAGCTCCTGCCCCCCAGCCTGGGGAGTAATTGGGAATACAGGTCTCTTTATAATTCTCCTCCATAAGCACATGAGTCAGAGCTGCTGCCTTCATTTGCAGGTAATCACAGTAGTGAATGCAGCCACACTAGCTCCTTGCCTTTTAACATCCTTAGAGGGGGTCTTCAGATTTGTAATGCTCCAGATCTGGATCATGTCTCTCAGCTCACTATCTGTGGCCATTTCTCCCAACCTGAAACAAGTCTCACAAGCTCTTTGGTAAGTGGGATGAGAGATCACCTGCTTCCAAAGGAGTTTCTGGAAGTGCCACTGTCCTATATCAAAAACATCGTCACCCGGAACATTTAGCTTCATGATTTTCCTGTGAGTTAATTTCATAACCATCCCTTCCTTGCCTCCGCAGCTACCAAGGAGTCCTGGGATCTGTGCAAGTCACCCCGCTCTGAAGCAGGAAGACACTGTGTAAAGTGTGTCCCCTCTGTCTGGGAAAGGGGAGGGGAAAGGTAACATGTTGCATTGCTGCACAAGTGATAAATTATTATACTGGTTCCTCTTTCAGCTTTACTAGGCAGCAGGTAGTCAGTGCTTCCTTCATTCCTTGATTTTCATTACTCCTGTGGCTACCACCATCTGACTACCTGCGTGCCCCACTCTTCAAGGGCATTATCATCACATATCTGTGCTGGGGAAGCCCTGCTACTTCTCTTTTGTAATGGGAAATTGAGTTACTGAGAGGACAAGACTTGCCAGAGGTCACAACGTAGCCTCAGAAGCAATGCAAGGAACTGGAGGAAACTGTTACAGGTCAACACTGTATTACACAGAGCATCCTGCCTCCTACCAGGGTGTAGGTAACCCATGGAGGGACAGCACTACAATTTATTTCTCCCACCAAGTACCATGCACTTAACGCAACTGGCAATCTGACTCCTACCAATCCTTAGCATCGCTTATGGATGATTTGCCATTTGGTGTCAGTTAAGTTCCTGGTGTTATTCTTTTCCAGCATGGAAACTCATGGTTAGAGGGGTACAGTCATTCAGGGCCAAACTGGGGAGGGTACTGAGAACGGTCAGGAGTCGCAGCATCTCCTGATCCCATCAGTGAGCCTGCCCTTGTCTCTGAAGATCCCAGCATGTGCGCCATGGCTTGGTAACATGGGAGAGGAGGGAATTAGAAAGCAGCACTCCTCACACCTCCAACCACCTCCCAGAGCTTTCAGCTTTGCTGACTTGGGAGGACCAACGGTGTCTTTGGGAGATGCGGTGGGTGTCTGTAGCCCAATTCTCTGCGCTGGCCAAATGCAAGGCTGCGCTCAGACCACACAGATAACAGTTGAACTCTAGATAACAGTTTAACTCCTGCTTAATTCAGTTAAAGGATTTAGCAACACATATCTGTTGAGTTCTACTGGGACAAATACAAAAGCAGCAGGCACAGGAGCCTGTTGATTTAGGGAGGGTGACAGGGAGAAAACAGCTGTCCAGCCAAGCTGGAGAGCATGCAGCAAAGTGCAGGGCCCTCTCTGAGTCTTGCTAAACAAGGGTGCTCTGTGCGCAGAGAGCTGCAGGACTTCCAGTTCTTCCAGAAGTCCAGGTCTTGATTCGCTGCTCCCTGCCAGATGCCTGTGGTCATCAGCTCCAGGGCACTGGCAGCCAGGACAAGATGACCAGAGCTGCCTCTTCTCTGCTCAAATCACAGACTTATGCAAATTGCTCACTGGCTTAACAAACTGCTTTAAATTAAACACAGGTCTCTTTTTACCTGAAGGTTGCAATGCCATCCGTGCTACCCCTAAGACCAAGAGTGTATGTTACATTCCTGCCCTCTTTATCCGTGGCCTGAAAGAAAATCACGGCCAACAGGCAGAGCATCCCCACTAATCCAACTTGTACCCTAGGCCCACACAATCCCCAGCGTTTATGTTTACCACCCAGAAACCTGGTTCCATGCACTCCCGTGCTGTTTTGCTGATGAATCTTAACCTTCTCCCAAAGGACTTCCTCCTGCCGTCATTGGCAGGTGCCCCAGGTTTATGTCCTCTTTGACACCTTCAAAGCCTAAGCATGAGTGCTGTGTTAGGGCCACTTCTTGCATTCTCATATCTCTGCTGCCTTCCCCACACAGGCACTTTTTAAGGAAACTGCCCTAAGACCCCTGCAGAGTTCTGGTTAAGAGCGTCAGAAGCTTTGGCCATTTTCATGCAAGAGCCTTGAAGTGTACCCTATTACTTTAATTTCTATTCCTGACTTTTCTGAAGATGTGGGGTTTACCCCCTCTCCAGCCAGAACAGCTCAAGATATCTATTATACCAGGCCCACTGACGTTTTTAGGAAGATTCACCACCAGTTGCTGGAAAAAATGCCTAGCGGCTGGAGCAGGGCCAGAAGAAAAGACATCCTCCATAAAATCCCTCTCTACACCTGATTAGATCTCAGCAGACTTTTCTACAGAGACACTAATGCAATCCTTGGCCTCAAAGAGGGACATTTCAATAGCCTGAAGTGTCTTGGTTAGCGAATTAAGCACTGGACTGGGAACAAGATTCCTGCTTTTCAGCCCAGAGGCTATGTGCAGCTTCAGCCCGGTCCTTTAAAGTCGTTGAGTCAGTTTTTCACGAGTTTCTATAAAGGAGCTGCTCTTGGGCATATCTGCGCTGCCAGCAGCACAGCAAAGCACAGTTATCCCAGGTAGTTTTAAATGAGTTAGCACAAGTGCTGGAAGGAGGCTAGCCCTAGATGTCTGCTTTTCTGCGCTACTGATTCAGCCCGCTCCTCCACAGCACCCTGGTGAGCTGGGGCAGGGGGGGAGCAGGAGGCTCCCAGTGCACCAGGGTGTCACTGGGAGAGATGTCCCACCACACCACTCAGCCCACGGATTCACATCACTGCAGTCTGGGTTTTTGCACTGCTCTGTGCTCTCCGGTCAGATAAGGGCCACCTTAATTTAATGTGTGAATGCAGTAATACAGACATGTCCAAACTCTGCTGCCTACTGCGCCTTCAGTCCCTCACTCCGGACATACACCTGGCCAGGCAGGCGCTTCTCCAGCCAATGCAGAGAGGGGAGATGCATCTCTGATGGAATCTTAAATTCTCTTTTTTTCTCACTCCTGCTCTCTCTGCTGGCATTTTTTGGTCCCACTGGGTGCTGTTGCTTATGCAGAGGTCTCCGACGCGTGAAATGAAATTCGGAGATGGCCGCAGGCCCTGCAGTTAGGATCTGTGAGTCTCCAATGGTAGCAGATTGGCAGCTTCTCAGAAGACAGTGCTAGCACTCACCCCAGCACAGAAAATTATGTCTGAGTGTGTTTGAGGTCAGTCTGCTCTGAGCTGTGTCTTGAGCATCCCGTTGAGGTCTCAGCTCTTATTAACCAGTTCCTTCATTCCCCTGGAGCTCATGGTCATGCCTAGAAGGGAAACCTCTTTCTCATCTTTACATCCTGAAGTTCCCTCAGCAGGAGCTCGCTGCAGCACAGACCAAGGCTCCTTGGGGAGGTTGGATGAGGGTTGGGGCAGCAAATGTATTGCTGTCCGGAGAGCCAGAAGCTGTCATACCAGACCAGTCCCTTCTTCATCCAGCCTCATAAATCTCTCGTGTCATCTCTCTTTTGCCATATTGAAAAGTGACCATTTATTCTCGATCCACCCAATCTCTCTCATCTGGTTTCTAATCCTGGCTCTCTGACATTGATCTTGGGGCAGAAGTTTCCCATCAACTCTCTCCAGGCTTGCTGCTTCGAGGGATCTTAAAATAATTGATTTGTTATTTCACGTTGTATGCTTATATTCACTTGCTAAGAGTTTTTCAAATGAGCTTCCTGCTCAAAGCTGCGTTTCCGAACGGGTCCTTGAGTAACTCCTTGTCATGTAGCAAGGGAACAGTTTTCCTCCTGTGCTCAGCTGCCTTTCTGGTTCAAGTTATGCAGGCAAGATAAAACTAAGGTGCCTTAGTTAGTTTGTTTTGAGACTGTCAGAGAGGACAAGAGTGAGTGCAGTCCAGCAACGGGGAGGTGATGGTCTCAGCATCCACTTGAATAAATGGCAGGGAGTGTGATGGACGTACCTGGCCCAGCTATTCATGGAGGCAGGGATGCCACCTGAGACCAGTACTGTGGTTTGTGGGGTCTGTGGGGAGGACCCCCAGGGTGTGGAGCAACACCGAGCCCAGGCAGTGGGAAGGGAGCATGCTTTGGGCCACTTTGTTTCTAGATCTCCCTTTCCCACCACTTGTGCTGCTCTGTTTTGCTCTGGTGTGGGCTCTCTTCTGCTTGTGGTATGCCACATGCTACATGGCTGTAGCAAAGGCGCTGGGCCACTGGCTTTCTCAAATCAGAGGCATGCCAGTAGCCTATTTGCCCAACTCAGCAGAGAAAGAATTAATGTCACAAACCAACCTCAGCACTAACAGACATGGAAAATTGGCAGGGAAGAGAGCAGAATAATTGCAGCTGCCAAGGGAGCATGGAACAGCGCTGCCCAGAGACACACATCAAAGGAAAATCCCTGCTGACCCAGCTGGCTCTGCCATCAGCCCTGCTTCCCTCCTCCATCTTTTGTCTGCTTCGCTGAGGGTACCATGAGCCAGAGCGTGCCTGCCAGCCCTCCACCTCTGCATCCAGACTGGAAGGTAAACAGTGTGGCTTTAAATGAGGGAAGAGTGGCAACGAAGAGACTGACGCCACCTAAGTGTCTCACGGGCTGTCGGGGATGCGTGCAGTCCTTCCTCGCACCCCAGCCTCCTCCCCACAAGCTGAGCAGTGTTGAATAGAGAAGCTTGTTTGGGGACAACTTGGGCAGTGGCTTTTCCAGGGCTGGCATGCGTCAGGGGACAGATGAGAGCCACACACAGGGCAAATGGAAAAATCCAACCAGCTCACCTTGCTAACGGCTAACAGGATTATTCTTGGCCACCCTCCCCCTGTACCAAGGAGGAGTGCTGTAAACACTGTCCCGGAGCCTTCCCTGCCTCCTGGTACTGCTTCCCAATTAACCCCCATCCTGAGTTTCAGGCGATAGCTTAGTAATGGGCAGAAATACTCACCTACTTAATCTAATTCCCAATGCCCAGGTGCTCCTTGGCCATCAGAGACTAGAGCTGTGCTGTGCTCCTCGGGTCTGTTCTCAGGCCCAGGAGCACTAGTGCATCGCTCCTTTATCTGTGACAGATGGGGTTCACCAGGCAGATCCTGCCTGCCTAAGCCCAAGTATCTTTCCACTCACTTTCCTCCTTGCCACAATCTGGATTTTATCTTGGTTTTGCTCCTCTGCCTTCTTCCCTTCCCCTTGACTTCCTCGTCTCCAGCAGCTGATTTGGACACAGCCTTCAAAATCAGCCTCCTCAGCTCCTCCGTACAATCAGCACCCAGCACCGAGGGAGGACGTTTGGCAGCCTCTTGCCACATGGCACATGTAAAGACAGAGGAGACACGGGCTGGGCATCAGGGATGTGCACAGAGAAATGGCCTTCCGGCATGGAGACAGGACAGAAACTTCAGGGGACCCAGAGGGATATTCCAGCAGGGAATATCTGGCAGGGAAAGGTACAAAGTCCAAGATGAGAAGAAATCAGACGAGCTCCCAAGAAAAAGGGATGGGCACAACCTGAATGTAATGCTGAGTGACTTGTGTGCTTTGCTTCACCTGCATGGTCCTCCATGGGCTGTGGGTGCTCAACAACGCTGACTCTATGTGTCCTCTAGCCAAGCACCACCATACCATCAGAGCAACATAGTATGGCAGCTGAGGCAACACATGAAAAATTGAGCAACTGTTGAATAACTGAATTACCCAGGTGCTGCCAGCC
This sequence comes from Fregata magnificens, assembly GCA_013389945.1. Lineage (NCBI taxonomy): Eukaryota > Metazoa > Chordata > Aves > Suliformes > Fregatidae > Fregata > Fregata magnificens. The sequence continues at coordinate 573,610 of WAAD01005387.1, forward strand.
CACTTGTGGAGTAGTTAAATATACTGATGCCCCTGTCAAGGATGAGGAGACCAGGTCATGTCACTTTGCCTTCAAAGTCAGTGGCATTGCTGTGAATATAACTCAGGAGTCCTGACAGCCAGTCCCTGCGCTAACCACCAGGCAATGCTCCTCCCTAATGTCTAATAGCAACCACCACAAATATGCCTCACTCGTCTAAGCACAGTAGGAAATAAAGAGCCACAGTATATTCGTGCCTTCTGTAGAGCTGCTGTTCAGTTCTGGCGTTGCCCTCAGGTAACCTGGGAAAGAGTGGCTCTTGTAAGACACCCAAGACATCGCTGGCCACAGAATGATGTAAGCTTTAAAAATGAAGCGAGCAGCAACAATAAGGAAGGCAAACCAGCCAGCAGCAAGCACTTCGTTTTCATAGGGAAGAGCAGGGTTTGCAAGCAGGACAGTGTAAATGCTGCTTCCTCTGCCTGGGAACAAGTGTACCGGGCCACTGTAGGGCTAGTTGTAGGCGGCTAAATGTGTGTAAAGCAAAGATTTTTGATATGGCCCTGGGCAAGGCTGCGCACTTCACTTCTCTACTTTTAAAGCAGAAATAATTATTCTTCTGTGTGTCACAAGTTAAAGTGACACCTCAGCATGGGTGGAGAGCTCAGGCAGATCAACAATAGGTGCCATGCAGTAAGGTAGCAACATGGGTCTCATGGACACATCAGTCCTCTACTCCCCATATCAGTTTCCCTCAAACTAGAGTAAAACAGAAACTCAACATCTTCATTTTCAGGGATCTCACTGAGCCCAAGGGATCAAAAAATCCCAACAACAGTGAAAAACACCACCTAAATAAGGTCATACCTCACTCACACAACTCTCTCTTTGGAGGGAAACACACGCACAGTTACAACAAGGTCCACCAGGGAACCCAAAACTCTAGGGGATGCAGAGCCCACAGTGATGGGTTTCATGGAAACACCTGGAGAGAAAGAGGTCTATGGTGGGCTTGTCACTAGAGCATGGACAAGGCTGAACAACTTGAATCTGTCCTGGGAGTTTTTGCATTAAAAGAACGGCTGTACTCTGTGGAGTGGGATCAGTAGATGGAAGAAGCAGGCAAGAGCTCTTATAGTATGTTGGAGAGGTCTTCAGGACAGAAGGACTGGCTGGTTTTACTCACTGACACAGGGCAGAGAATTGGGTGGATTTAGCTGAAGGAGACACCAAGGTTCTTGATACCAGACGATTAAGTCGGGCTCTTGGTCCTTGCTCTCCTCCCTCACAGGAGCGGTGTCTTACCCCTACACTCCACACCTGACCACCCAGGTTGGCAGTCTGCAGCACTGGCGGGGTCTGGGGGAGGGAAGCAGGGAGCATCATGGCCAGCAGTAGCTTAGTTTAATCCCAGACCCTAATGCACATGCCGCCCTCCTGAACAGTTTCTTTCTTGCAGCTTGAACACTCCACATTGTCCTTCCCCACCATTTTGCAGGCAAGGTCCTTCTCCTGGTTGCTAGTGTTAACACAGGTTTCCCTTGTTCTGTCCCTTGAAATTTCCAGTAAAGCGCCTTTAATACAATCTCTCTGTGGCTGCTCTAATTATGTGTGAAATATTTTTTCCCCCCATAAACCAAAGAAAACAAATCAACACAGTAAGATCCTTTCTCTCAGGCTGTTTGGCAGGTCTCACGGTCTTCAGAAAAGTTACCCAAGGTCCACACAGTCTCTGCTGTCTTTTCACAACAGCTACTTTTGGGTTCCTGTAAAAGGACCCAACAAAGGAAAGGGTAAAACAAATCACAAAGCCCTGAAAGGCTATTTTGCCACCTGAATAGTCCCAAGCCAAAGGACAGGCTGTCTGCTGAGTGGCAGAATGTGTGTGCTCCATGCCAGGGCTGTTTCTGAAGGAAGGAGGGATATGGGGTATGGTGGCAGCAATCAGGGATCCTTTAAAGGCAGAGATGGGTCAGTCAGTCCTTTATTCTCACAAAGGCCAAGATGCATTCATGGTATCCAGGAAGAGAAAGAGAATTTATTTTGTTTTCTGAAAGTGAGGGACTGTTTAATCTCCCCACACCAGTACATCTCAACACCTTGCTGCTCCGTCCCTGGAAAGCATCCAGGTGTGCACACAGCCCTGACAATGCACCTCGGTCATAACCTACGGACGCTGAGCCCTTCCCGGTGCTCCTCCACCTGCAGCATGAGGCTCTCTTCTTGCACCTCAACCCTTCCCCTTCAGCAGCCCCGCTCCAGCCCAGCTCTCCTCGGGGCTGCATCGCCAGTGCTCTGGAGTCCCCACAGCCCTCACTACCTAGTGCTGGGATTTCCTTGGTCTGCTTAATTCTGCTCTGGTTTATCGCTTGCCCTCTTTGCAACCCTCAGTTGCTGCTCAGTTCCACTTTTCCTTGCAGTGGCTTTTGCTTTTGCTTGCCATCCGGGCCTTTTCTAATAGTGCTTGGGAAAAGAGAGTCCCGAAAGTGAATGACCTTCAAAGCAAAGCATGGCTGTGACTCCTTCCACACCAGGAAGTATTCTTACATCTTTTTTTCCAAAACCAATACCAAGCACTTACCACTTAAGAGAACATTATCCCCATATTTAGGACTTATTTGAAACACCACAAAGAAGAAAGAAAGAAGCGAAGGAGGTCAAGCTTATATGCTATGGGAACAGCTAGTCTTGAGCTTGTAACTACACCAGGTCTGTTACTCACTCATTTGAAGGGTCCTGGCATTATGCCAAGTTCAGGCTCCTAGCTCATTCTTTCTGAGGTGTCTGGCCCCCTCCTGGGGACAGTGACGTTACTCTTGCAGCCTGCCATCAGCATCATTACGTCAAGGCTCAGCTTCTTGCCCCCTCTCACCCGTTTCAGGGCTGTGAGATTCACGTCATCATTAACTTGTCTCTCTGAGGAAGCGGCGTTTTGACACGGTGACCGTGCCGAAGCAGCATTATTCCTTTGCAGACATCAAGGCTCTTTCCCCTGTGCCCTCAGGCAACTGTGCCACCATATCAAAGCCAATTCACTCATGCACTTTGCCGAAGCAGAAACACCACAGCATCAAAGTAATGCTTGCTGTCTGCTTCTCTGAAGAACAGTATAAATCTCACCCAAACCTCAGAGGGGCAGATTAGGGTTGTGAGTAGAGCCATCCCACCTTCGCCTCCCCCAGCCTCACAAGGTAGGTCTGGTTGGGGGCTCCTGCAGCAGCCCCAGCCCCAGATGTCCCAGGCTGAGCCCGGAGCAGCTGCCCCAGCCCTGCATAGAGAGGCTTGTTTCTGGAAATGCTGCAGCTGGCAGAGCCCTTCCTACTTCACAAATATTGACACTGAGATCTCTGCATCCCAGCCGAGGAATAACATTTTCAGGGAGCCCTTGATCTGCAGAGCTTCTCCATTTAACAGGGGGGATTTGAATTCTAGTCCTTTGCTTTCCTCTCCACGGTAGCAATGCCTCAGGTGGACCTGTCCAACCCTGACCTAGCTTCAGGCACCAGGAACCTCTGGAGAGCACACAGAAACACCTCCTGGAGGTGCAGCCCCCACTTTGCAGGCCAGTGAGGGATGTTTCACAAAAAAGTACAGATGCCAGGAAGCAGCAGTTGTCAAAGAGAGACCTGTTAAGAGCTCTGAGCACAGTTCCAGCTGGGTTTTTAAGAAAGCAACAGCAATCGGTAAAGTAGAAGCATACAGACTGCTGGGAAGGTGTCCTGAGGACTTCTCCCCTGCATCCTTACTTGGTCCGGTATTTGGCAGTGAGTGTGGATCTAATCCCAGCATGGATTCAAAACCCTAGGGCAGTTCAAGATGTTCTCACCTAACACAAGCACAAGCCAAGGCAAGTTTCTCTTACCAGCCACACCACATATACCTTGACCCAGGCTCAAACGCCTAACATTCATCTCATCAGCCCAAAAACTTGGGCTCTGAGCTCAGCAGAGGGCACAGAGAGACAGCGGCATGTGGCAAAGGGCTCAGCTACAAGGAGCTAAAGAAAAGGAGGAGGCTGTCTGGAGGTGTGTTTGGTGATGGAGAACCATATGAGTATCTAACTCTGGATGGTCCTCAGAGAGCCACTCCAGTGCTGGGGGAAGGATGGGAGGGTCACAACCTGCTCTCCAGCCATGGGTTTTTAATGGAAGGTTTGATCCGCCCCCCCTGAGTACTCAGAGCTAAAAGGTGAGGCAGGTTATACCTTCCACTGGCAGAAAAAAGATGGGGTGTGCTATTAGGAGTAACCCTGAGGATATTTCTGGGCCTTCTGAATTAAAACTCCAGCACCGCCTACCCACCTTACAATCCAGACAGAGAAATGTCCTCTCTTCTGCAGCAAACAAAAAGACACATTTGCTGAAGGCTGAAAAACAAGGAGTGAAACGCTGAAACCAGAGGATGAGGTTTCCTAGGTAAATAAACCAAGAAAGAGAAAGACTAATAATAAATGTGAGAAAGAGAAGTGGAAGGACCAAGCTGCCAACCCACTGTCAACCCTGGGGTTGGATAATTTACCAAGGCCTCCATGTGTCATGCCTGGAGAAGCCCCCTCACTCTTCTCCTTCCATACGAGTCTGCTACTGAGCTCTGAGCACTTGAGCAACAAAAGGGCCAGCGGCAGATAGCAATGTCCAGCAGTGATTTTAAATCCACATCTGTTATATGTGGGTCCATATAAATATTACTGTCAAATTGTGGAACTTTCAGTGGGATTTTGGTTTTGAGATTTACTTTTTTACACCGTTTTCTTGTTTATCAGCATGAAACCTGCTTCACTTGCAAATTAGAAACTGAGATGTAAATGGGAAAGGGAAATTGAATACTCTGGGGCAGGACTGAGAGGGTTAAAAGGCTCAAGGGGATTCTTGTGTTAATGGGATGACAGAAAAGGCTGACCTCCAAAAGACAGAGTGTACACCTCTTGCTGAAGGACTGAAAACCCATTTAACTACAGTAAGAAAAGTCCACTGCCTGCTGTGAATGTTCTTGGACTTTCTGCTTAAAAAATGACCTCTGGGCTGTTGCATGCCGATGAAACCGAGTCTGTCTGAGATCCCCTTATTTATCAGCTGAAGCTGCTCAGCCTGGAGGATTCCTGGAAAGCAGAAAGCTCTTTGCAACCGAGTGCCTTGGCCTGGTCCTCTGCAGGGACTTTAAAGTTGCCAGCACAATGGCCGTGGCCTTCTGAGTGGGAGATACAGGAGATGTTCCTTCTAGCTCCTAGGAGGAAGCCTTTCCCCCTCCAGAGATAAGTGGCTCTGGGTGAGGATCACCTCATTCACCTCATCACTGAGAGGCACAGGTTCATTCCTCCTGTTTCTCAGCAAGACTGGCCACAGGACAAACTGTACCCAGAGCTGTTGAGCAGCCCCTTCCACGGTAGCTGGCTATTGCAGTTTCTGTTGAGCTTCCTTTTCACTGCCAACAAATCAGCTGAAATATTTCTTTGTGGAGGATCATTGGTATGCTTGTGTCAAAAGCCTCTCCAGTGACCTCTCTCACCTCCAAAGTGGCCAAAGAGCCCAACACAGCCCACCAAGGTCAGAGAAACTTTCTGAAGAAGGCAGACAGAGCTAGACCTGCTGCCAGACCCTATTTGCTGCCTGCTCTTTGCACTCATGCACCCCTCCCTGCCTCTTCCTCACCAAGATCAGACAAGCAAACACCTTAAATCAGAACAAAACAAACACCACAAAAACCTAATTCAACGAAAAAAGCAAACAAAGCAAAAGGAGAAAAGCTCTGCAGAATTTCCGCCGAGCAGTCAGTTTCCCCAGGGGTCAGGGAGACCTCCGGGCTTCCCCACTACTGCGCCGGCAGACAGGGAGAGGTGGCCGACCCCGCTTCGGAGCCCAGCATGCGGCTGAGCGCGCGCCGTGTACGTCACCTCTGCAGCCAAAGCAAAAGGGTGCGAGATCGTAAATATTCAGCCCAGCAAACCTGCCGGGCTTGATGTAATCTCTCCACCAGCTTCCAAGGTCAACAGTGACCTGTTTATACTGCGCAGGGTGAGAAGAGGCGTTCTGGGAGAAAAGCAAACAGAGGAGATGTCCTATGCCCATACAAAAGGTGCTGTATTCCCGTGTTGCTCCGTCCCAGGCTGGGAGGAACATAAAATTAGCACTGTTTTCATTCACTCATTGTATAAATATTCTGCGTGGTGCCCACCCCCATGTTTCCTTGCTGAAGCCTGCAGGTCTCCATCAGGGAGGCTGGGAGGGGGGCAAAGTTAGGTTCAGTCCAAGCAGCTGATTAACAAGGTGAGGTGAGGGCATGCATGTGTGCAAAAGGGAAAAAAAAAGAAGAAAGGGAGAAGCGGGGGTTGCATTCGAAGGCAAGTGGTGCACGAGGGGAGCGTGCACGGGTAGGGAGGTGCACACAGCATCGCCCTGGCTAAGGGAGCAGTCTGCACCATGCCTCCTGGACAAAAGCCGTTTCACCATCACCTGGGGACGGCCAGGAAGGCCAGACACGTACTGCACACTCCGAGCACAGAGCTGCGCAGCAGGAGGGACAGCAGGTCCCGTGTGCAGTGGGAGCACCATGGATGGAGCTTGACTGGCCATGCAGTCACGTCTCAGCCAATTAACAGCCCCGTGCAGCCCTGCAACCCCGGGCTGCAGCCTCGCCACTGCCCACTCCCTTCGCTGAGGAGGTGTCAGCCCTTCCTTGTACCCCAAAAGCCCCAGGCAAAGGCAGGAGGGAGTTTCCCAGGGGTGTCCTCTGTGAGCGCAGAGAGATGAGCAGCCCCAGGGCACTGGCCATCCCCTCCGTGTGCCAAGCCCCAGCCCAAATGGCAGTGCAAGCCCTAATGCCACACACGTTTAAGCTAGTGGAGCCCATTCCTGCCCAGGCCCTTCCTTCACACCCTGCCTGTGGTCATCCAAGGATGGAGACGAGATGCTGGACAGCCAGGATGAGCATGAGGCCCCGTCTAGGCAAGCCTGCACTGCCTAGCACCAAATCTGTGACCGGAGGTGTCTGTCCCCGCTCCCTCCGTACAGCTGTGTTGAGCAATCGGAAAGACACCGAGGACAGAAAAGAAGCAAAAAGAAGAAAATATTTTTTTTAAAATTCACTGCCAAACAAACGCCAGTCTGTGTGCACCATCCCACCCGCCAGCCTGGCCTTCTATTTTTATCAGGTGATGAACAAGCCACAATATCGGGGTGGGGGCAAGCTCCACTGTTTACGTCTGCCAGCACGGGGACGGCCGCTGCGAGCAGAAGGCAGCTCATTCAACGGGAGCCGGAGCGTCCTGGTCGCTGCAGGTTGAATAGGTACATTGTCCGGCGCAGGAGGTTCAGGAAGGGCACCGTTTCCAATCTGGGATGCAAACAGGGCTGGGAGAAGTTGTGTGTGTGTGTGTATGGGGTTTGCTTTTTAAATATGGGGTGAGTTTTCCACCCGCACCAACAAGGCTGATATTCACTCTGGAATAAAGGGGCGCAGGTGTTGTGTTTGGGGGGAAGGCTCCTCTGTGCCCTTTTTACCCCTAGATGCTGACTCATTTCTTTTCAGTTCCCTCCCATGCTCTCAGGATAACATCTCTAGTGGGCAAAGCCTCTCCTGGGAGTTTTTAAACCCCTCCTAATTTTTAGCTAAATGGGTTTTGGCACTGTCTCTTCCCATCCCTCCAGTGCCTGCATGAATCATCCTGGCATGGGACCCCAAGTAGGACACACAGTCCCCTCCATGACCCAGTGACATGGGCTATGCAGGGACACAGACACTTCTACATCACATCATGCTTTCCCCATTGTGGGGTCTTGGCTTGGAGAAGTGCAGGACCCAAACATGAGGGTCAAAGCTGATGTTGAGGCACCCTGACAGCAGCACTTGGGCAACAGCTATTCAGGCTTTTCCCATGACATACTGGAGGCAATCCTTGCTGATGCACACAGTGATGCCTCAGCACCAGCTCTGGAGGGGTTTCCTCCTGGTGCAGGAGTTTCACCCCCAAGGACACCCAACATTGTCCTTTGGGTAAGCAAGAGGCATCTGCAGCACCTGTGCAGCGAGGGCTGCACGCATGGCCTGGGCTGTCAGCAGTACCGAGCAGCCCAAATGGATGTGTGGGAGTGCGTACGTGTGGGCGTGTGAGTGTCAGTGCCTAAACCCCAGCATTTCTTTCCCATGCATGCTTGCACAATCAAGCTGAAAGCCAGAAAGGATGGAAAGTGTCAAGCACCTGAGCAGAAACACAGAAAACAGGCCATGTCAGCCCTCTCCCCATCCTCCCAATTAGAGGTTCCTTTCTCTCAACAGTCAGGGCACGAACTGTACTCGCTTTGGCGGTGCTTGTCTCTCTGCGGGAGCTGTGGAGTCTGTCAGCCTGCTTCTTCCACTCCCTATTTTCCAGCCGCCACTGCTGGGAGGCAAGCTCCGGACTGGCAGGTAGGTGGGAGCTGACTTTTTTTTCCCACCTGGGTGAAAGCACAGCAGAGCTTTCTAAGTGGCAGCCTCATCCTCGCGGAGGATTGCTGCCCATTGCTACTTCAGAAAAGACAGCTTAGCAGCGCAGGCAAACCCGCTCCTGAGCTGCTGCAGCAGATCAAGGTCTTTGCTGGTTTTAAAAGAGGGAATAGAGCTGGGAACAAAGGTGTTTTGATTCAGGCACTGGCTTCACCCATAGCCTTGCACAAGTCATCTTGCCTCTGCATGCCTCAGTTCCACACTGAGCCAGGGCTTCGGCAGCACCACGTGGCGGTGAGATCTCAAATACTGTTATCTAAAGGAACCTGTGACAGCTGATCAAGAAATGTCTGCTGTAATGTGTTTTGCACTCCTCAGATACCGACTGTAAAAGCATGAATGGTACTTTCTGGGCACAAGCTCCTGGGTTGGAGATCTGGGTTGCCCCTAGATCTCTAGTGCCTTTTCCTAAAGACAGGTTGCAGACTTAAATTGTGCACCACTCCACTCAGCTACCTGTGCACAGAGTAGCTGTGATCCCATACCCCCTTCTCATGTCCCTGCTGGTTTTTTAAATGCCTAATTAGCTTTTAATAGGACACAATAACTCTAGAAATGGTAAGTGTTCTAGGGACACAAAACTCTCCTTTTCACCCTGAGAGTAAGACAAGGGTTTGAGCTGAGAGCCATGAGGTGGCTGAACTGGTAGTTGCAGGGAAGAAGCAGTAGTTCACAACAGCGAGTGGCTGAGTTTATGCAATTTTTAAAAGTAGTTTGAGGTTTTTATTCTTTATTCTACTGTTTCTTCCATTCATTTCCACCACCACCACCACACACACACACCCCCCCCCGCCTTTTGGCTGGAAAGCCACCCAAGCCTGCCTTTCATTGCTTTTAGAAAACTGCAAGCAACTATCACCTTAACTGATACAACCTTTTTCTGCCTGGTTTTTTTTTTTCCTTTCCTGTCCATTTTCATTCAATGACTGCTTCCACCATACAAATTCTGGATATTCAATAGTTTTCACGGCAAAGCTATTATTCACTCTTCCTTGGCCAAAGGGTTTGTTCTCTGTTCAAATATTTGCGCTCCCTGAAGGCTGAACTTCACTGGGAATAGACATAAGCCTCCTTTGAACTTTATAATGACGCATAAAAGTCTTACCTAACTGTAAGCACTTTTGCAACGTGTTGCCTGTATTTCAGAGAGCTCAGAAATGTTGCTTCCCTGCTTTAAATAAAAAACCAAAAGCCATCTATATGGCTTTTTTTGAGCTGGCCTCTCCTTAGCTTAAAAAACAAACACAAGAGCAGTTTATGAATCACAATTTCTCCGAACATATTTAGCTGTTTTTCCAATCGTTCCTGATGCAGACAAAAAACTGAGACAGCCAGCAGGTACTAAGCAGTTTCTACCCCTTTCCTGAAGTTGCTATGAAACCACTTTGTGTGGAGCATCACATTTTCCTAGCTGATCAGCTCCAAAGTGGAATTTTCTCTGTTCCCTGGCTTAAGCTCACTAAAAGTTTAGATAGGGTTTTCTTCGCCAAACCACAGTGGCAGCAGAGGGTACACAGGGCTCACAGTTATTCCACAGCAAAACAACTAAACATATACATTTCCCAAAAGGTCTTTATGTTACGGGGAGAAAGGGCTGTGGTCAGGCATGAGATGTTTCAGAGTCTCTCGCGTACCTGAGTTGGAACAAAATCAGTCAAGTCATATTTTATAACTCCTGTCTACGTGCTTTTTATCCCCAGCTGGAAATACAGAGTCCTGCCTGAAGCATGAGCTGTTATGCCCCATCTGAAGTGCGTTTTGCCTGTCCCCTCTCACTGCTGCAGCTGCACCGTGCTGCCCGGTGCAGAGCAGAGACACCCCAGCCAGCGAGGAGAGGAGGCAGGCAACACTCCAGCACAACCTGTGCAGCTCTGTCTGTCCTAATCCGCCCAGTAGCTGGGGGTGGTGGCAGCTCCTGGGATGGATCCGATGTCCTTTGAGTTGGTGGGAAGTTTCCCACTTGAACACAGATGGAGGATTAAATTTGACGTGGACAGGCAGCACTCTTATACACAGAAAGGCATGTGAGGTCAGGGAAATAAAGTCCAAGAGTTTCAGATAGGTCTGTAAATGCGCTGTCCTTTTTAATGGTTGCCGAGTTTTCCCTCACCGCCCTTTTGACTTTTAGCATGAGGATACCTGGAAAGTTTTAAGTTAACACCTAGCACTCCACTGCTGAAAAAAGGGGGGGTAATCCAAGGGGGAGATTCACAGCCAAAATCTGGTCTTGAATCTCTAAGATGGAATAAGGTACTTGTGGGAAGAAGTGTGTCTCCATGCTCTGTGATCTGGAAGCATTACCCATCAGGATGATGGATGCACAGCTCTCACAAGAGGGCACAAACGCTGTGAGAGGGTTATGAGCCTCAGGTTTAGAAGTGAGACAGTCAAGGAAGCAAGCTTTGAAATGAGGCATGGGATCAAAATAATTCAGGAAGGGAGGAAAAACCAGAAAGCAAAGGAGGGTGTTGGGAAGAGAGAGGGAAGTGCAGATATTAAAGATCATCATAAAAAAAGAGAGAGAGGCTGAGGCCAGGTGTGTGGCTTGGGTACAAGGAGGGCACAGAGCAGACCTGACATCCCCCAGCTGCTCCAGGCAGAGCCAGGGCACCAAAACCAGCACAGATCTTTAAAGTCCAAAGCACACCAGAGGAAAGGTGTGCTTACTGCATGCAGAAAAATCCTGCACTCAGGACCTCCTGCACTCAGTTTTGAATTTTACCTTTCCTTTAGACTTGTGATGTTCTCTTCCACATTAGGGGAAACAGCTTTCTCCTTCTTAAACCCAGAGGGTTTCCCACCTTTTAAAAACTCTTAAAAAACTGAGGGCTTCAAAAACTTTTCCCTCTTTCCCAGAGTAACAGCAGTGCAGAAAGAAGGCTGTTGAGAATTGATATAAATTTGACCTTTAAAATTATTCACCTCTGTGTCTCCTGCTCTCCTCTCTCTGGTAACCCAAGTCACAGCCTACATGAAGGCTTTCCTTCAGGCTGGAGATACTGAGTCTCCTGCAGTGGAGATGCGCTGGCAGAGGGAGCTTTGCTAAGGAGCTGTGAGGAGTAGGTACTACCCAGGCAGCACCATACAGCTGCATTTCTGCACTCAGGGTCACCCAACCTTGATCTCTTGGAGATCTCTGGGCAGCTGAAATGATGATGAGCAGGGAGATGAAAAGCCTGAGTCATGCTGTGGACAGTCTCGGCCTGAGCTAGGGTCTTCTTGCAAGCCTGAGGAACTGCAAACCCAAGACCACCCTCAGGTTGTGCCACTGAGATACAACAGGTTTTTCAACCAGAAGAGGTTTTCTCAACTGTGAAAGTCTCAGCCATTTCCCACCTCCTCCCAGCTGCCACGACATCCCTTCATAAACCGAGGTGTAGGCCTGCAGCAACAGACCCATTCCGTCTTCCCCGAGCATAGCTTTTTCTCCCACTTGAAGGTACCAGCATGCCCCACAGAAAAAAAAAATTAAAAAATATCAAAACACATTACAGCTTCTTCAGCACTTTCTCACAGCACCAGAACTGCCAAGGATTCAGTTATGGGATCCTCCTCAAAGTTTTGGGGTGATTTCTTCAGTCTCCACCATTCTTAGGTGCTTACAGGTTCTATATTTCTCCCCAGTTCACCCCAAACAGCTTTTAGACAAATTCACTCCCAACAACCTCCTTTCTCTGCCTTTATATCACTTATCAGTTACTGATGCTCCAGGTGCTTTCCATTTCCTAATGCTGAGTATTCCCTCCCTCCCTTTCTCCCTCCCTCCCTCCCCTGCCATCACCTGCCTCCTCCTCTGCAGCAGTTAGCAGAGCCATGCAAGAGAGGTCCCTAAACTTTCCTGTTTGCTGCTCTCTTTGGGCTTCCCAGTAAATCTGCTCATTTCTACTCAGACTGCAGTGATATTGACTGCATTGCAGACACACATACTTTGCTCAGGTTCCTTAATTAGCTTCATCTTATTTTAGTTTGCATTAACCACGGTCTCTTTTTATTACATAAACTATTTCTTCTCTCTCAACCACTTGTGGTGCTCCAGTCAGTTTGCTTCCAAACCAGCGGGCTAAATTTAATCCCCCACTCCCCATTCAGCTTTCTCCATTTACAGTATTTTTTTGGTCATGCTTTTTTTTCCCCTTTCTTTTCTTTTCTGTGTGTTTTTTTTTTTTCCTTCTTTCCAAGAGGCTGGGCTTCCTTTTCTGTCTGTAAGCCCTCCTATTTCCCCCTGCCCCCTGGATGCCTGCCTACCTTTACTCTAAAATTCAGAGGAGGATCCAATACACTTAGTTTGCCAGCTCTTCAAGAGGTATCTAAGGAGGCTGACAGGAGTTTGATGGTCTCTCTTGCAGCCAGTGGCAGCTAATGTGGTCTGAAACCCTCTCTCTCTTTTTTGCCATTCACACACAGTACTTACTCTTCAAGCCTGCTGCTGCTGCCACTGCCTGAAAGGACCTGAAATACCACACAGGGAATTTTGATTTCTTCTGGGGAACCAGGGAAGAGAAAAAAAAAAAAAAAAAGGCAGGAAAACTCATCTGGAGATTGTGAAGAAGACATACAGTAATAGCAAGAAGTGGCAAGGTCTTTCCTTCTTAAACGCCGACAAACACCTCATTTCTCTGCCAGGTGTATGGGACTTCTGGAAGCACTGCACTGAACTGTTAAAGGTAACGTATTGCACTTTCCTCCCTCCTCTCTCTTTGGTATCTTTTCCTTAACTTTCCTGTTTCTTTCCTCAGTGCTCTAAAGATGCAGGCTCTCGATCAGTGGATTGGTTGTTTCCCTGGTGAGCAGCCAGCAGAGAAATGTGAGAAAAGTTGTAAACTGATTGAGCCCAAGCTTCTCCACAGAGTTTCCCTTCTGCAAGCAGCACTGCTGTGAGAGGGGAGCCTGTGCCTGGTGTGCCTCTCGGCATGATGGTCCTCACCAACAACCCACCCGTTATGGGGAGCAAACCTATAGCCAGAGGCAGCAGCTATGTGTCGAGTTTATTAGTTGGCTTAGGGAAGGGAGGGAAAGCAAGCCACCGGCTTAAGAGATCCTATAGCCAAAACCACGAGGTGGGAGAGCAGAGACAGGGTTATCCCTGTTCTCCCTCCCCAAAAGACCCTCCGGCCCATTGGTGTTTCTTTGTGATGGATTTCAGCTACCGCTCGAGCCCTGGTGATGTGTCTGATCCTGCTTCTGAGCACTGGGGAAGGAGGCTGCTGTCATGCTGATTTGTTGCAGGTGTCCTAAATGGCTGTGGGCTTTCTCATTATTATTGCTTTCATCGGTGTCATTGCTTTGCTACAGGGAAGGCAAAGGGTGATCTCTGAGCTAGAGGGGTGTTAAGCTCTGTAGGGACTGACAAGTTCAGAAAGAGAATGAAAAGAGCCTGGACGCTGGAGGGTTTGACGGCATGCTCCCCTTGCGTGAGGATGGCAGGGACCGGTGGTTGGCAGAGTCTGCTGGGTTATTTCCAGTTAGCTGCTTCGGACGTTACTCAGTACCTGCCCTCTTTCCGAATCCATTCGCAAATGAAGCATATTTTTAGCAATAGTTTGGAGGGAGCTGAGCTCTTCTGCAGAAGTGGGCAGAACAAAAAAGGTTTTATTTTTCAGAATATCTATCAGAAACTTCTTCTTTTCATTCATTTACTACTTTTTAAGACTTTTCATTTAAACCTTGTGCTAAGTAACCCTCTGCATGTAGCAGAAAGCATGCATTTTAAGCTTCCCCTTTTGAGTTGTTTAGCCAAAAAACTTTAGTTTGAAAAGCTTTCCTAGCTTTCTAAAATAACTTCACCAGATGTGGAAAAGGGGGAACATCCCACAACTAAATAGTTGGAAGAGAGGAATTTTTTAGCATTCCTCACTACTTTGGTTTTCATCTATAAGCTCCCGATAAAGGATGTTGGCTGGGCAGAGGGGCCAGCGGTTTGGGGACTGAGTTTCGTGGGTTTTCAGATCCTGCAAAGGAGGGCAATCCCTCGTGCTTTTGGAAGCTGAGCTATTTGTTTCTTTGCTTTGGTTGTTTGACGTTATATTTCCCTGCTGGCTTCAAGAGACTGTATCTGCCTGATAGGTCAAAGGGGAGATGTTGCCCCTTTCTGAGATGTTTCGAGTTGCTGTCAGAGTGCAGAACGGGGAGGCATCCCCTCCCACCATTGCTGGACAGGGCAGAGGGTGAGGGCTGGAGATGTACCCATGCTGGCTGAGCGCTCTCTGCAGCCCGAACGGTCTTTGGGGAAAAGCTCCATCTGTTCCACTTGAACTGCTGTTTATTGTTTCCTATAATCGCTTCTGTGTACAGTAGCAGGGTTTGACAGCAGCACGAGGGCTGGAGGATGGATGGGCAAAGACAGCCAATGAGATAGGAAATTGAGGGAGTGAAAGAGACTGAGGGAAAAACTTACTAAGGAAAAGGGGATATTAAATAAAATTCAGCATACTTAGCATTGTCAGAGCAAACAGCAGCTCGTCACTGTAAAATACTACCTAATTAGAGAGGACCATTAAGGGTTTTAGAGGAGAAGAGGGTGGATGGTATCACTTAAAAGACACAAAGAAATGAATGAATGTGTAAATGAAAAGAGAGACCAGATTGTTGTTCAGTGCTGTGGTATCACCCGGGGGTGCGCGTAACAGTCAGAAACCCTGGGGACTCCAAAATCCACTCCATTGTTGGTCTTTTCTCTCCTCTTCTCTCTCTGGGCAGATGCTCTGCAAATGTAAGTTGCACAGATCCAGTGACTTCATTGCCTTCCCATGCTGACTTACACCCAGCAGGAACGCGGGCTGGTGGAGGGCCAGCTGGTCCCATTTTAAAGATCAACGGGACCTTTCTTAGCTGCTGCCTGAGACATCTTTTCCACCGCCACCCTCCTCCGTCTCCTCGCTTCCCCCTTTCCCTCGCCAGTGGTGGGACGGCTGCTCTACCACAAGACAACCTTCCCCAAGCTGCTCTCTTCCTCCTCCTCCTCCTCCTTTCACCCCCCCCGAACACACTGCAGCTTCCATGTGTGAAACAAGCCGGGCTGTGTGTGCCATTCTCAGGCAGCTTCCCAGCAGCGGCAACAAAAGCCGTGTTCATAGCGGGTCTGGACCACATATGGAGCCAGCGCGCGACGGCTGCCGAGCGGCCCAGAGCAGCCAGGGCTGTTTAAAGAGTGAAAGAGAGAGAGAGACGGCAAAGAGAGGGAGCTGTTATATATTTAAAAAAAAATACTTGAGCACAGTGCAACAACGGAAACCTTACAGTTTACTTTTAAAAACTCAGTGCTTCCTTGTGAGAGGGCAGAACAGCTCAGCCTGTGTGCACGGAGCAAGTCTGTGGGCTCTGCCTGTGTGCACAAGGACGGGTGTGTGAGCGCTGCCTCCCCTCCCCTCCCTCTCAATGGACTCACAGTATAAATCTAAAGAAGCTTTTTGTTGGCCTGATGAATAGGCGGGGGGTTTTGTCGTGCTACCCGTGCAGCCTTTTTTGAGAGGCTTCACATGGAGATTTTTTTCCTCCGTGTGCTTTTCGTTGGGCTTTCCCTTTTTAACAAAAATTTCCATTTCTCCCTTGCATGATATTCTCCCTCCCCAGTGGTTGCTCCGTACAGACCAGAGAGCAGGAGGGTGGGGGGAATGATGAGAAATACCAGAATCATTTGACTTGGGTACCCCAAGAGCCTCCATGTGCTTTAGCTGTTGAAATGCCCTGAGGTGTTAAGTAGCAGCCATATGGACCGCCGTGCTCCGATTTCCTTCCCCTGCTTTACAAGCTTAACCGCTGTGCAATCGGCTTTAGCGATCTAACGCTCCTGATGGCTTCAGCCCATTGACAGAGGCAGCCAGAGCTGTGTCAATGCCCCCACAACCAAGCGACGATAAGGAAGATGATGTGACTTGAGCACAATGGCCATGCAGCAAAGTCCAGAAACCACCAGGTCTCCGTTCCTGCTGTATAAGCTGCATGGAAGCAGGCTGGGAGCAGGATTTGCCTGCGTGTTTCCATGGCTCTGCCTTTCCCTGAGGCTGGCTGAGGAGAAAACCTTGCTGTGGTTGGGAGCTGGAGGGGAAGATAGAGCAGAGGCCACAGAAAGGGCTCTGCTGAGAGAAGGGAGCAAGAGATGAAAGTGGGAGAATGGGATACCTCTGACAAGTATGATGGTCTGGGTTTTCACCTTTGTAGTTGCTCTTTATGTCAACCAAGGCATGGCAATTCATGGCTTTTCTCCAAACCCCTGTGCAAGCCAGAGGACACCTGGGTCAGTTGAAGCAGGGGGAACTTTGGGAGAGACCCAAAATTAACTCAGCTGAGGAGTCCTACCTCGCTGCCCAGTTCTCCCCAGGTTGTCACCATGTCCTGAGCGTGTGCAGGCTTATGATGGAAAGGCACAGTGACTGCTGTGAAGAACTTAGGTGATGGCATGTCCCAGAAAAGGCAGGTCGGTGCTGTTTGACCTGGTAGCTGTACTTGCTATGACAGTTAGTGAGGCACCGCATGAACCTTGAACATGGGGATAGTCCTGGTTGCCACCATGTTACCAGAGAACTACATGGGAGCCAGGGATCTTCTGAGGCACCTTGGTGCTGCACAGGGGTGGAAGGAGCTGAACCCAGCCTTGCTCCATGCCCAGCCACGGCTAGGGCAGGTCCCAGAGGAAAGGCACTCCCTTCAACAGAGGCCACATCAGGCAACGCTAGACAAAAGGGCATCTGTGGGAGCAAGCACATTGTATCGTAGAGATGAAGTGATCAGGACAGGAAATTTCTTCTGGCTGGGTAGTGCTCACGGGTTAGGCCCGAGAGGAGTAAAACTGTCTATTAAGCCATGCCCAATAAACCTAGCTTACATTAGCAGGAGAATATGGAATGTAAATACTCATGCTTCAAGGCATAAGGTGACCACTAAATGCCTAGTGTTAAAAAGAAACTTCCTCCTCAGCAATTTATTCCCTATTTTTCGATGATGAGAACTTTGCTCTGAAGCTGGTGATATAGATCTTGTCCAAGACAGGATACTGGCCTGGACACATCATTGGATTCATCCGGTCTGGCAATTTCCGTGTGCCTTTGGCTTCTGCAATGCCCTTGGTTAGCACTGGGCAGAGGACTTGGACACTTCACTAGCAGTAGCGTAGAAAACCACTGAAGGACAGAAGGAATCATCTGTGGTGGCTGCAGGAGATACAGATTTGACTTAATAGGCGAGAAATTTAAATAGGAATAATCTGACAGGAAAAAAAAAATCCGTAAGGGAACCTAACAAGAAATAACCAAGGAACGTCTCCTGACTGAGGTTAGATCACAGACCGGAGGAAAAAGGTGTGTAAAGAAAATGCAGAGGCCAGCAGCTGATAAACAGGTGAAAATGATGGTGCTGATCCCTTCCAGCTGGAGCTCCCATCCATCATTCACACCTCCACCAGCAGAGCAGCCGCTGTGCTGGCGATTGAATAACCTGTAATCCACAGCAAAACCTGCTCCTGATGGGATCCTGCACAGGGTCAGGGATAAATACCCCACCACAACCCTGGAAATCCCTGGGCACCGCAGGCTTTGCACAGGGCAGGGGCAGATTCAGTAGTTTTGCTGGCACAAATCTATTAAATTCAGAAGATTACTCCGGCTTAGCAGTCCTGTGGTACAGCAGCTGTAGATCTAAGTGTAATTAACATTACATCATCTGTACCACAGTTTCAAGGTTGAAATAATCACGTAGTTCACATATTGGAAATTACAGGATGGCTTTCATATAAATGATTAACTGTCACTATTACTTACCTCAGAAAAATAGTTTCTATGGTGCTTGGTGTATAAATAATACCCTGTACCTCTATAGCACTCAGCTTCAAAGTCATACTTCAGTGCTACACCATAACGAATACCCTCCCATTCTGTAATAACCGGTCTGCAAATGATGTCTTTTCCTCTGTTGTAAATTATACTGTGCAGTACTGCCACTGCTGCTATTGCATTCAGTCTGGTTAGTAAATAATACTCTTTCCCTATTATTGTATCTGGGGTTTAAATAATACCCTGTCCTCTTACAGTAGTTGGCATGTAAGTGTCACCCTAATCCTGTTTGGTACTTTGGAGTGCACAGAACATCCTGCTGCTGCAGAACAAATTGCAGCCTTCTTTTCTGTAGCATTTGCCCTCTAAATATTACCCTGCTGTTTTGTATAGCATTTATTGTATAAATAATACCCTGCTGCCTTGTAGTAATTGATATGTAAGTGATACTGTCAGACTGCAGGGTACTTAGTCTGTTAATACTGCCCACTACACCGGCATTAGATGACACAGCAGCAGGGTTCTGCAGTGGGGGATGCTGGGCTCCCACCCCAGCCCTTCATCACTGTTACTTGGGCCTTCTCTCAAAAAACAGGGTGGTCAGCAGCCACAGAGCTGGAGCTATCCTGCAACCATCACCCCTTTGCTTAGCCATGGGATCTTGACCCTTCCTGGTGTCCTTCAAGATCACGAGCCACTTTGCCAGAGACAGGGCAAAATCCTTGTCCCTTCACAATTCCCAGATTCCCTGCAGTTTGCCTCCTAAAAGAAACCCTTGATGCTAGCTAACAGCAGAGATCACCTTCCATTCTCAATGTGTGGTTTCCTGCCTGTTTAGGACAGCATGAGATGATTCGGCACCACCAATAATGTTGAGTGATGTTTAGCAGAGGATAGAAGGGTCTTCATTGCTCTTGTTGTTCAGCTCTGAATCTGTCCAGCATTTTGAAATGCTCCAGACCAACCCCAGCATGCCCCTGAGACTACAGCTCTGTGTAGTGTTGTACCCATTTCATCTGCAAAATTTTTCCCATATTGGTACACCGATAGGCATGTGTAGCTTCCTTTATACCTTTCTGAAGTATGTGAATGTTGTTTTGGGCCATTCTCTTGCTGCATTCAGGCAGGCATGTGGGTTACAAACATGAAGATCTCAGAGTCAACCAAGATCTTCATTTCAGTTCATCTTCAATGCTGTGCTTCCAGCTCTCACTAATATACCCAAAGTAACTTTGAATTAGCTAGCCCAGGCACCATCACCGCTCTGACCAAGACAGCACTGAGTTCAGTGCGGGCTACAAAACCTTCCCAAGAAGTGAGATAAGTTCTCGGGTGAGCTGGCCTCTGCTGGACATCACACTGCCATGGCATGGCACTTAGCTGGGTGGGAGCCAGCTCAGTCTTGTCTACAGTACGTAGTGACGTTCTCCTGGAAGAACTTAGGGCAAGTGCCCCTCAGTCTTCATCTACATTCACCATTAGGGAAACTATGTATTTTCCCCTAGAGACCCTGTTTCAAAGAGTTAATAATCTTCTGTCCTTCCTCCTGCTAGCCCCACCAAATGTTATCCTTTAGTCAAGGCAAGGTTTGTAGGCAAAGGTGGTATCTCCAAGAGCAGCTGAGAATGCTGGAAAACAGAGATGCTTTCATTACACAAGCCCCTTTTCCAGCTTTTCAATCCACATAGGCTACCTGACTTCTGTTCTTGTTTTGGCCAGTTTCATACAATTGCCACTGGCCTCCTACTTTGAATAAGCACATCAAACCAACATAAACCCACATACTTTATTAATAGTATGCTCAGCCCTTTCTTTGCTAGGTGCTAAGGTCCTCCGCTCCCCCTGCATCCTCCATGGCAGTTCATCTGTTCACGTGCTGTTGGAGAGAGGGTGTTTTGGCAGCTTCAGAATCATAGTCTAACATCAAAGACAAGAAGGTTGGGCTTGCTCATGCTTAAAATGGAGACTTCTTTCTCATACTGCAGTCCCAGAGTAATGCTGAAGCTTTACTCATTCCTCCATTATGTGTATTGGTGAAAGTGAAGACACTCAAATACATTGGTCGGCACCTTCTCTTCAACCCTGGCACAGTTTATTTCCTATTTCTTCTATTCTCCAACTGGATTCCTCTCTGTTCTGCAACTGCAAATGCAGCTGACTTTTTCTGTAGATCTGCTGTGCCTCATCTGTCAGAGATGTCTCTCTCACCTGTGCTGTTGGTGTAATTAAACAATAATATTTCAAAACTGCCTGGGAATCAGGGTCATTAGACACTCAGATAGTTGATTGGATTTATCTCCTTTATAAAATTATGTCCTTTTCCAGAAGTTGCTTTAGGGACTGGAGGCCACATTTTGCAGAAGCAGCAAAGTGCCTGAAGACACAGAGAAGCGCTTCTGCAAATTCCATTAGGTGCCTCGCTCATCCATTTGCATCTTTAAATTCTGAAATACCATGAACAAGTTGGCAGGCTATCAGAGTTTTACTAAACAATTTTGACATTCCCAGAAATCTCACGGCATCCATGCGAGAGTGCACTGTATCTTTTGCTGTTGTATCAAAACTTGTATTCAAGATCTTTTAAAGCTCGGTTTAGAAGCCGTCTGCTAATTTTGTTAACGACCAGTGGGGCTGGTTTCTCTTGGTCTCCAAAATGCTTGCTTATACTTTTCATTCTCTATTGCAACATTCTTATGGTAGGAAGGAGATTGCATTGAGTCTTTCAGAGAGCAAACACAGAACACACAGCCTAAGGGGAGGGGATGTCCAGCATGGTTTTTGAACATCCTCAGTGCTGCACAGGGGGTTCGAGAGGCCCCAGATGTTGGCTGGACAAGCCTGGGGTCTGCATGGACCAATCTTTGAGGGCCAGAACGAATATCAGCCATAGCCCCTCACCTTCCCAGTATACTTCCATTAAAAATCATTGACTTAAAGTATGACTCATTCAACCATGTTTGCAGGAATGTTCATCCTAAATGCTAGAGAATGTTTTTGTTCTGAACATTTAGCTGTCAACTGGTTTTACTGAACATCGCTCCCGTTGTGTGGTTTATTTAAATGGTGTGGATCAATGTGCATTAACGCTGTGATGGCTTTTCAGGCGCAGCTACGGAATTACCACAATCTGCAGACTGCACCGCAACAGTGCCCAAATGTTATGTATGATTAGATCCAGTTCTCATACTGTGTGTAAAAGACAAACAGGATTTTCCTTGTTATATTATCTTATGGAATTAATTCTTCTTCTGTCTGAAAGCAGAGTGCTCTGTACAAACTTGTGGGGATTTAGACTTCCTTTTGAGAGCTCTCCCTGCTGTCTGTTTGGGACTTGCAAGCAGTTACTTGTCTAGACTAGGTTTTAATACCAGAACTCAGGCTTAATGTTCCTAACCTCAGAGGTAAATGGCATCTTTTTTACTGATTCCAGCGGTAACTGGATCTGGCCACGAGATAATTTACCTACCCATCTTATTGGAAGAATTACAAGATAGTTTGGTTAAAATAGATCATAATTATTACTTGCCTTTGAATTGGTCTTTTATGCCAATAGTATAAAACAAGTTTTACTTTTCTACAGTTTCTCTTGCTAGTGTTTTGTGTCTGAGTTAAAATACCAGTGTAGGATGCTCCAGGATCCATTTTAAAGCCCACATCTCCTCTATCAATGCCAGAGCGGATTTGCTGGTTTGAAACACTTTGCTAGGCAGTGAGTTTCCCTACAAGGGGATCTGTGTCGGTGCCTTTCTGTTCCCCAAAATGTGGGCACTGTTGGTTTTAAGCTGTTCCACGTACCTCTGGAAAAACATTTTCTGTTGCCCTTACAGAACGCTTCACCAAATGCTGGGCAACATTTTGGTTCTCTCCCTCAACCACATCTCATACATAGGAATTTATTTGCCTCTCAGAAAACTTAGTATTCCCATCTAATTACTGTTTTGGTTTCCTCCATACCTCACTTTCTCTTTTTGAAGGTATGACATATGGACTTTGCTTAGCAAACTGTAGATCTGGGCTTAGCAGCAGTGGCTCTCCAAATGTCTGTGGCTTGTGCTAAGGTTAAATTTCTTTCCCTTCGCAGTCTGCACCTCACAGAATGATTTTTTATTTCTTGTAAGAGCCTTGCTTTTATTCAGGATTCCCGTGGTCTCCCCAAATTCACATTTGTGCTCTCTAGGCTTGGTCAGCAACATACTTTCTAGATTGCAAGATCTTTAAGGCAGGGACTGTTGTCTGCCTCTGCTGGGGTAATTCAGTGGAGCCCTGAGATCTGAGCTGTAATGAAAAGATTATTGATATGCATTCATTGACCCTAGACTGAAACCAATTTTGGAGAGGCTAATTGTCTTTGTCTTGCTCTCTCTTTCAATGTCACAACTTCACAGTTCCTTCCAAAGTAATACTATACCTAAGCCCATGTATAAATTCATGTATACGTAGAGAGAAAGCTCTATATGTACATAACATACATTCAGGTCAAAGAGTTTGTTTTTAAAGTGCAGTGTTTCTGTTCTTCAGCCAGTTTCACCACGTGTTTGAAAGGAACAGACCTTTCAGTGTGGGCAGAGTTTTGTGAAGACACTGAGATCTCCTTTGGAAAAAAGCAAAAGGCTGTGATTCAGTTTTGGATTGAACAATGGGTCTTACATGATTAAAAAATTATCCTTTTATATTTGTTGCTAGTTTCAGAAAGTGTTTGTTTGAAGGGTTTTCTCGGGGAAGTTTTGGACTGACACAAAATGGAAATCTCAGCCAGGGAACTGAAACCCTTTTGCTAATTATTCCCTCTACCATGCTGAGGGGTCCTGTTATCTTTTCTGCTGAGTGGATGAATACATCACCCAGAGACCGACATCCACCTTCACGGAGGGGCCAGTGGCTAGAAGAGGACAATTTCTTAGGCATCTTTTCCATCACCTTGCTCCTTCTCTTCCAACTCCCTGCCAGTCTCATAAAGTAGGACTTAAAGCTGTTTGTATTTTGTCATTATCTTCTTTCTTGTTGTGTTTTGTTTTCCGCGATACAATTTGGCTTGGTTCAAAAGCATCACTAGAGTAGAAAAAAACAAGAGGAAGATTTATTTTCTGCCTGGAGTCCCCATTGGTTTCTGCCCAAAGAGCAAAGTACAGGCTGAACCAAAGGCAGGAATTACTGTTCGGATAAAATGACTTGACAAGTGAATAGGAGCAATGGATGAGTGTCCGTGCCCAACGGCACTGCCCCTAGCAAAGGACAGCTGAGCATCCCTCAGTGTTCCCAACACGGAACAACTGGTGCAGGACAGGGCAGACAACTGCACTTTGAGGTACCTCCGTCCCCCAAAAGGAACGGAGCAATATTGAAATAAACAGGGACCTTATTGACTGAGCCAGTTAAATTGAGTTAAATACACACTGTGTGTCTTGGCTGAGAGGGAAGAGGGCACTACATGCCAGAATGGTCTCCTGGTACGTGGACGGTTTGAGCACACAGAAAAGGAAAGAATTGTACAGGGATGCAGGGCTACCAGGTGCTGTGAGATGGCATTGGCAGGGGGAGTGACTGGGGGGAATATAAAGGAAAAACCTGAAAGAAGAGATAGACTGGTGAGATTTTAACAGGGCCTTAAACCCTCCACACACTTACAAGAAAGCCCCTGGTTTGTACAGCCAGACAGTAGCCATGGACACTGCCCCTGCTCAGCACCCGCCTGCTGCGTGACTCGGTCCCTGGAAGGGGGGCGAGGGGGAGTGCATTGTCCATGGTCCACATAATCTTCCACCACTGCTAAAACTGTCAACAGGGGGACAAAGTGGGCTGGGGAAGCTGGTCTAGGAGGAAATGAGAGGAGACAGCAATCCATTCTCCTGCTGTCATGCATGAAGCGGTTTCAGGGGGTGCAATGCCCAGCCATTGATTAAGCTTTCCTAGAACCAGAGATGGGAGTGAAAAGCTGCTTCTCTTTCTAAATTCTTCCTGTACAATTCAATCTCCGAGATTAGTACAAGCTGGCATGGCTGTTCGGTGCTCAGTCTAGTTTTCAGAGGTTTGCTGGCAGAGGAAACTGAGAAGTAGAAGAGTCTTCCTCAACACAGCCAAGGCAGCAAAACCCTCATTATGTCTGAATGTGATGTCTGTGGTCTCTGTACTGTGTGCTCTTTCCACAAACTGGAAGGCAAAGCCAGCCCAGTGCCTCCAGAACTAAGGTTCATCATATCAGTCCCAGACAGTAGACAACTTTCATGAAAACCTAATCCAACGTTTGGTAAAGACCCTTCTTCAGGCTCAGGGGTGGATGAGAGCCTTCGTCAGCAGTAGCAAACCCACACTTGCATCATGGTTGGAGGTTCACGTTGCTGCCAGAAGAAATATCTGAAGTCCTAGTGACTAGAGACTTGTGAATCAAAGAGGAAAGGCTCTTTCACTTGTAGGAGACTCTTTCTGTTTACCTGCACAAGGAGTGCATGCAAACGTTTGATATGTATATGCCTTTCTAAGGAGTCACAAAGAGTTTGAGCATCTGGAAACAGGAGAAAATAGTAATCCCTTGCTTCTCCACTGAAAATGCCAGTGATCTGCTCAGTAGGAAAAGATGGTTCTCCATCTTCTGGGGTTATGAAGAAAAAAAATGCCAAGAGATTGTTAGATTTCAAATCTTGCAGATTATTTATGGCAAGTAGTAACACTGGCACTACCTCCTGAACAGCACATGGTAGGATGTCTCCCCCCTTTCCAGCCAGTAACCAGAAAGCCACAGGCCCTCTCCCATGCCATTTGCCCTTTTGTCTTCCAGGTCATCCCAAAGGGAGGATCGAGTCAAGATTCCACCTTCCCAGCAAAGCTAAACTGTGCCTGTCTTGAATTTATGAGACAGGAAATCTACTTGGGAGGAAAGCTAGGGCTGAAACAGCCTCATTTAAGTAAATCTAAGCACAGTGTTTACACAATGTCTAGAATTAATGCAGAGAAAACTTTCAGGTGCCAACTTTGGAAAGAGAAAATGGGGAGCAAAAAGAAGGAGATAGTGAGACTGTGATGAAGCTGGAAGCTCTTCCTCCAGGTTGGATGGAAGGTTGCTTTTACGGCTGTTAAGCACCAGCAGCATGCAATACTTGGTAAGGCAAGGGCCAGATAGGATATGAGTGCTCACCTATTCTTTTGTGTCCAAGCTGTGACAGTGTGAGGATGTTTATTATTACCAGCTGTGTGTATTTCCAGCATGGATGGCCTCACCAAAGATTGTGGTACAGCATGATGCATGTAGCACATCAGTAGAAGGTGTCCTTAGCAAGAGGTTGTTGCAGCCTGTGTATAAGAGGTGCCTATTCACATGAAGGGACATTAATACAAGCTGAGGCTATGCACAATCTTACATAACTGGTACCACTCAGAAACGTGGTCGCACTACATGTCATTAGCATGACCCAAATGTGCAGTTACTAGAGAGGCTCTGCAGCCACGCACATGGTCTTGTGGTTCTTACCTTGAATCTCCTGAGTTTTCTGACTTTCCAAGACAGCATGTTGTTTTCGCTCTACATGGAGCACAGAAAGAGGAAAAATCTTTACTATTGTGAAGCGGACAGGGACCAGCTTCATGATGTCTCTTCCAGTCCTTCCCAGTGCTTTGTTAGGTGAACTTTCACATCACATTTCTATCAGATTTGGGCAGTAACTAGCAAAGTCAGTTAAGACTTAGGTCTCCATGCCTATGGATTCTGTATTAAAACATGGTTTCAAAGACATTACGGATTTCTGGAGAACCAGTATTCTGAAGGGCTGAGCTGGATCAGAGCAGAAGGGAAGCAAGGCAGAAGATATCCATGAATCTTCTGCCAGCGTAGAAGCACTGCAGGGATTTGCTTCTTTGCAGTCACATTTGCATCTTGTTCTGTAGCCAGAAAGGGATGTTTTCTCATTTTTAAGGCTGCTTCTTTGCACAAATGAGATTTCAGCCTACTCATGAAACAAGTGAAAAGTCAAATTCTGTGTAAGTGAAAATCTCCAGCACAGACTGTGCATCATTCACACACTCCAGCAGAGTAATGGACTATCTCCCAACTGGGGCAAGTAGCTGCTGTCAGTCATCCGAGCTTTACCCATCCCACATTAACTCCCTCAGCATCTGCAGAGAACCTACCTGCCTGTTTAGCTTATGCCTGCCTAGAGCAGGTGGTTATGTGGTGATTTAGAGCAGGTAAATAGTAGCAGCCTTACCAAGTTAATGGAAGGAGGTTTTTCCAGCTCCCTCAGTCTTCCCTTTCTCCTGCTCTGTACTAGGCTTAGGTAGCTTGGATCCTAGGTGCATAGAAACAACAGCTTTTGTATTTCTCAGTGGATTTTATAGTGAGCCAGTGCATTTGACTGGAAGAAGTTGTCACTTGAAGGACTTGTTCTTGACTTCCTTGGATCATAGCCCAAGCTACCATCTTCACACCTGACATCCAGGGAGGATATGGTTTCTCTTCTTTTGTGTTTTGGTGGGTTTCCTTCCTGTGTCTCAGGGGGCTTTGCTCAAGGCTGACAGCAGCTCTGGAAAACAAGTGTAGATTGTTTCTTTCTTTCTTTCCCAGGGATATAATTGTTTACCTGCCTCTTGCTACCAAAGGAGGGTGATGGGTGATTGTCATTCCCAGAGACAGCATATTCAGGAGGAAAGAGATTTCCAAATTCCATTGCTTCTTTGTAGATTAAATTCTTCCTTGCAAGCAAAGGGATACATCCCAATTACATCTGACTGTTGTGCATAAAAAATAGGGTATAAGGGGGCTTTATGAAGTGCATAATCACCCTCCTATCTCTAAAAGTTAGATGTCTAACAGTGCTCCAGGCTCCCTTACTAGCCAATAGAGAAATGGCTGAACCACTCTTTAAAGGTTCTCAACTGAGACATCTATTTCATAACGAGATTAATTGCTCTTTAGAAGCAACTCCCCTTGGAGTAGAGAGGATTTTGAGTGTGAGCTTCAGCTAGTCTCAAAGGCTCGTTGTTCCCTTGAATTTAGAGGCTCCAGGGGCTGTTTGAATGTGGCTCTTGCGTTCCGTATTGAGCAGACACTCAGAGCCATGGCAGCTCAGGACTTGGTGCTGATCCCACACCTTGCATGAAAGGCTCCAGCTGTCATCTGCTTGCCATAATGGACATTTTACAACTTCTCTGTCCTTGAAGGGTAGGAAAACTGCTGGTATATGTGTTGGCAGTGACAGACAGTTCTGGTTTTCCTGCAAGGGAGCTAGTTTTGGGGTGGCCAGTGGTATGGGTTTCTGCTGTTCTGGAGCTTGCTTGCTCTTTAGCTTGCTTCTGATCTCTCAGGGGGGAAAAAAAGAAAAACAGAGGGGAAAAAAAAAAAGGAGATGCTGCTGAAGTTAATGGAGATGTAATGTAAAACCAATACAAATCAGGGGACAATGAAAGCCATTCTGTGGCAGATACTAGAAAAGACATAAATGCTTATAAAGCTTTTTGTGTTCAGCAGGACACTTCTTCCAGACCATACATCTGAGCTGAACCTTGCATATGACTGTTTAGGTTTTGCTAAGATTTCCTGTAGCATCTTGCTTATTGAAAGCATATCCCTACACCCCTGGGTATTTTGGCTTTTCCTGTAGTGTATGTGCAATATAATTAGATAAACAGTCAAATTATAACAGACCGCAACTCTTTTATTGAAAGAAGAGTCATAAAGACACTGAAAATGGAATAGCATAGAACCAAAATTACAGGTCCAGGCAACTTTGGTTTTTTGTGGAGGAGGACAGAGAGGAGCTCTGGACCACACGTTACGGCTGAGGGGCACGCAGATACCATCACCAGGGTGTATTAGCAGAGCTGTGTCTGATCGTGTTCATGCCTGCAGTAGCAAGGGGTGCTTGAGGACAGGAGCCAGCTGAGGCTTGAGGTGAAACCTGACATTATTCCTAGTCTTCAACAAATGTTCTCTGTTTTGTGCCTTATGCACTAAGAACACCTCGGTGCCATCAGTTTGCCATCTCCTGTAGCAATCCAGGCAGCCAATGCTGCAAGACTGTCAGCATGTGGAGGACTACATCCCTCGATGACAAAATATCTGTGCAGTTACTACCGTGTGTCTTTCTGATTGGGGAAAACAGGGATTAGAATCATAGAATCGTTTAGGTTGGAAAAGACTTTTCAGATCACCAAGTCCAACCGTTAAGCTAACACTGCCAAGTCCACCACTAAACCATGTCCCTAAGCAGCACATCTACATGTCTTTTAAATACCTCCAGGGATGGTGACTCAACCACTTCCCTGGGCAGGCTGTTCCAGTGCTTGACAACCCTTTCGGTGAAGAAATTTTTCCTAGTATCTAATCTAAACCTCCCCTGGTGCAACTTGAGTCTCTTTCTTCTTGTCCTATTGCTTGTTACTTGGGAGAAGAGACTGGCCCCCACCTTGCTACAAGCTCCTTTCAGGTAGTTGTAGAGAGCGATAAGGTCTCCCCTCAGCCTCCTTTT
Source organism: Fregata magnificens (assembly GCA_013389945.1). Taxonomy (NCBI): domain Eukaryota; kingdom Metazoa; phylum Chordata; class Aves; order Suliformes; family Fregatidae; genus Fregata; species Fregata magnificens. The sequence continues at coordinate 602,285 of WAAD01005387.1, forward strand.
CTCCAGACTAAACAACCCCAGTGCCCTCAGCCGCTCCTCATCAGTCTTGTGCTCTAGACCCTTCACCAGCTTTGTTGCCCTTCTTCTTTGGACACGCTCCAGCACCTCAATGTCCTTCTTGTAGTGAGGGGCCCAAAACTGAACACAGTACTCGAGGTACGGCCTCACCAGTGCCGAGTACAGGGGCACGATCACTTCCCTACTCCTGCTGGTCACACTATTTCTGATACAAGCCAGGACACTATTGCCCTTCTTGGCCACCTGGGCACACTGCCAGCTCATATTCAGCTGGCTGTTGACCAACGCCCCCAGGTCCTTCTCTGCTGGGCAGCTTTCCAGCCACTCTTCCCCAAGTCTATAGCGTTGCATGGGGTTGTTGTGACCAAAGTGCAGGACCCGGCACTTGGCCTTGTTGAACCTCATACAGTTGGCCTTGGCCCATCGATCCAGCCTGCCCAGATCCCTCTGTAGAGCCTTCCTACCCTCAAGCAGATCAACGCTCCTGCCCATCTTGGTGTCGTCTGCAAATTTACTGAGGGTGCACTTGATCCCCTCATCCAGATCATTGTTAAAGATATTAAACAGAACTGGCCCCAATACTGAGCCCTGGGGAACACCACTTTATTGTTCCAGGGATGGTTTCAGAAACAGAACAGGCAGGAGCAGCATCCAAGCTGCTCTGTACATAAAGACCTTACTCTCAGAATGGTTTGGAAGCCAGACAGAATGGAATATTTCTCCTATTTTCTTTACAGCTGAAAAAACATGAAAAATCACAGGAGTGCATTTACTGCCATATTTCAGTTCCAAAGTTTGTCTGATTTAAAAAAAGAAGAAGAAATAAAACTAGTTTTGCCCACCGCCCTCACTTTTTTTTTTCCCCTTCCTTCCCTCCCATTTCCTGAACCAGGCTGAGGTTTTTAACAGAAAAGCTCTCAGTCCTGCACAGAGGCTGGGAACATGCAGAGGGACAATAAAGTGTTTGTTCATAGAGATCATAGAGGAACAGTCTGTAGTTTTACATGGTGGAGAAACCACCGTCTGACACTGAAGCCTACAAGGACGTGGGACATGCTGTCTAAACATACATGAGAACCCTCCCGATGTCTCTGCTGGGTGATGGTGTCTCCTCAGACCTCACCAAACCCTTGGTCCCCAGTGCTGGTGCCTGAAAATAATAGTGCTGAAATAAGGCTGGATGGAGGTGACCATGTGTCCTAGATAAACTAAGGTCTGTTCCCTGACGGGGAGTAAACAGGGGATGGAAAACCAGTTGAAGAGAGAGAATCCAAGGCTAAATGAGTAGTGCTGGTTTTGACCCTTGTTCAGGAGCCTCTTTATATCCACAATTTTAAAGGAAATATTGTCTTTGGAAATACCTTTATGCCCAGGCATATCTTCTAGGTAATGAGTGGCATTTTATTAGCTGCCAGAAACAATACGTAAGTGTATTAAAGGTCTTCCAAAACTGAGAAACAAGGAAGCTTAAAATTACCCATCCGCCCCCATCCCAAAAAAAAAAAAAAAAAAANGATTAAGGGAGATGAAAATAAATTTAATTGCAACAAGGGTGATTAACATGGTCTGGAACAAGCAAAGGCCACAGGAGAAACTGCAGATGGGACTCAATTAAAATAGACTAGAACAGAAAATGCTTTCCAGCAAGCAAAAAAGTTAGACTGTGCTGCAAATGGGCCATCTGGCTATTTTCCACTGTACAGTCTTACTGTGTAGGCACTTTGTTGGACTTTCACTGTAGTGACTTTTCCTTTTCTTGCTCCCCCCAGATTCTTCAGTCCTTTGAAAACCTGGGGACAGGGTTGGAAGAGCAAGGGATTAAACCTGTCTGCACATATGTACACACTTCCCTCCACACACACTTGGATTCTCAAATAAACATATTTATATACAGCCAATTTAGGACAGTCTGCACACAACCTGATACAGAAGCATGGCCTTAGACATAAAGTGGCAATAAACTTCAGTGAAAGGGACAGTTGTTCTCTGGGGTGGAGAGCTCCTGAGCCTACCAGCATTTCCCGACTCTGTCTTTTTTGGAAAGGCAAGAGCTTTTCCTGAATTCTTCCTGGCCCAGGCTGCATTGGAGAGGGCCTTGTTTCTGTCTCAGTCACTTGTTAGAGAAGGTAGGATGGCCGGGATTTTTGTGACAGTTTGATTGGATTCTTGTTCCTCCAGACTGCTTGGTACTCTGCACAGGGACAGTTATTCTGATGCAGAGGCATAACCGTGACCTTGCGTAACTTGTCCTACCTCCTCCTCTCTTCTCACCACAAAAGCTGCCTGCTCCAGCCATTCTCCCAGCAAGCACAAATGGAATTTTGCAAGAAAGTAATCGGCAGGGCTGGAAGGCGTTTTTGTAGCACAGACCTTGCAGAATGCATAGCGTGATCATTGCTGCTTGTGTGTAGGGCTCAGCGCTCCCTGCTAGAGCTTGGACAACCCTCTCTTAGTAGTCACCCTAGGAGGAACTCCACCAAAGTGTCTGCAGAACTTCTCTTCAACATGATTTTTTCTACCAGACGATAAGGATCCTGCAACTGAATTGGAGTTTGTCAGCAGTGACCTGGTAGCTCCTATGGGTTCAGTAGCTTACCTTTTTCTAGTAGCCAGGCTACATGGATTATTTTCAAAAAAGTAGTCAAATTAAGTTATCTCCAGAAGTCTGTGTTATTTATGACATATATGGTAGGGATATTGACTGTATCCCCAACATGTTGGGGTCCACTTCTCTACTTAGCCATTCAGCCATAGCTGAGGGCCATCAGTAAGATGTTGAGCACAAGACGTTCCTGCCACTGCTTAGCCTGCTCCAGGCTTTACTCTGCTTTTACTCAGTCACGCAGCTCAGGCACTTCCTTATCCCTGAATATATTTCCTCTGTGCCAGATCCTGTCTCAGCAAGCACACGCTGCTCCAGGTCGATTCCCCCATGCACTGAACTGCACTTTTGTGCTCCTTGGGTACAGCTCACCTAATCTGAATTCACACCTCTGTAGAGACAACATCTACACTTGAGTTAATCACCCTCCTCTTCTCTGACAGTCAGTGGAGAGGGGTTATCAGTTTTGAGGTATGTGCTATATAATCTGTTTTAGATGTTGCTTTAGAATGAGAGGAACGACCTCCCGAGTTCCCTTGGCTAGACAGACCAGGTCTCCATAATCTGTGCTGCCCATGTCTGCTCAGACAGACCACAGTCTTTACTTACTTACTTCCAGGACTGCTCCTTCAAGCAGCTGTTTGCTCATTATCATGTGCTTGCATATCCCACTAGAGACAACATGGGGTGGAAGTATTGCAGCATGGAACCATTGCTGTAACAACGGGACATTAATCAAAGGCATTCCCAGCATAGTGAATCCCGACAAGAGCTGTATGCAGACTCAGGCTTGGATCTCTTTGGTGCGCTTAAGGGGAATGAAAAATGGAGATCAACATTGCAAACAGCACCCTGAGGAGTAGGTTGGGTTTCTTACTGGCAGGGAGTCAACACTTTCACAGAATACACCCAACACATTGTTATTGTGATTTGTTTAACCACTGCTCACAAGGAAAAGCCATTGCCTCTGGGCTTCTGTGGGATAAGAGAAGGCTGGGATTTTTTCTCCATAGCTAAACCAAACTGCAAAGATACTGCTGGTCCCAGCTGTTATCATATGAGGCTATTTTTCCTTGTGAAAGATCAGCATAAAGCTTGAATAAGACTAGGAGTACATGGGCTTGTCTTAGCTTTTGGGACAAAGTGAATTTCCTCTATTTAGGGCATTTTGTTCTGTGATGTCTAACTGATGCACAGATGAACCTGCTCTCCTCCTACCCATTGCCAGTGTACACAGAAATAACAACTGTATGGGACTGAGAACAATACCAGTTTGCTGTAGACACAGACCCTAAAAGTCTTTTCAGCCAGCCAGCTCCCATCTCATTTAAACATCTCTGTTGCCGTGTTCTAGGATGTTTCTATTCTTTAGTAGGCAATCCAGATCTAAAGCTGCCTGCCTCTCTTGGCTGAGTTTATTGCATGATACTCAGGGCTGTTCAGCTTACTTGGATTCTGGCAAAATGCAGAGCCTGCTGAAAGGTACCTGATTTAAGGAGCCTGGAGAAGGAAGAGCTTTTATTTAATGCTTGAGCAGATATCATGACTAAAGCCTTAGTTACTAATGGCTAGGAGAGCGTCCTCTACCTGAATACCCTCCAAGTGCCTTCTGCCCTGGAGGGTCTACCCCTGCTCCCAGGACTCACGTGATCTTTGCCTTCCTATTTCTCCTTTTATCCAGAGGATGAGAATGGAGGATATCCACTGGAATGGCAGGTTTGGGATGGTGTAAGTAAAAATAATCACAACCTCAGTTCATTCCAGGGAGACAGTCCTCAGTCGATGTCGGGCTGGTCCATAGTGAAAGCAGTGACCTACTCTAGGAGGGCTCTGGATACACAGTCCCACAGTTATTTGTTCTTGTATGAAGCATTCCTCTAACTAAACAATACGCTTCAGAGAGTGGACTTCCGTCTCCCTTCAAAGCTTAAAGATACGCCAAAATGGAGAAGCTGTGTCTGCTTCAAGTTTCCTGCAGTGCCTCATGTTAACAGTGACTGGTCTATAACCTGGAGATGTTCCCCAAAATACAGGTTAAGCCCCTACCCTTCTCCTCCACTGGCAGCTTACGCCTGAATCCCTTTCTCCCTGCCTGACACGGATCCAGGGGATGCCTTGCCTGTGTGGACTTCAGGCATGGCTGGCTGAGATTGAGCAAGGAAGGGGGTTAATTTTACAGGATGTCTTTTTTGCCTTAGATCCTACAGGGCAGGTAAAAAATGTGTGTGATATTCATAAACATGATTCTTGGTACTGCCTAGAGCCAGGCAAGATGAATAACACAAGAGCAGAGCTTGAAACAGTGATACGTCCGTATTCATGAATTTTAACGTCAGGAGGGACCATTCTGGGCTGATCTCCTGTGAATGTAGGCCCTTTAAACTTCACTCTGTTACCTCTGTGTTGAGCCCGCTAATTGTGTTTGCCCAGGCCATGTTTTCCAAAGAAACCTTCAAGTCTGGATTTGAAGCTACCGAGGGATAGAAACTCCATTGCTTCCCTTGGTACCAGTTCCAATGATCCATCACCCTCTGTTTAAAATGTGGGCTTTGTTTCCCATTTGAGTTTGCTTGGCGTATGGCTGCCAGCTATTAGTTCTGGTAATGACTTTCTGCTAGATCAAAGAGCCCTTTAACATCAGCAGCTTCTGCTTGAAATAATATTTGTGCACTGTTGACAACTTCTCAGTCTCTTTTTGTGTGTTGTTACAATAATTAAATTCAGACTTCCTAGTCTCCCCCCATAAGGCATGTCCTCCAGCCCTCAGATCCTTGCTAGTGGATATATTCTGCACCACCTTTTTCTGATATCCTTATGCCAACCCAGAGGTGTGCACAGTATTCCCATGGCTTGCCACTGATGCACAGAGAGGTATTCCTGTTTGGTTTTGTGTCAGATGACGGCAGTAGCTCTCCTGAGTGACTCTTTCTAGGACACAACATCCCATTTTCAGGCATGTTCTGCATCCTTTGTATAATTTTATATTTGATTCTATTAAAATATAGTCTATTTGGAAACACATTGGATCTAATACTGACCCCTGTAGATGCCTATTAGAAATACCTCCTGCAACATCAGTGTCCCTCAGATGGCTCCTTTTAGAGACCTGCCAGCTAGGCTTCTGCTAAGCAATTTTAATGTATGTACTACTGACATTACATATCTTCATATCATGGAACCCTGTGAAAGTCAAACCTTATAAAAATCCAATTACATTATGTTCCAACCATGCAGGCAGCTTTTTCAGACAAACTTAGAATCATGCCAACTAATAAAATCAAGTTTGGAAGCACCTGTTTTATATACAAGTGCCTCAACTAAGTTTAATATTATGCCTATTCTTCAGTGCTTAATGAATTGAAGTCTGTATCAGATTTTCCATTATTTTGCCTGGAATTTATGTCAATCAAATGAGTGTGTATTTATGAGGCTCATCATTGTATATCTTGTCTGACTATTGGCACAGTGCTTCAGTATTCGGGACCTGCCCCAGTGCTCCAGCACAGATTATAAATGAACATCAGTGGGCCAGCAATTTACTCAGCCAGCTCTTTAAGGGCTCTTGGGTACGGCTGTTTAGCCAAGCTGATTTCAGACTGTTTATCTGTAGCAGATGGTGTTTCCAATTCTCCTTGCTTACTGATGAGCAGGAGGCACTTCATTGCCCCCCACAGCCCATCCTACAGGCACATTCCCCTGCCATCATCCAGGTACTGACTGCCAAACACTTTGACCACTTCTTGCAGCATGGCAGTTGACTTGGTCCTGGCCATCAGCAGAGGGAAATGGTGAAGTCAACTGTGACGCTGCAGAGGAGGTTCATGATACATTGTTTATGCAGATACCATTCCTAATGGGAGAGACACCCAAACAGACGCACAACTTCACGGTTTCTCCCTGAGGTTGGCACTTGCCTGAAATTTTATTCCCAGGCCCAGCAGAAACTGAAATATGTCTGTTTGATCTTGTTCAGCCCTACAGCTGCAAACTCAAGCCTCCGTGCTTCTCTGCCGATATGTTCCAGCCCTGTTCTGTCCCATTTTCTGCCAGTATAGCTGTCTCTATTAACTAAAGTTTTCACAAAAATAAGATTTTGTGATGTGTCAGGTTGAAATGAATGAGTGCATGAAGGTCAACTTTTCATAAGTGAAAGGCTAATGCTGGACTGTACAGGATGAGGTTTATTTTTGGCCTTTTCTTGTGCCAGTGAGGATATTTAATGGACTTTTCTGCAAGGTCAATAGGCGTATACTCAGAATGTTCCCTGTCAGATGAAGTCAGCTGGGATCTTTCTAGATCACAGGAGTTAAACAGCCAATATTTGGACAGGTGACCTTAAAGGAAACACCAGTGATTCAGTAGGTGTGGTCCTTCCTTCTGAGTCAGTGCTGAAATGTGATGCCAAACGATGGTGTGCTGCCGGAGGACACGGTTTTTATTTGAAATAGTAAAACCAACCTGAGCATTTATGGCTATTTAAAATCCCATTATACTATATTGGATGATAATCCAGTTAGGATTAATTTAGTTGGCCTCCCTATATTGCTTCTGCCATTCAATGTCAGGAGGATGCTCCTTTCCTTTCCTAAAGCTTTCAGAAGCTGTATGCTCTCAATGCGAGAGTATTGGACCAAAGCGTTGTAACCTTTGGTTTTTCCACCACATAGAAGGCAGATTTCCCTTCAGACCATTTTAAGGTATACAAAATGCATCCAACCATCTGGCCTGAGAGCCAGTGCTGGCTTGGATGAAAGATGCTGGTGAGGGGCAGCTCCTGTTCTGAGGTGAGGGCTTAGTGGATATGATGGTCCCTCTTGAGTGAATACATAATAAGTGTGAAGATCTGTTGGAAAATTGTCTTTCTGCTCCACAGGGAAGATTGAATCACAAGAGAGAGAATGGGAGAGCAATATAATAAGTGATGTATAATAACACTTCAGTCTGTTGTACATAGAGCATCTTATTTATTTGTCTCACGAATTCATTTCCTGAAGCAAGAGGCACTTTGAGATGGCATCCTTCCCGAAGGACCAGCTTTCACTGCCAGCCACATGTAGGAGGCTTAAGGGGTGGCTGAAAGCCTTGCATTGCCCTGCAGCAGCATCCGCAGCACTCGGCTCCCTATGAACATACAGCTGTCATAAATCCTTTCTCCCTGCGTTGTTTCTTGCAGGTAAACTATGACCACTTTACTATTAGTGTTTGTGTGTTTGCGAGTCATCACCGCAGCCGTCTCTGTGGAGCTCTCAGGTACGTGCCTTGGGGTGTGGGAAAGTGGGGCTGAGCAATGTGCTGCACTCTGGTCCCATCCCCAAGTCTGGGCAGCTGCCAGAAATAAGTGTACCCAAGATCTGCTCTGTGTACACACAGGGCTCTTCTCTTTGGATGGCTGCTATACCATAGCCTGTCACTGTTCTTGTGCTTGGGGAGCCAGGGAGATAGCTCCAGGCAAAGGCAGATTTATGGGGAAACCAAGGGAATTTCACCATTCCCCTTTCTTAAACCCTGTCAGGTGTGATCTCGTATCATGGGCAGCAGCTACACTGCAATAGAGTCCTTCATTCCCTTCATTCCCACATCGAGCACAGGTCTAAATTCCAAAAGCAACCATGGCGCAAGGGTCATGTTGTAACTTCCCTTTTGGAAGTTATTTTCAGCAAACTAGACCAAAAAGGGTATATCTGAATATGCGGGTACAGGTTTACAAAGCAGATATAGGCATTGGAGCATATGGAAGCACTGGGTATTTTGGATTAAATGCCTTACTGATATAACCATTGCTTTGTCTGGGAACTGGCAGACAGTAGTGATGGCCTGGAAGTGAAGATACCTGAGCAGTCTCCCCTGCGTGTTGTCCTGGGAAGCTCCCTGAACATCCCCTGTTACTTCAACATCCCAGAGGAACAGGACACCAGTGCTCTGCTGACCCCACGGATCAAATGGAGCAAACTCTCAAACGGGACCGAAGTTGTCTTGCTAGTGGCCACCGGTGGGAAAATCCGTCTCAACACCGAGTACAGGGAGGCAATCTCTTTGCCCAATTACCCCGCCATCCCCACCGATGCCACCTTGGAAATCAAGGCGCTGAGATCCAACCACACTGGGATTTATCGCTGTGAAGTGATGTACGGGATTGAGGACAGACAAGACACAATAGAGGTCCTAGTGAAAGGTGAGATCCTGCTCTTGCTCTTTCCTCTCAAGATCTTGCTGCCTGGCCTGGGCAGAAGGGAGCAAGAAATATATGGGTGGAGCAGGTACGCCCCATAGGCGTAAACCCTTTCGGTCAGGTCACAGATAAGGCCATGGGCAGGTGAGCAGAAGCCATGGGCCAGGCATTTACTTTAGCGGGCTAGGACCAGACTAAACAAACCAGTAAAATGACTCATGGCAGAATATATGGCAATAAAATTACTCTTCTGGCAGAAGGTGAGTTACAGAGACAGCAAGATGACATCCTTGGCAGGAGGTGGTACTAGATACGCCAGGCTATTGCTCAGAGAGGTGAAGCTGAATCAGGGCTATTATAAGACCTTTTATTTCTTCCAAACATTTTAGGAGACGGGATGCCCTCAGCTGGAGAATCAGTCTGTTCTGGAAAAATTTTCCCTATAGTCTTGCAAAGCCCATCCGAGTAATAGGTAGATAAAATAACAGATGTTAAGTTTCCTACAGTCCTTATCTTTGCCATGGTTTTTGCTTTCAGTGTAGGCCAGGGAGACAGCTTCCACTACAACAGTTAACCAGCTGGTCTCTGCTGGTTGCATACACTGGAGTGTATATCTGACAGTGGAGGCTTGGAGTCCCCTCATTGCCTCCTGGTGAATTTTCCACTTAATGGTCTGCTCATGCCAGACCAGAGTGTACAGACAGCCATCCTTTGTAAAGATGCCTGTTCATCAAAAAATACAACTTAGATATGTTTGCAGCAGATCTGGAGATTTCGAGTGAATTTGCCTCTTGTTTCCTGGGTGTTTGTACGGTGGGTGACACTATGCACCCTTGGTCCTGAGCAGGACCTTGAGAGGTTGCAGCTTCCAACCCTGCACAGCAGCACAGTCCCTGCCCTGCCCCACTGGCTGATTTCTGAACCATGCATTTAAAACACTGCACAGAGCTGTATCAAGAAAGTATTGAGTCCTTCTGACAGTGATATAGCTCTGTGTTCTGGGTGATGGGTTTCCTCCCAGTGTTCACACTACTATTCAGGTACTGGCTTTTAATGCACCATGACATTGTTACAGCACCATGGGAGGGCAGTCGCTGTCCTAGGTCACCAATGTGCTCCACAAGGTCCTGTGAAAGGAGCCCATCAAGTCACCCTTGGCTTGAGATGCTCAAATACAGACAGTCAGCATAAATAGTTCATTGTTTCTAGTTGACATGTAGTATCTGTTCTTTGAATCCCTAACTTCTTTGGAAGGAAAGGAGTTGGTTCCTCTCTAGCAGATGTGTGAGTGATGGCCATTGTGTTTTCCAGGCATCGTATTCCACTACAGAGCAATCTCCACAAGGTACACCTTGAACTTTGAGAAAGCAAAACAGGCCTGTATCCAGAACAGCGCTGTCATCGCTACTCCCGAGCAGCTGCAAGCTGCCTACGAGGATGGGTACGAGCAGTGTGATGCTGGCTGGCTGGCTGATCAGACTGTCAGGTAATGAACAGTGGCAGGGAAAGGAAAGCCACAGCAGGGTCATTGGGACTTCTGTAATGAAGCCACCGACTGAAAACGGTTGAGAAACAGTTGCTAAATAGCAGCTGTTGTAATTGCTGGTGTGCGGAGGGAGGTGGTGGGTTGCAAGCCATTCTCTGCCAGGAGGGAATCCATAGTAGGAAAGCAGAGTGACCACTGTCCTCCTCAGCTGGTGCTGACAGCTGAGTGGACAATGGCTTAATCCTGATCCTTCATCCTCCATGAACAAAACAGGTGCTATGCCAAGATGCGCAAGCGTGGCTCAACCGTACCAAGCTGCGCATCCCCCACTGAGGAGGCACCTTGGCCTGATGTCTTTCACCGGTGCTTCCAGGGACCTGCTGTGCTCAGGACCATCAGGGGGAGGGCAGGATAGAAGATCATCCTTCCCCTTCCCCATAACCTAGGAAAAGCCATAAATCATCACACTGCACAGTGCTCCACATCTCTCTCCCAACCTCGCTGCAGCTGCCAGGGTCCTGCCCCCTCACTCCTTACGCACTCTGTCTCCCCCAGGTACCCCATCCACTGGCCCCGGGAGCGCTGCTACGGTGACAAGGATGAATTTCCAGGAGTAAGGACCTACGGTGTCCGTGAGCCAGATGAAACCTATGATGTTTACTGCTATGCAGAGCAAATGCAAGGTGATTTGAGGCTTTTATTGTTACTAGACGCAGAAGCAGCCAAAGCTCTGCTCATGCCTAGACCGGACAACAGTAAATACAGAGGCAAAGGGCCTAGAGGCAAGACAGGTTAAAGATGGAAAAGCATATACCCCAGCAAGGCCAGAAGTTCTCTACAGTCTGTTTGTTAGACCTTGGTCAATTTTAACGTCAAATGACTAGTGCAGTACAGAGGGTGGAGTCCATCTAATCTCCACCAGAGGCCATGCCACCCTGCATGTCTCTGGTCGTCTATTTGAGGGTGTGACATTCGGAGTTGTTCGTCACCATGCTTATGACAGGGATCCATTGAAATATTCAGCACATCAGAACTGAAATTGTCCTTTATATGCCTCTTGCCCTGTGGCTCCAGCTAGTTTGGTATGTTTTGCTCCAGTCTGTATTCGGTCTGTAAGATTGGTCACCAACATGGTGTTGCAGTTCGGCTGTAATACACAGGACTTTCCATCTCATCCAGACTCTCAGGAATAGGAAGGGGAAAGAAAGGGAACTGGGATTAAATTCTACAGCTAATTCCTGTGCTAATGGATGGTGTGATTGCAGGTAAAGTCTTCTATGCCACCGCCCCTGAGAAGTTCACCTTCCAAGAAGCTTTTGAAAAATGCCGCGGTTTGGGAGCCCGTTTGGCCACCACAGGAGAGCTGTACTTAGCCTGGAAGGATGGCATGGACATGTGCAGTGCAGGCTGGCTGGCCGATCGCAGTGTCCGCTACCCCATTTCCAGAGCACGGCCCAACTGTGGAGGAAATCTGGTGGGCGTGCGGACAGTGTACCTGTACGTCAACCAGACGGGGTACCCTCACCCCAACTCTCGCTACGATGCCATCTGCTATAGTGGTGAGTGCATCAGGACTGTGGGACTAAGCAATGTGTCTCTACACATTAGCAAGCAGGAGCTCCCTGGCCAGAGCTAACCTCTTGCTTTTTTTTTTTTTCAAAAAAGCAGGGGGGAAAGCAGGTTTGGCAAAGGACTTAGTCCCCCATTCATGTTCAGGTAGGAAGCAGAGTCCAGAAAGAGCACGGATGCCTGCCCTGTACGGGGGGGGCTCTGAGGAGGTGGGTGTAACACAGCCGTCTTCTCTCCAGTCCTCCCATACCTTCCAGCTTTGGTAGCATTCCAGGAGACATGGAGCAGAACTCGGGTGCTTCATGTACAAGACTTTGAATGCTGCAGATGGAAGAGAGGGAAAAAGAGAACAGATCTGATCCTGAAGATGTGTATAGTGGTGTGATGTGGTACAGACACATGCCCGAGTTTCCATGCTGGGATAAATCAGAGACTACAGCAGTCTCCAGCAATCAGAAATGGGGCAAAATTGCACCCAGGAGGTGGAGAGCATCCCAGCTACTCCCCCTTTCTTCTAATTGTACTCTTCCCCCTGCAGCAAGAAGGGGGCAAAGCACAAGTGGTATATGGTCTATTCAGGGCAACCAGAGTCTAGCATTCAAATAGGATTGCCATCTTTAAAAAAATAATGACAATATTTTTAAATGTATTTTGAAACCCCTTTGATACAGACCTATCATGCCCAGATGCATGCATGAGCAGTGTGTCAGGAGGCCCTGTAAAACCTCCCAGGCCCCTTGGAGTTATCCAGCTACGTGGCCAAGCTAAAGACTGGTCCACCAAGCCACAGCCTTCTGGTTATCTCAGGGTATGCATCTGAAACTGCTGAGTACAGCCAGTCCTTGTCTGAGCATCTCTATCTAATTCTCTGAATCCCTTGAGGTCTGAGAGGTACTGACTAAAATGAACTAGCAGGAAAATGGAAATGGAAATAAATAGAGCAGGGAAAGCAGTATTAGGGGAAAAGCCCGAAAGTGTCCTAATTATCTCTCCCTCCCCAGCTGAGACCTGCCTTGCTGTATATCCAAGATGTCCCAGCCCTCCTTCACCTGCCCAATTCTGTTTTACGCTGCTCTTTAAACCACCATCCTTGCTGTAGGCTGACCTGCTCAGTGGCACGTTAAGCACGTTCTCCTACACCCAAGGCATGTGACTTGCGCAGAAAAGTGATTTGGGAGGGGAAAGGTGGGAGTTGTTTGAATGTATTTGGTACAGCAAGTGGCCTTGGCTGTCCTGGTGATGGGGTTAGGACGCTTATATGTGGTGAGCTCCCAAGTTGTCGCCTGGGCAGAGCAGAAGGAGATAGTGATCCTGGTGAGACTTCATACATTGAGTGTGAGGATCCAGTTGTCTTTCTCCCACGGCTCAGACCTGCTGTGGAGGCAATCCAAGTTGCCCTGCTTCCCTCCGGCCACCTTAAATTCCTTGCAGCAGGCACTAGAGGTCAGTGCAGACTTGGATATGGGCAAGGTGTTCCCGGGAGGGAGAGCTGGGAGGAGAGCAGGGAAAGTCCTGCCTGATTTGCCAGCTGTGGTACCCTCCATGCTGGGGTGTTGTAGAGAGCCGTTGTGGAAGAAGGAAAACCATTTCTTTTACCAGACCATCATGATTTCCCTGCTCCTCTCAGAGCTGCAAACACCCAGCTTCTTCTCGGAGGCAGCACCAGCACAGTACACCTTGCGAGACTGACCGTGTCTCTCTGATTGCTGCTTTGTCTCCTGGTGTAGGGGACGACGTTGAGACTCTGGTCCCAGGGCAGTTCATTGATGAGACGGGAAGCGAGCTGGGCAGTGCCTTCACTGTCCAGACTGTCACCCAGACCGAAGTGGAGCTACCTCTGCCACGCAATGCCACAGAGGAGGAGGCCCGCGGCAGCATTGCCACCCTGGAGCCCATTGAGATCACACCCACCGCCACCGAGCTGTACGAGGGCTTCACCGTCCTGCCCGATCTCTTCGCCACTGGTGTCACAGTAGAGACAGCTGCCCCAGAGGAGGAGAACGTGACCAGGGGGGATGTCACAGGGGTGGGGGCTGTACCTGAAGAGGTCACCACCATAGCCTTAGGCACTGCCATCACCACTGAAACGGCAGAGGTGAGCTCGGTGGAAGAGGCCATGGGGGTGACTGCCACACCAGGACTAGAGTCTGCCTCAGTGTTCACAGTGGAAGATCAGCTCGTGCGAGTGACAGCAGCCCCTGATGTTGGCCTCCTCCCCGAGCAGCCCATCTCGCCCACAGGTAAGTCACCAGGACTCTGAGAAGCCTGAAGATCAGTTTCTCCTAGAGGTAACCATTCAGCTGAAAACAGCCAGAGCTTCTGCTGTCACAGTGGGCATCCAGGTCCCTGGAGGTGTGCATGTCTGTTTGGGGTCAGGGACAGGCTGAGTGCCTCCACTACGGTAGGACAGGAGGGGTGAGGAGGAGGCTGTGGGCCACCCCATCATGTGCTGAAAAGGGCTCAGCTGGCTGATGCTTGGGGATGCCGTGGTCACACTCTGCACTCCCATGTGCATCTGGCTCCAGGGAAGGGGAAAGTCAAGGTAGGAAGATCCTCCTCCTCTAGGAGGGCTAAAGAGATCCCCAGAACATCACCCTCCATGGCAGCGGAGATCAAGGAATGAGTCATCTCCATCAAAGTGGGTTTGACAGGCACTGGTCCTTGCACTGTTGTTGGGAAGACACTTTCTTGTCCCGTATCTGCTGTCTCACCACAGCTTCTCTTCCCCCAGGTGTGGTGTTTCACTACCGCGCTGCCACCAGCAGATATGCCTTCTCCTTTGTCCAAGCCCAGCATGCCTGCCTGGAGAACAACGCAGTTATCGCCACTCCCGAACAGCTCCAGGCTGCCTATGAGGCTGGCTTTGACCAGTGCGATGCTGGCTGGCTGCGGGACCAGACAGTCAGGTAAAACTGTATTGACTTGGGGAAGACACCTCTCAGAATGGCTATTCAGCCATGAAATTGAGGCTTTGCTCTGGTCTGTCCTGCTGCTCTGCTCATCAGCATCTAGAGCTTTCCTGACCTAAGGTTGTCTCCAGGCCATGATATCTAGTGGCCAATAGACCTGTTCTTCTCAACCTGTCCTACCTCTTTCCTAACCTGTGCATACATCCTGCAGCAGTGAGCTCCTCAGTGTACTGACATGTAGGAAAAGTGGAGGAAAGTTTGTAGTCATTGCCCCAAGATGTAAGTGCAGATTAAACTTGTTTCCAAGTCACACTGGGGGCTTTGAGCACTTCTAACAGTGAAGTGTTCGTGTCCCGCTCCCAGGTACACTGAGGTTCTTCAGTCCAGGGTACGTAGGGCTGACCTTGGCTTACCACTTCCCTTCTTCTTTTGATAGGTATCCCATTGTGAATCCCCGAAGTAACTGCGTAGGAGACAAAGAGAGCTCTCCGGGTGTGCGGTCGTACGGCATGCGCCCGGCCTCAGAGACCTACGATGTGTACTGCTACATTGACAGGCTCAAGGGTACGTTCTCCCCCTTCCTCTGGGCATGGTTGTGGAGCAAAGATATGCTTCACACCTCCATGTCTGCGTGTGCATGGGTGGAGTGCAGGGACTCACACCTGTTTTCTCTCCCATCCCTCAGGTAAGGTGTTCTTCGCAACCCAGCCAGAGCAGTTCACCTTCCCAGAAGCTCAGCAGTACTGTGAGAGCCAAAACGCCACACTTGCCTCTGTTGGCCAGCTCCACGCCGCCTGGAAGCAGGGCCTGGACAGATGCTACGCTGGCTGGTTAGCCGACGGCAGCCTACGCTATCCCATCGTCAGCCCCCGTCCCGCCTGCGGGGGGGATGCACCTGGTGTGAGAACCGTCTACCAGCACTACAACCAGACGGGTTTTCCTGACCCGCTGTCCCGGCATCATGCCTTCTGCTTCAGAGGTACCCTCCCACCCCTTGTAGGGCGTGTAGACCAGTCTCCTCAGGGAAAGGGATTTCATGAGGGAGGTTGGGCACGTCAGGATGCCAGTTTGGGCGAAGCACTTCACTGACATCTTAGACTGTGAATTTTTGGAAACTCCCTCCAATACCTTTTTGTTCCAGCTCTGCCACCTGCAGAGGAGGAGGGGTTCACCTCATTCTTTGAAGAAGATGTGCTGGCAACCCAAGTGATCCCTGGAGTGGAGGGGGTACCCTCTGGGGAGGAGGCGACTGTGGAGACAGAGTTTGCCACTCAACCCGAGAATCAGACAGCCTGGGGGACAGAGGTCTTTCCAACCGACGTGTCGCTGCTCTCAGGTGGGTCAGAGCTTCCCCATCTCCTGGGTCACGCTTGGCTGGTGTTGTAGGGTTGGGACACCCCCAAAATAAATGGGTTGTGTCTTTGCTGAAAGGGACTCCCTCTAAATCCAGACAATTATCACCGTGTTAGCAAAGTCTGAGGCTGAGTACACAGGTACCACAGGAGGAGCTACACATGTACATTATTGAACTTCTGTCTAGGACTGAACTAAATGACCAGCCGTCCTGCCATGCTGCAGACCAGGACACACAGCATTGCCAGAGCACCTTATAAAATATGTTGTTGTGTATCCGAGATGGGGAGGGCAGGCTAGAAACAGATCTCAGACCATGCCTTCCAGGGAGGACAGAGCTGCAGTGTGGTCAGAGCAGCACCAAACTTTTTCTCTTCCACATGTTATCTCAGAGGAAGCAGTAGCTTGATTTTGGCACCTGGGAATTAGCGTCACTGTTGCCATTATCCCATGTCAGAGGGTTATATATTCTGTCAGTTTCCCAGAGATATATAATTTACAGTTGTTTAAGATATAACGTTCGTTAACAAATTTGAAGGGACCAAATGATTTCTGCAAGCACTTTGTGCCTTTATCCCAAGGGTATCCGTTTGGAGGTAAAGTCAATCAGGAAACTGTTAATAGCTTCTTTAAAACAATTTAGTAAATTATTTTCCTCTCTCTCTCTCTTTGCTCACCCTTTCTTTTCCAGTGAGTCCATCTGCTTTTCCTCCAGCTACTGTAATACCAGAGGAAACAAGTACCAATGCTTCCATCAGCGAAGTGTCAGGGGAGGTGACTGAGTCTGGAGAACATCAAGTCAGTGGTGAATCTTCGGCATCCGGGTGGATATCTGGAGTCCCAGATACAAGTGGAGAACCAACTTCTGGAGTTTTTGAACTTAGTGGAGAACACTCAGGGGTTGGAGAAAGTGGATTACCATCAGTAGACCTGCATACCAGTGGTTTTCTACCTGGAGAAAGTGGGCTACCCTCAGGGGACCTGAGTGGGGTGCCTTCTGGCATTGTTGACATCAGTGGCTTACCTTCTGCAGAGGAAGATGTATTGGTGTCTACTCCAAGGATACCAGAAATTAGTGGGATGCCATCTGGAGTGGAAAGCAGTGGGCTGCCTTCTGGATTTAGCGGAGAAATCTCTGGCACTGAGCTAGTCAGTGGCGTGTCATCTGGAGAGGAAAGTGGACTCACCTCTGGTTTTCCTACCATCTCTCTTGTGGATACGACGTTGGTGGAAGTTGTCACAACAGCACCAGAACGGCGAGAGGAGGGAAAAGGATCCGTCGGAGTCAGCGGTGAAGGAGATCTGTCAGGGTTCCCATCCACTGAGTGGGACACCAGTGGCGGAGCCCAAGGGTTACCCTCAGGAGCTGAGCTCAGCAGGGAGCCCTCTGGAGAGCCTGAGCTCAGCGGGGAGCCTTCTGGGGTGCCTGAGCTCAGCAGGGAGCCCTCCGGAGGACCTGAGCTCAGCGGGGAGCCTTCTGGGGTGCCCGAGCTCAGTGGGGAGCCCTCCGGAGGGCCTGAGCTCAGCGGGTTGCCCTCAGGACTGGATGTCAGTGGAGAACTATCTGGAACACATGAGGTCAGTGGCCTGGTGGACCTAAGTGGCCTTACTTCTGGTACTGATGGAAGCAGTGAGGCCTCGGGCATTACCTTTGTAGATGCCAGTTTGGAGGAAGTGACAACAACCCCCTCAGTTACGGGAGCAGAAGCAAAAGAGATTTTGGAAATCAGTGGATTGCCTTCAGGAGGTGAAGAGTCATCAGGCATGGTATCTGGGAGTTTAGACATCAGTGGTGAGCCTTCTGGGCATGTAGACTTTGGTGGGAGTGTTTCTGGAGTGCTCGAGATGAGTGGACACCCAAGTGGAGTGATTGACAGCAGTGGAGAAGTCTCTGGAGTTGATGTCACCAGTGGCCTACTGTCTGGAGAGGAAAGTGGACTCACCTCTGGCTTTCCCACAGTCTCTCTTGTGGATACCACTTTGGTGGAAGTTGTAACACAGACATCAGTTGCACAAGAGGTGGGAGAAGGGCCATCTGGGATGATAGAAATCAGTGGATTTCCTTCTGGAGACAGAGGACTATCTGGAGAAGGGTCTGGACCTGTGGAGACTAGTGGGTTTCCTTCAGGGACAGGAGACTTCAGTGGAGAGCCATCCGGGATGCCATACATCAGTGGAGACATTTCTGGAGCAACAGATCTAAGTGGACAATCTTCAGCAGTGACTGATATTAGCGGGGAGGCCTCAGGGCTTCCAGAAGTCACTTTAGTCACTTCTGATTTAGTAGAAGTTGTGACAAGACCAACAGTATCACAGGAACTGGGTGGGGAAACAGTTGTCACATTTCCCTATGGTTTTGGGCCAAGTGGTGAGGCCTCTTCATCTGGTGAACTAAGTGGGGAAACAACTGCATTGCCAGAAAGTGGTATAGAAACATCAACAGCTTATGAAATCAGTGGGGAAACATCTGCATTTCCTGAAACTAGTGCAGAAACATCCACAATTCATGAAATCAGTGGGGAGGCATCTGCATTTCCTGAATTTAGCATAGAAACATCAACAATTCAAGAAATTAGTGGAGAAACATCTGCATTTCCTGAAATTATCACAGAAACATCCACAAGTCAGGAAGCCAGGGGTGAAACATCTGGCTATCCTGAACTTAGCATAGAAACATCCACAGTTCAAGAAGTAAGTGGGGAAGCTTCTGCATTTCCTGAAAGTAACACAGAAACATCCACAATACAAGAAATCAGTGGGGAAACGTCTGCATTTCCTGAAATTAGAATAGAAACATCCACCATTCAAGACATCAGTGGGGAAACATCTGCATTTCCTGAAATTAGAATAGAAACATTCACAAGTCAGGAAGCCAGGGGTGAAACATCTGGCTATCCTGAAATTAGCATAGAAACATCCACAGTCCACGAAACCAGTGGAGAAACATCTGCCTTTCCTGAAATTAGCATAGAAACTTCCACAGTCCATGAAATTAGTGGGGAAAGTTCTACATTTCCCGAAATTAGAATAGAAACATCCACAAATCAAGAAGCCAGGGGTGAAACATCTGCCTATCCTGAAATTAGCATAGAAACATCCACAGCCCACGAAACCAGTGGGGAAGCACCTGCATTTCCTGAAATCAGCATAGAAACTTCGACGGTCCATGAAGTTAGTGGGGAAACGCCTGCCTTTCCTGAGATTAGCATAGAAACTTCGACGGTCCACGAAATCAGTGGGGAAACATCTGCATTTCCTGAAATTAGAATAGAAACATCCACAAGTCAAGAAGCCCGAGGCGAACCATCTGCCTTTCCCGAGATTAGCATAGAAACTTCTACAGTCCATGAAGTCAGTGGGGAACCATCTGCATTCCCTGAGATTAGCATAGAAACACCAACAAGTCAAGAAGCCAGGGGTGAAACATCTGCCTATCCTGAAATTAGCATAGAAACATCCACAGTTCAAGAAGTAAGTGGGCAAACCTCTGTGTTTCCTGAAATTAGAATAGAAACATCCACAAGTCAAGAAATCCAGGGTGAAACATCTGCATTCCCTGAGATTAGCATAGAAACATCCACAGTCCACGAAACCAGTGGAGAAGCATCCACGTTGCCTGCTGCTGACATCGAAACAGCTGCCACATCTTTAGCCAGTGGTGAGCCCTCTGGTGCTCCCGAGGAGAAGGAAATTCCTGACGCAACATCCGAAGCTGTGACACACTCGGTCGCAGGCATTTCAGGGGAAACCTCTGTCCCAGACATTATAATTAGTACCAGTACTCCAGATGTTGAACCAACACAGGGACCCAGGAACCCTGAAGACGCTCAGCTTGAAATAGAGCCCTCCCCTCCCGCAGAGTCAGGACAAGAGACAGAGACAGCTGTTGTTCTAGACAGTCCCCATCTGCTGGCCACCGCTACTGCTGCCCTGCCTCAAGTGTCACAAGAAGCAATAGACACGTTAGGACCCACTACAGAAGGTACCATGTCTTCTTCTCATATGGAAGGGAACACGCTATGGAGGGGAAGGGGGGGAGGAGGCATAGCCGTCACATTTTGCTGCTTCTACAGCAGAGAACATTAACATGGAAGCAGGCTTGAGCAAAATATTACTGTGGTGGGAAGCCATAAACACATGGGGTTTATCACAGGTGGTGTTCAATAGCTTCTGTCTTAACAAATGATAGTCTGCGTTTGGGCAGGTAATGCAATTATCCAGCCAGCATAACCACATCCCCAGAAGTCTCCTGGACCTCCCTCCTGCCTGCCCAAGGCAATTACATGCCCCTGGGAAGAGCAGCAGAGGACCAGTTCAAGGGAAGCAACAGGAGATGCATATCTGGTCTTCCCCCGCTGCACCATAGCAGTAGGCATCGTTCGCTCCTCTAAATTGCTATTCCTGGTGGACGCGGCTGCACCCCAGCCATGATGAGCAGCCTGGTGGAGCTGGCACCTGCCAGGAACGTGGTGGGGTCATTGTCTCCTTGTGCACCCCGGGGTACTCGAGTGATGGCTGGGACATAGGTGAGCTCTCCTCTCTGTGCTGCCGGAGGTAGTGGCTTGGAAAAGAGTATTCTGTGAATGGTCATTGAGAGCTGCTGTGACCAGGCTCCCGAGTGTGGCATAGCTGGGGAAGGCACTAGGGCATTCACCCTCCTCTGAAATTGCTCTTAGCCATTGCTATAACCTAGAGAAAACAATTTTTTTCTTCTCATGTGGAAACAAGAGCAAAGACGGCTCCACCCGCCAGAGACTTCCACCCTGGCTAGTGGATGCAGCTGAGAAGTTGGATAAGACGGGCTGCAAGTCTCTGTCCTGTTTTGTTTGTCTTTCTGTGATGTGTTGACTTGCTGCCTGTATCCCCGAGTGTTTCATAGTGCTTGCTCTGGAGTGGGAGGCTGGCCATCATCCACTTTGCATTGCCGAGGGGTAAGAAGCAAAGCAAGTCAGCTGGGGACAAGAATCTCTGCTCTCAGCATCATCTGTGCTGAGTGCAACGTTTGCATCCGGTAAACTGCTCCAGTCCCTTCGGCACAGAGCGTGGGTGCCCTCTGGTCCGTGTCTTACTCTGCTCTCTGCAGCTAGAACAGGCTAAATATGTGAGACGATGCTCAGAGCATCGCTACCTTTTGTCAGCTCTGATGATAAATGCCCTTCCTTCCACCCTGCCCCTTTTTTGGTGTTTTAGCACTCTGTCTTTGGTAGGACCCCTTGCTGCCAAGTATAAACAGATACAATATTTAAATCTGAGTAACCATTTATGGTGAAAACACTCCGCTAGCTTTCTGACGAGCATCCTGCAAGCAGTGTTCATGTGCTGTGGAGGCATTAGGATACTGCAACGAGAAGAAAAAGAGATGGGACATGGTTGTGCTTGCTGGTGGCTGCTTCTTGGCCAAGGGAGGAGCCCAGTCCCAGTAACACAGGATGTTCTGCAACATCCCTGGCCGCAGCTTCGTTTCACTTTCCTGGCTCCTGAGGACAGGGCCCAGTTCAAAACCATCAATGCTTGTGCTGTTGTATGAAGATCCTACATATGCTTAGCTCTCAGTGGGCCACATGTTCATGTAGGACATGTTGCTTAAGTATGGTATGAAGCGTCTGTGCAAAGAGATTTGCTCAGTTCCTTCTAGCAAAAATAATATTAATTCCACCCCCTTCCCACATTACCTCCTGAACTGCTTCTTTTTGATTAATTTACACCATTCAGCTTAGGTAGCTCTGGACTCAGTAAGGGTCTGTAAGTGCAGGGCTTTGTGAAGCTCAGCCTGGTTTCTAACATCATTTCCATCCCCAAAGTGTTTCAAATGAGTCACTGCATTTCCCTCTGTGTCACTTCTCTCCCTCTGAGAAAACAGGTAATCACAAACCTTTGTTCAGTCCTGCTCATAACACATTTGAGGTCCTGTTTGTCTCTGCTGAGCAGCTGCACAGCGGGTGCTGCAGGGGTGGGTGAGGGCAAGTCAGCAGAGTCATTCCCACAGCACTGGTCCAGCCTGGCACAGCGTCCGGGGCTTGGCAGGGTGCTGCAGGAGTTACACACCCAAAAGCCCTTCTGGCACACCTAATAGGGTCTGCTTTTGGGCCATGCCCGCTGCCACGTCCAAGCCTGGAGACAAAAATAAGCCAGCAAAGGCAGGGTTGAGGGGAAGGAATGAACCTAGCCAGTAAGGCTCAGTAAAGAAAAAATTTAAAAAAAAAATATTGGCCCCAACGTATGGTTGTATTTCACTGCTTTTTCTTTTTATAAATTACCCACAAGGCGTTTGCCAGATTCTTCAGAGCGTTTGTTAGCCAACATTCTTGTGAAGTATTTTGAAAGAAAACCATGTGTTCGGCAGCTCATGTGTGAAGAAGCTTGAAAAATGTTCTGAAATTGGAACATATTGTGTATTTGCAAGTCACAGAGATGATGATGTAGCAGCTGGGGTTTCTTAGCAGGTGACAGGGAGAGGTAAGCGACAACTACATGGAGTTTAATTGTAGACTCTTTACAAACTAGAGATGGGGTTGAGTACACGTGCATGGCTGGTCCTCCCACCAGCAAAGATATTCTAGGGTAAAACTTCTGTAGGGTTAAACGTAGTCCTGGTCAGGGTCTGAAGGAAGCTCATCAAGGTGGCAAGAAGGTGTATTGACCATGAACTTGCAACACTCCTGCAACAAGGTGAACTTCTAGAGAATTAGAGCAAAGTGCTGACAAAAGAAGAAAAAAAAAAGGAAAAATAATCACAGATTTCCTTTTTTGGGTCATTACTCTTTACAGGGCTCTGGGGATTATGAACATGGAAAGTCTACAAGGAAGAACCATAGGCTGGAACCCAAAATGCTATTTCCCATGTTGTGGCTGCCTTTTTACCTGAAACTTCCCAGTCTTGAAATTTAGTTCTTGCAAAAAGATCAGTTCCAATATCTGTGCCTTGTGCTGTGCTCTGGGTTTGTAGGATGTAATGGATGCCCATTAAGTGCAATTAATTTTGACTAACATTAAAGCATGGGTGAAACTAGTTCAGCTTACAGAAGGAGCTTAGAGTGAGGAGCAGGGAGGCAGGTGGCCGTTGCCCTCTTGTCCTGTCGTTGAAGGTTTCCAGTTAGATGCAGCAGTCTTTTTAGTGGGATGATTTAAGAAGAATGACATTTTTCTGCTCTGCTGTAGCCTCTACTTCTGTCTAAAAGCCAGAGCCAGAAGCACAAGAAGACCAAGGATTAACGCTTGGAGTGCCAGTATTTTTTAGTATTTAACCAAATTGAAGGCTACGCATGCACATGTCTTTAGTCAGCAGTTTGATTCCTCCATGAGGACAGGAACCCCACAAGCTTGAAGAATTGTCCATAGGCTTGGCTTCTTCATCCAGAGTTTTGCCAACTCAGCGGGTCTTTTTGCTTCTGGTAACATTTGAAGACAAATAATTATTAGCTGAAAAAAGCATGCTGGCGCTTCAGTGAAAGGCCGTGGTTTGGAGCACTCTGACCAGTCAATGACTTAAAAACTTCACTCAAGTTGGGGGAAAAAAGAGAAATGTGCTGATATGGCAGCTATTTATGTTAAGTTTTGCTTGTCTCTGGTGAAACGAGTTCATGAAGTCTGCTGCCTATGGCCCCGAAACAGCTGAAGGTTAGAATCCAAATGAGGAAGGCTCTTGATGGGCTTTCCTCATTCTTCATGCCCTGGAAGTCCAAGGGATAGAGTTTTGTTGGTCCACAGAAGATCAACCCAGAAGAAAAAAGTCTAGAAAACGTTCACCTGACTCATAATGTTTTACCTAATGTGGAATGAAGAGTATGCTCTCAAGACGGAGATGGAGGTACGAGTCCTGGCTGAGAGACAAGCAAAAGCACAGACCATTTGTGGCTGACCAGATGATTTGATGTCTCCTGGATATACTGTCTATTTTGCATCAGAAGTTTATTGGCTTAATTGAAACCTTTCTCTGAAGAGGCAACCTACAGTCTTGGACTAGTGTTGTATACATGTCAGTTTACTTCTACACATAATATTTTGGAGGCAGAGATGTCCAAATTTCCTGAGCTCTCCTTCCATGAGAGTGTTGGACAAATCAAAAGTCCCAGCAGATCAACAGGTTTTCCTGGAAACTTGCTGTTCTCCAGATGAATATAGCTCTTTAAGGCTGTAGCAATATCTGCCCCTTCTGCTGCATGGAAGCTTTGGTTTAATTATTGTAGTTAATTATTTTAATGATTTAATTGCTCATCGTAAGTCACTAGCTGGCTATGTGATGTTCAATGCTGGTATTTTACTTAAAATGTGAGAGAACTGTTTTCCCCAGCTCCTCCTATTCTTTTCTTGTAGGAGTCACCCTACAATTGCTCCAATGTTTTTCTTCGTTGTTTGAGCTATCAGATCGGCAGTTCAAACTTCCCAGGAGTCTCTGAGAAGCAAATTTAATTTGCACCTGGATTTTTTTTCCCTCAGTCTCTAGAAGATAATTATCTAGCTGGTCTCTGAGTCCCTGTTTGGATAATTGCACTTACAAGGAGGCCTATAAAGAAAGGGTGAGGGGCACAACAGGGACTGTTGGACATCCTGAAAATGACTTGCCTTTCTGTCTTACCTTTTCCCCTCTGCAGAACAAAAACAGCAGTTTAAATCCTAGGGTATATTTCTAAAAAGGTTACTCACACCTTCAGGAAAACTATACAGTTTGTTCAGGATTTGGGTGAGAGCATCCTGTCTGTTCACAAGCTGCTTCTCCTTAGTAGGTGTTTTAAGCACAAAGCTGACCTTGTTTAATGGGTATTCTTGCTCATCTTCCATACAGGCTGCCATCAAGAGAAATGCACAGACGGTATTGTTTTAAAAAGCGTTAGCACTGTTTCTAGTATTGTCTTCTTAGCTGGGGATGAAGGATTTTAAAAATATTTCCTTCTCACCACTGACACTGCGTGTTCACGTTTGCATGCCATTTGCCTTCCGAGCAAAACCAGGACCAATCTATTTCTCTTTCATTTCTAAAGGATTTCTCTTTCCAATTTCCATGATCTAGTACAGCAAATTGTTTTCAAAGGCATTGGGAGAATACTTATGTTGTGTTTAGTTGCACCAAAAGAAAATAGTTCTGACTAAATATAGTATGTATCTGGCAATGTAAAAGAAATCTTAGGAAGAACATGGTGAAACAAATTCAAAGTTTGCATTGTAGCTATGTAACTCCCCTTGCTTTCTCCAGCCAACAGTTTACGTCTTCCAGATGCAAGACCCTGCTTACATTGGATATTTTGGTTTAATTGTTTGTTTGGTTTTTTTAATCTAGAAGTTAGACCTTAGGTCCTGTTAGTAGCAAAAAATAGAAACTGTTGTGACAATAGATTTGAATAATCTTTTGCAACTTCTGGGAGGTATTAACTGCAGTACGAATCGTCTTCCAAAGAGCTGCTAATTTTGCATTATCCTGAAGAACTGAGTCAATAATATGTTCTAAATGGGCTTCCTATTCTTGGCACCACAAGGTGTTTTCTCCCCTGTCTTTGTTTTAGAGCTGAAGCTCTTGAAAGCGAGGGCTGCCTCTGTTCTGCATCCCATGCCGCATCGCTTGTCCTTTGTTAGCGCTGGGTAATAATAGCAGTAGTCTTGTCTTCTTCTCGGTGGATAAGCACTTGAGCTGCATCTCAAAGCAGAGCTGACTTTTTGAATGAATGCTTACCCAAGCAAATAAATAGCTCGCATCTGCGTAAGATCCTTGGATGTCAAGGTACCTGGCAGCCGGTGCTGTGGAAGTGGGGGCTCGCTTCCTGCTGAGCAGAGCTGGCACACCTAGCGCTTTTCAGCTGGCTGAAGAGGTATACAGTGATTTACTAACCTCATCTAGCTCTGAACTCTGTGGAAGTGGACACATTTATGATATAGAAAAGTTGTGAAGAAAATAGACAAGCGTTGCGTGATAGATGGGATTTTTTTTTTTTACTGGAGTTCTCACTTCCTGTAAATCCTATGGCTTTGATGTGATATCCTAGAAACACCCACAAACCAGCTTGCCAGGGTTTCCAGAGACAACATCACTGCCAATTTTGCCATTTAGAACTTACTTTTCAAGAAGACCTCCAAGACCTAGATTTTCTGGGAGGATCAGAACCAGCAACACTTCTTCCAACCCGGCTGATGTGTTTGAGTTTCCTGATATCAGCTTGGTGAGGTGATTCTACTTCCAGATGGAGATAGGGTCGCAGCCCCAACAGCCCAATGGGCTGAAGGGGGAGGTTGGTATTTATGATCATCATGTGCTTAAAATATCTTCTCTCCAGCCATTTGCAGCACACTTCTGGGGAAACAAAAAAACTGTGTCTTACTTGTATTTGTTGTCTGTTTTTCCAATACTACCTACAAGTACACACCCTTTCTCTATGTATCATATATAAAAATATATATGTATATGTGTGGAGACATGTATAACAGCTATATTATATGCAGAGATTTGTTTTTACAGCATATATAATATGTGTAACCATATTATATACAATATCTGTAAAAGGAAATTCTGTTCTAGTGTTATTTCCCAGCTGGAAATTTGTGGCAATGAATGTGTGCCTGCTCCCTCCTCTGCCAAGACCAGGGATGGCAACTCACAGTGGGTCTCCTGCATCTCAGAAGAGATCTTGGACGTGCCAAGTTTTAGTCCACGTGGCCGAAGACGGCTGAAGACTCATTATTATCTGCAAAACGTTCTGCTTTAGCTCTCATATGTGCTTTGTTCCCACTTCTGCAGCATGCTTTCCACTTCATGGAGCCTAACAAAGAGCCTTCCTTACTTGTTCAGCTGGAGGCCACTGGAATCAACAGGAACTTCTGCTGCCACTGCTGTTGAAAAGCCCAAGGGACCTCTAGAGTTGTAATCATCCCTCAGGATACCTCATTTTCCTTTATGCTCTCTATCTTCTAGGAACTCCAAGTGTGACTAATAAGCAATAGCCAGTCAAGTTCAATTCTTCACTTCTGTTAGGCCCATGACCCCCATTTCGTTCTGGAAAGTATTTATTAGTGTCATGGAAACAGGATCTCCAATTCTCTTCATGTTGCAGTGAACAAAGAAATCAGAAAGCATTAATGAGTATTAAGAAGGGCAATTTAGAGGAAAAAAATTCCTTCTACCAGTGAAGAACTAACTAACTGCAAAACTAGTGTAAGAGGTTCATCAGCCATCTGAGGAATAATTGCATTGCTCGCAGTGATACAGCCTAGAATAAAGATGACAGCCTTCATGCTCCAAAGCACAAACCAATTTACCATCCAAGGTCAGCAAGAATTTTTTCCATCACTTAGGCACGTTACAGAACATGTCAACTTTTAGTTGACATATCAGACAGTGGCCACTGAGCGACTAGACAGCCACATGGGGTAAAATATGCATCTGCTCTCATATGTCTGGGGACTTTGAGCAGCTGGGCCACGGTTCTGCAGGGAGACGGTGTCCGACCGAATATACCCCAATCAGAAGATGAAAACAGACCTTGAAGAGTCGCTGCTCTGCTCTGGTATTTCCATAGCCAGTGTGTTTATCATCTTCGAATGTTTCCTTACTAACCCCTCTCATCCACAAGAAGAGCACGGACTCTTAGTCAGCACTTTTAAAGCCTTACATTTCTTCTGAGCGTGAAAGAGAGAAACATCTCACATGAGGATCTAACCAGTCATCATTTAACCTAACCTGCATGGATGTGCTCCCACTTTCTTCCTTAGTCTTATTCCTTGTTTCTTGAGTTGAACGCCTCTGAAATCTTTCCATTCTGAATGATTTTTCTTCTGATTCCAAAGCTCAATAAGTAGGATTAAGGCTTAGTCTGGAGAGATACTGAGAGAAGAGCTTTTACTTCCAGCATAAGGTAGATTTTACAATATATCAAAAGCTAGATTTTACAATATATAGGTACAAACTGGCTACCTGTGGCCTTCTTCAGAGCATCCATGCTTCCTTCCTTCCTTCTGCCCCAAGATGACAGGGGATGGAAGTGCTACCCAGGCTTGTGCTAATTAGCAAGGTGAGAAACATTGGAGAGTTGGGGGCCAAACTCTTCCCATACTGACTTCTCTTTTCAGCTCCAGAAAAGCAGAAAAAATCTTAAAGGCTGTTCTAGGTGGGAAACTAAGAGTAGTTTCCTCCACCAGAGGGAATCCACAGCTGGAAAAGACCTACAACTTCTTCCAGCCCCATCACAAGCAAGAGAGAGCATAGTGGGGACAGATATGGAGAAAATGGCACTGCACTCCAGTATTCTTCACCAAGGAAGAGGCACCCATAGCTAAGCCTAAGATCCTCAAAGGGAAAAAGTTGAGGGTCTCTGAACCACCCTTGAACCCACTTCTTTTCTTCTCCACACTTTCTTCATCTCACTGAGAAGAGATTTCTTACCCCAAGACTTCATTTGAATTATAGTTAGGAAGAAACTAGTAGTGAGCACTGGCCCCAGGAAGGCCAGTTAGGAGCTAGAGATCTATTTCAGGATGTTTCCATCACTTATGAGAATTCCACATTCTTCCTTGTAGACCCATAGCTGGTGGAGACACAGACACAAGTTTGCCTGTTTGATCCATCAGGCAGAGACAGTGGACAAGGAAGTGGACAAGGACAGTGGACAGCAGTCAAAGACACTATGTGCTGTGTACTGGACACATCTTGCTGAGCTTGTACTGATATCTTCAGAGTGGTGTTCAACAATCAAGTGACAGAAAACCAGTGTCTTCCTTCTAGGGTGGGTTGGGTCTCTTGCCTTCATTCTTCCAGCAGCAGCAGTGGCAGCATGTTTTAAAATAAGACCGTAGCAACTCCCAGATTCCCCCAAAACAACTGATATTCCCTCCTAAACAAGCAAGGAAACAAGTTCTCCTGTTGGTGGAGTTGTCTGCCCAGAGCCCTAATGGAAGCCCTTGATTTCTTGCAGACACTGATGAGTGCCACTCAAGCCCCTGTCTGAATGGAGCTACCTGCGTTGATGGCATCGACTCTTTCAAATGCTTATGCCTTCCCAGCTACGGAGGGGACCTATGTGAGATCGGTACGGCCTACCTGGCTTCAGCTAATCTTACTAACTGCTGCACTACTTCATTCACACCCTATCCCCCAAAAAAGCTGATCCCAAGTGCTCCCATCAGTCCTGCCCTCATCTCAGTAAGCTAACATCTAACAGCAGCTTAAAATACACTAGGGAAAAGCTTTGAGACTTTTGCTTATGTATTTTGATTTCTCTGTTCATCACAGCACCATGTCCTCTAAGATTCCTAATCAGGAGCTTCTGGTGTCTTCTTCAGCTTTCTCTTTTTTGTTAAGTTTCTGTAGTGAAGCTCCATATAGATTGTAATGGTGTTGATCACAGAAGTCACTGTCTCTTTGGGTCAAGGGTCTTTCTGTTCATCTGTAATAGTAAGGAAACATCTGAGTACATCTTCACCCCAGGCAAACTTTCTCTGCTAGACTGGAATTTCATGGAAGGATGCTTCAACTGAGCCATGAAAAATGATTGTGTTTCTCTCTGTGAAGAAGCAGCTGAGAGAAGCCTCGTTCACTCCAGGAATCGCCACTGATTTGACACAGCACGACATTTTTGTCATCTCTTCAACGTGGCTTCTCCTGGCAAAATCAGCAGGGAATGTATAACTTTGAGAAAACATGAAGTCACCTATTTTTCCATCAAAATTAGGTACTATGACCTGCACTAATACTTCTTTTTGTTTCTACAAGGAAAGAAAAAAAGGATTTTTTTTTTCTTAGAGCTGATGAAAGTCCAAACTTTTATCAGCTTAGCTGAGGGGAAGCTCTCCTGCCTTGCTCAAACAAAAGAGGAATAAGGTTGCAATGTCTTCTTCACCTTGGCACGAGTAATGATACTGTATATTGGATTTTCTCCTCCCCTTTCTCTGCATCTCTCTTTCTGCTTCCAGTATGAACATATGGAGCAGACCATAAGAAGGCGGCTCAGGATCATTGGGCCATCTGTCTTAACATCACTTTCCTAATGCAACCTAATCAGCCCCTGATTTACCCATCCCTGCTACCTCTTGTTGAAGATCCCTGTAATAGAACGAGAGACTTTCTACCCTGTGGCTGCTTACGGTCTTGTTTGGTCCAAGCCAGACTTAATTTCCTCTCTTCTATGATTTATGGGCTCATGATGCCTGGGGGCCATAGCCTGGGAGATGCAGGAGGAAGCCAATGCCCTGAATTCAGTGGTGAATGTAAATCTTCATTATTACCATGAGGAAACCTTCCTTTCTGTAACATCTATTGGTCTCCAAGAACAGCAGGGCACCTTCGGTGAGCTCTGCCGTCTGTGCACACAGCCAGTCCTTGTCACCATGACAGTGTCCCTACCAGACAACAAGCTTTTCATCATTCTTTTCCAAGATGATTGCTGTCTTATTTCCCTGTAAGTAACAGCTATGTAGGAAAGAGTGGCCTTTCTCCTGGGAAATGTCCTGCTGAGGTTTTGTGCCATGTGCTGTCCCATCGCAGGCTGTGATGACAAGGGGTGGTGTTCAAGCTGCTGGAAAAAAGTCTTAAATCTCAAAAGACAGAGCGTGTTCTCTGCTTACCTTGTGCAAGCGATCTGCCTGCAAAGACCAAGAATCCTTAGAGCTTCAGCTACTTCCAGATAATCCATTTGATGTGCTGAAGAAGGCAGAAAACGTTTTTAATGCCTCAACTAGCAACCCTTCCAACATCTATGAAGCGTCTGCAATCTCCAGCTGGAAGAACACCAGAAGGGTGGATTAGGAGGAATTAGTGTGACTGAAGGTGACAAGTGCTTTGACCTACCAAGTCTAACAATGGAAGAAAAAAACTGAATACAGAAAACCTTACTGGAAAGGGAGAGAGGCATGAGGACTCATGAAAGTCGACCACTCCAAGAGCAGCAAGTGCCTGAGAAAGCGTGGAAGATCAGGCATCTGAAAAGCTGAGGTTAAATACATTTCATTTTCCTTCAGTCACATGGGGCAGATGTGTGGTGTTGCATTGCATGGGAGCTGCTGAAGGCCTTTTCTGGTGGTTTCTCCATTCGCCTCTGCTGTCCCCCATCTGTGGTTTCATTTTTTTTAATTAACGGGTTCAATTCTTCAGTGTTTCTCGGATGGTAAAAGATGTTCTGAAGAGTTGAGTAAGTTTTGTACTTTTCTAGCAGCTTCCAAGTTTTTTCCTTGAGATTTCATTTTCTCTCTCCACCATGGTAAGTTCCTGCCCCCGTCCCTTTTCTCCTACCTCTGTAGGCTTGCTATTCCTCCAGAGCCCCAGAACCACACCAAGCAATGTGACCACCTGAACCTGGGCTCTCCTCCCCTCTTTCCTTTTCAACACACAGGTGTTGATTCTGGGCATCTGGATTCAGGTTTTGGAGTTTCTTTCCAAAGTAAGGAAACTCTGCAGGCCAGCATAAGTGGGAATAGAGGGGTTCTTGCTTGGTCAGTTCCTCACAAACAGAGTCCAGGAACATGACATGGGGATTGAATTGCTCAGGAATAAGTTTGTATCACTCAAGCTTTCTAGTAGTGCTGGTCACGTTACTGCAAACGCGGGGTCTTCAACACAGGCTCCCCTCTGCCTGTGTCTTGGATGCATTCTGATCATTTTCCCTGGGATTTCGTATGGGCGACAGGGTCAGGGTTTGCTTTTTAGTGGAAGTGACCATGTGCTGTCCCATGCCATGAGAGCATGAGCTGCTAAGAGGTGAGTTGGAAGGCTTCTAGACCCATGCACCAACTCCTTTTCATCCCCCTTTTGTGCATTTCAGACCTCGAAAACTGTGACGAAGGCTGGACCAAGTTCCAGGGCCACTGCTACAGGCACTTTGAAGAGAGGGAGACTTGGATGAATGCAGAGTCCAGATGCCGACAACATCAAGCCCACCTGAGCAGTATCATCACCCCAGAGGAGCAAGAATTTGTGAACAGTGAGTGCTGAGGGCAGCCTGAAACTGGGCAGGGGTCCATCCGTTGGACTCTGAGTCTATCGGCAGATTTATCCAAAATGACATAAAAACCACAGTTTCCCGCACTGGTGCTCAGATATTTCCTAATGAGGCCCCACCCTTGTGTGGGAGAGGAAGAACCGTCCAGCCGTGAGACAGAAGAGGGCCCTTTCTCAGCTAGAACAGATCTTTGCTCTTACCACGTTGCTGATGTGGCTTGTTCACAAGATGTTCACTTGCAGCAATAAGTGCAGTGACGCATGCCAGCGTGGGTGGATCCATGCTCATGGCACGCTGAGTGGGGAGGGAGATGGACAAACATGATGCAGGGAAAAAGGACATCAGGGGCTAGTGACTGGGAAGGAGCCAAATGACCCAAAGGCTCCAGGGCCAGAGACAGCTGAGATGGCAAAGAAACACTTCCAACAAGGTGCAGGGGAACCACGACTCACTCTTCTCTCCCTCTCCGGCTCTTCCAGGCCACGCGCAGGACTACCAGTGGATCGGCCTCAGTGACAGAGCCGTGGAGAATGACTTCCGCTGGTCCGACGGGCACTCCCTGGTGAGCCTGCAGCCCGGGGCATGGGCAGGCACTGGCTTTCAGTGGGGGGAAAGAGGTTCCCCTTGGGTGGGAAGAGCCCCATGAGTTACATGCTGAGTGCTTGGATTGGGCGTTGAGTGGAGGCAGCCCTAAACTTTGTAGGGCTCATGATTTTTCTAAGCCTCTGGTAAAGCTGGTCAGGTAAGCTCCTAGTCACCATCGCGATAGAAATAACCGCTGTAGTAGCAGTGCTGGCAACCCGTGGTCTCTGCTGGTGAGATGCACGGGGGAGGCAGCAGCAGGGATGAAGGAGGGAGCAGGAGAGAGGGCTCAGCCTTAGGTGAAGGGCTTTCTTCTCTTGGCAGCAATTTGAGAACTGGCGGCCCAACCAACCTGATAACTTCTTCGCAGCGGGTGAGGACTGCGTTGTGATGATCTGGCATGAGCAAGGTGAATGGAACGACGTTCCCTGCAACTATCACCTCCCTTTCACCTGCAAGAAAGGAACAGGTCAGTACCCTGCGTCGTGCCAGCAAGGATGGGGGGGCTTAGGCAGTGGCCGTGGGGCTGGAGCCAGGGCCAGGGTTTCACGTCCCCAGGCAGAGCAGTACCCTGGATGCAGCATCACTCCCGCTCACCAGCTCCGTGCACGTGAGCAGCTGTTGCAATGCCCGGCTCTCACTGCCTCTCCGGGAGGCAAGAATGGAGCCCTGAGGCAGACCACTGCTTAATTTCAAGGCCCATCACAGAATTTCCATATTATCCTGCCCCTAAATATTGTAGACAGAAGCAATCTCAAAGCAATTTAAGGTTTTATGAACGTTTTAATCAACTGTCCCTTTTTTGTATTGCCTCTGTCTGCCCCCCCCCCAAACAAAGGAACGGTCCCTCTGTGGATGTAGCAAAAAAAGTCCAGTAGGCTCAGGTGATGGCGTCTGCCCAGATGGGACCCAGACACCTTCTAGCTCAGAGATGTTATTCCAAGGGAGGAATAACAGGGGAGGGCATCGCTCCCACTTCATTTCAGAGCTGGGCAAGGATGGCTGTGGACACAGCTGCCTCTTTCCACCCCAGAAGTGGCCGCCTTTCAAGCAGCCACTGCACACTCCCTCTCTCCAGCGCATAGAGATCCCATGGGACAGGGTGTGGGAGAAGCGGAGTGATGAGGTTGTGCATGCCCAGTCTGCGCTGGGCAGGCAGGAGCTGCCCAGGCGGGAGCTGCCCGCTCAGCCAGGCAGGACTCCTCAAGATCTCCATGTCGCTGCCCATCTCCTGCAGTGGCCTGCGGGGATCCCCCCATGGTGGAGAACGCCAGGACCTTCGGTCGGAAGAAGGACCGCTATGAAATAAACTCCATGGTGCGGTACCAGTGCAACCAAGGCTACATCCAGCGCCACGTGCCCACAATTCGGTGCCAGCCCAACGGGCAGTGGGAGGAGCCGCGGATATCTTGCATAAACCGTACGTCTCGGCCCCTTCACCTTCGGGGTATGGCTGATGCATCCCTGCAGCTGGGAGAAGGAGCTGGGAACGAGGGGGGCATCGCCTTAGGGTGCAGGTTGGCTCCGAGCCAGGCAGAAGGGGACATCATGGTCCTCTTGACTTGTTGAA
This sequence comes from Fregata magnificens, assembly GCA_013389945.1. Lineage (NCBI taxonomy): Eukaryota > Metazoa > Chordata > Aves > Suliformes > Fregatidae > Fregata > Fregata magnificens. The sequence goes on from WAAD01005387.1 coordinate 636,454, forward strand.
AGCTCCCCCTTGATGGGACCATGGGAGCTGGCATCTTCTGGGCAGGTGTGGACCACAGGGGCTGGCTGGAGGGACAGCCTGGGCGATTCCTGCCCTGGATGTTCCTCCACCTAGGCAGGGCAGGGGCAGCTCTGGAGCCAGGAAAGGGCAACAAGGAGCTTACCAGGGGCCCAGGCTACTTAAAGAAAGGAAAGAAAAAGAAACAGCTTCTGAAAGGGTGAGTTTTGGCACTACCTGCCTCAGCAGAGAGAATAGGAGTGGGGAGCTATGGTCCCCCCGGAGCCCCCCCCCGGCATCCCCCTGTCCTGGGAGCAGACAGGAGCCCTGCAGCAGAGCTAAGCCAAGGGACAGGGCTGGGGTCCTGACCTTTCTCCTGTCAGGCCTCCAGCTGACGGCAGCCAGCCCTCTCCCACTGGTGTCCCAGCCCACTCCCAGGCCTGCCTACACCCCTGTCCCATCCCTGCTTGCCTGCAGCTTCCCAATAATTTCGTTGGCCTCAGCCAAATCGCATCTGTCCAGTGGCCTCCTTGCCAGGTTCTAGTCCAGCTGGGCAATTCCAGCTAAAGCAACAGTCCCACAGCCAGGGAACGTCGATACAGGCTTAAGGGGCAAACCTCCGCCCCAGGGAAGAGGTGGAAGGAGGAGGGATGGAGGAGGTGTCCGAGGGTAGCCACGTGGTGTGGACCAAGCCACTGACTCCCTTGGCTCTGCCACGGACCTGGAGAGCTGCAGGCTGCTCCCAGCGCAGACCGTCGGCAATCCAGAGACCTAGGCTGTTCCCAATCAGCTCTTGCTGCTTCCATCAAAACCCTCCTGCAATTATCACACCGGAGCAGTGCCAGCTTCAAAGGACACTGGCTGCAAAGATCAGGCAGAAACTTTGTCCCTGCCAGCCAGCCAGGGCTGTTTCCCCTCCTGTGCCCTGAGCACATCCCACTGCTGATGGAGATTTCCCTCGCTGTCCCAGGGGATCGGGGAGGGACTGGCAAGGCAGTGGGGGAGACGAGGAAGCGGTCCCTGTGCCCACCCTGTTAGCAGAGCTGCCCTCCTGGCCAGGCACAGGGAAGCGATGGGACAGGCATCTGCAGAGACGATGCTCCTGCCCAGGCTCTGGGGAGGTACCCAGGCACCTTCACCCCTGGGTGAAGCAAACCCCAGCTGCGGGGGTGAGAGAAGGGCTGATTGTGCACGGCCGAGCAGGCTGGCGCCGGGGCACACACAGCCGCTCACTGGGCAGCACTGCCTGCGGCTGCCCATGTTTTTCCAGGGAGCCGGGGGCCAGGGCAGCCAGCATGGACAAGCAGCCTCTCTGTCCTGGCTCCTGCTAACAAGGTGCCTTTTCTTCTCCTCCCTCTTCCACAGCCTCCAACTACCAGCGCAGGCTATACAAGAGGAGCCCCAGGAGCCGGTCGAGACCCAACGGCAGAGCCGTGCACAGACCCATCCATTAGAGTGGGGCGAGAGAGACCGAGGGGAAAGCGAGAGAGAAAGAGATTTTTAACGGAACAGTTATATTAACAGAGTCGATTTCTTCTTCTTCTTGTTGCTTTTTTGTCATATAAGGAAAAAAAAATTATATTAAAGACAAACCCACCTTTGTGTATATATATAAAAAAAAATTAATGTTTTTTCCAAGCACCAAAGCAAAGCAAATTAGATCTCAGCATTTTTACTAACCGTCCGGTTCCAATTATCTTCGTGCCTTCGGGGACAGGGAGGGGGGTGGGTTTGCAGAGGGCAGGGGGTTAAGTTAAATAATAAAGATGATTATTTTTTCCTGATTTTATCCACGAACAATGTAATTATTTCTGTTATTTAATCTCCCAGGTGAACAGCACCTTTCGGGGTTTTATTTTTTTTTTTCCAGAATCCTCCTACTGCTGCAGCACGTCAGGGTGGGTGGGGAGGGCTGGGGGGCTGTGGTGGAAGGAGCTGTGGGAGGAGAGAGGCAAGGGGATGCTGAGACCCGGGACCCGGGTGCTGGGGGCTGTGGCCCCTCTCTGCTTCCCCGCCGCCCCCCTTGCAGCGCAGCGCCCATCCCGGGATGACGTGCTCTTTCCAGGGGACCGTGCGGGGCACCAGCGTTCCCTGCACCTATTTATATTTTTGAACATATCCTATTTTGAAAGAATGATAAATAATAAAGAGAGTGAAATTGGAACGGGCACTTTGTCGGTGTTGTTTTTTGGGGGGAAAGGGAGTGTCTGTGTGGGCTGGGGGCGGGGGGGCAATCTCCCATGGCAAGGCAGCAGGGAATGAAGGGGAGCCCAAACAGGGTCCTCCAGGCTACACAGGACTGGCTCAGCCCCAGCCAGCACCCAAGGGTGCAGCCCTGGGGACAACAGAAGTGGGGGGGGGGGTTCCCAAGCCTCAACCAACCCTGTTCAGCTCTCGCCCCGGGAGGGGGTTAACCCACATGCCTAAAACCCATTGCCAGCAGGAAATTCTTCACCCTCCAGCTTCCAGTCCTGACACTCAGGGGGTTAATTAACACTCATTCATGAGGGAGCTTGGGGCCCTTGCAGGAGCTCCGGTGGGCGCAAGGCTGAGCCAGCGGTGATGAGACGATGCTCAGCCAGGGAGGAGGCAGCCCCCAGGTGTCCAGCTGGGGATCCCCAAATCCTCTCAACGTGGCAGACCCCTCACTCGTGCTGGGACAGACATGGGGACACAGCCACGTCGCTCCGGGGCTTTCTTCACTGATTTATTAGAAGAGGTCCAGGAAAATACATCTTTTCATAACCAAATGCTCAAAGGCGGCGGCACTGGAGTTCAAGTGGAGTCCGGGCGAGGAGCATGTGGAGATAAGGCACTGGTGCTCCCACGGGGACAGGCACAACAGAATCCTTCAGCCAGGTGAGGACAGAGCTGGAAGA
>WAAD01005387.1:639340-672594 GCA_013389945.1 Fregata magnificens
GGATGACGTGCTCTTTCCAGGGGACCGTGCGGGGCACCAGCGTTCCCTGCACCTATTTATATTTTTGAACATATCCTATTTTGAAAGAATGATAAATAATAAAGAGAGTGAAATTGGAACGGGCACTTTGTCGGTGTTGTTTTTTGGGGGGAAAGGGAGTGTCTGTGTGGGCTGGGGGCGGGGGGGCAATCTCCCATGGCAAGGCAGCAGGGAATGAAGGGGAGCCCAAACAGGGTCCTCCAGGCTACACAGGACTGGCTCAGCCCCAGCCAGCACCCAAGGGTGCAGCCCTGGGGACAACAGAAGTGGGGGGGGGGGTTCCCAAGCCTCAACCAACCCTGTTCAGCTCTCGCCCCGGGAGGGGGTTAACCCACATGCCTAAAACCCATTGCCAGCAGGAAATTCTTCACCCTCCAGCTTCCAGTCCTGACACTCAGGGGGTTAATTAACACTCATTCATGAGGGAGCTTGGGGCCCTTGCAGGAGCTCCGGTGGGCGCAAGGCTGAGCCAGCGGTGATGAGACGATGCTCAGCCAGGGAGGAGGCAGCCCCCAGGTGTCCAGCTGGGGATCCCCAAATCCTCTCAACGTGGCAGACCCCTCACTCGTGCTGGGACAGACATGGGGACACAGCCACGTCGCTCCGGGGCTTTCTTCACTGATTTATTAGAAGAGGTCCAGGAAAATACATCTTTTCATAACCAAATGCTCAAAGGCGGCGGCACTGGAGTTCAAGTGGAGTCCGGGCGAGGAGCATGTGGAGATAAGGCACTGGTGCTCCCACGGGGACAGGCACAACAGAATCCTTCAGCCAGGTGAGGACAGAGCTGGAAGAGGGGCTGGGATGCAATGGAGACACCCACTCTCTGCCTCTGGCCGAATCCAGCCTCGCCTCGCTCCTACCCTGCAAGCTCAGGGGCAGGACCAGCCTGGAAGGGCAGGCGGGTGTCGGTGACATGCTGCCACCACGGGAAGGGGCCACCACCCACGGGGTGGCAGAGGCCAAGCGGGGTGGCAGCAGCCCATGGGGATCATCCTCGTGTACACCCCATGCTGGGGACAGTTCCGTGCTACCCCAGCCGGCAGCCGCCCCAAGCAGCTGCATGTGCTGGCTGCTGAGCAAGATGTGGAAAATATAAAGGAAGGAAACAAAATAAAACAAAAAGAAGCCTCCCCCCCACCCCGCCTCCCCCCTGTCACCCCCAAAACAGCCCTAGGAAACACCTGACGCTGGGCACCGTCAGGCTGGAAACATCCTCCGGCCAAGGAGCCCTCCCAGCTCCTTATCTCTCCTTGTAGCAGAAGACCCCAAACCTGCCCCTGCTGGGGAAGCCAAAGCTGCGGACACCAGGCTCTGCGGGGCCACAGTTGGCCCGGGGCTTGGCGATGGGGTAGCGGACGCTGCCGTCTGCCAGCCAGCCGGCATCGCAGCGGTCCAGCCCCAGGAACTTCCAGGCAGAGTAGAGCTGCCCTACCCGGGCGATCTCAGCCCCCACGTCCTGGCAGCTCTGCTTGGCCTCCTCCAGCGTCATCCCGGCTGGGCGGTCCAGGTAGAAAACCTCTCCTAGGAGGGAGATGGGAGCATCAGTGCTGAGCATCATCTGGAGCATCCTATCTGGAGCATCCCTGCCTGGAGCATCCCCACCCAGGTTAAGCCCTGTGCCCTAAGGGGGAGGGATGACATGGGATGCCACTGACCAGGCACAGCATCTTCCCCAGGATACCACCCCCCCAGCCCCTGGCCCAGCACCCACCTCTGAGTGCGGAGGAGAAGCAGAAGGCATCAAAGCGGTGCAGGTGCCGGTGGCGCGGGCCATAGCTGCGGATGCCCGGGGCGAGGTGCAGCCCACCGCAGGGCTTGCGGGGCAGGCGGATGGGGTACTGCACGGTGCCATCGGCCAACCAGCCCGCATTGCACCAGTCCAGCCCCTCACTCCAGGCCTGGAAGAGCTGGTTGAAGGTAGCGAGGATGGCATCCTGCTCCTGGCACGCTCGCTCGGCTTCGTGGAAGTTGAGCCTGTACTGCCCGCGGGGAGGCTGGTAGGGGAACACGATGCCTGGGGGCAGACGGGGCGCTCAGCCGGCTCCACGGGCAGCCCACCCACCCCGTCCAGAGCCGCAGGGGTCCGCAACCCATCCCAAATTCAGGCTCTGGGACAGGGACCACCCCAGGGTGGCACAGCCCAAGGCTCAGGCATGCGGGGATGGGGCTGCTCAGGGCACGCAGCCGCCAGCGGCGAGTTGCCAGCGACATCTGGTGGCACACGGACACAGGGGCTCAGTCCTGGGGACATACGGGCCACCTTCATGGTGACAGCACCAGCATATACAGAGATGAGCAGACTATGATAACAGGGATGCAGGGACCACCACCACACAGAGCTATGGAGCATGGTCCTGGGGACACACAGGTAGTGGTCCTAGGGAGGTACGGACCACCCCTGTGGGGATGGACAGACCATCGGCATGGGGATGCACAGGCTACAGGAACAGAGGAACAGGGACACAAGGCCCAGCATCACAGGGACATATGGGTCAGGATTGCAGGGACACATGGACCACCAACATGGGGATGCATGGACCACTGTCACAGGGATGGATGGACCACAGGAATATGTGCACCACCACCACCACAGAGCACAGTCACAGGGATCGGTGGGTACAAGCCACCATGGGAGGGAGGGCCCGGGGGCCGAGGGGGTGGGCACGGGCACAGCGAGGGGGGACATTTCCACAGCTCTGAGCTTGGCAGCGGAGCCAGGGCTGAGTCAGGTCCCTCATGACAAGTGAGCACGAGGGGTTGGACCAATCACCAAGGTTCATCACAAGATGCATGGGGATACCCAGAGCTGGGAGGTGAGGGGGCGGCTGCAAATGAGGCAGCACAGTGGGAAGATACGTGGGTAGGGGCAGGAAACATTGCGGCCACAGGGTCACCCCCCAGCTCTGACTCCACAGTAGCATCCCCAGCATCCCTGCTGGGCAGACTGCTCTGGGCTCACTCAGTGCTGAGACTCCACAGTCAGACAGCCCCAAGCCAGCACACCATCATATCAAGCATCCCAGCCCTTTTCTGCCCACAACTGGGCTCCCTGACCCCCCTGCCTTGCTACCTCCCCCAAGGAGGGGGTGCCACAGGAAGGCCAGGTTCACTGGCTCAGTGCAGGGGGTCACGCAGGCCCCACCGTGCCCCCACCTTGCAGCCGGAGGTCCACCACATCGCTCTCATCCTCCAGCCCATCGATGACCTCGCAGCGGTATTTGCCATGATCCTGCAAGCGCACATCACTGACGACCAGTGAGGCCTCACGCCGGCCAGCCTGGTGAAGGTGAGCACGGCCCCGGAAGTCCCCGAAGGCCATGTAGGTCTTGCCGATGGCCACCAGCACGTCCTGCTCCTTGGTGTAGTCGTCCCGCAGCTTGGACCACTTGATGCGGATCTTGTGCTTGCCCTCCAGGTCAGGCTCGTAATGGTAGTGGCAGGGCAGGGTGACATTGGCGCCGTTGGAGCTGTAGACAGGATCTTTGGGGGTCTCCACTACCAGCTTGGCCCCATTGAAGTAAACCACTGGGGACAGGGAGGGAAAGCGTGAAGTGTGGGTCAGGGTCCAGGGCTGGGCGGAGTCCCCAAATCTCCCTGCAGCCGCTCCACTCCCTCCCTCCAGCCACCTCCTCTTCTGCCTGAGCATCCCCCAGGCATCCCTGGAGCACCTCTGCCTGCTCCTCTGGGCCCCAGATCCCCCCCAAAAGATGGGTCCCAGCCCCATCCCAGAGGCGGGGGGGGGCTTCAACCCCTTGCACCAACCTGCCAGCCCCCCTTTCCGCCAGCCCTGCCAATCCCCAATATACCTTTCTCCTGCCCGTTGCCCTTGTCGTTCATGATGTGGTTGTAGTAGAAGCCGTTGTAGAAGGGGTGGTGGGAGCCACCGGCCAGCCGCAGCAGGGTGGCCTCCAGGAGCAGTGGGAGCAGCAGCATGGCTGGGGAGCGAGGCCAAACCCTGAGCCTGAGCTGCCAAGGGGGAAAGGGCTGCGGTAACACCCCAAAATAACCAGGAGGGTCCCAGCGCTGCCTGGCACACGGTGGCAGGCAACCCCATCACAGGGATGCAAGGAGAGGGATGGGAATAGCCGGGAGAGTGGCTAGCCTGCCCACAGGGGAGGGCGCAGGCAACCTGAGCCATGCCCCCCAGACCTGCCCCACAACCAGGGCTCCCAGTCCCCTCCATCCTCCTCCTCCTGCCTGGGTCATGCTGCGCACCACTGCATTCGCCACTGCCGCCCATTGGGGCTTGCGGAGCGGCCGGCACGGAGTGGGGAGCTGAGACCAAACCGGGACTGGGAAGCCCAGGGGAAACGGGATCCCAGGGCATCCTTTGAACAGAGAGCATTGGGAAAACATCACGTAGGGGGGTGCGGGGGGAGAGAAGCGGCAGAGCCCCGCTGTAAGCTGCAAGCTCGGTTTACAGAGGCAGCCAAGCGTGCAACCCAGCCGAGGAGGGGAGGAGAGAGCTTGGGGCTGCTTCCACTGCCCCGGCACTGGACAAAGCCCGGTGGCACCCAGCCAGGCTGGCCAAGGACCCCCAGCTTCTACCCAGGGCTGCCGCTTTGCGCCACAGACGCAGCTGGCACTGACCCCGTGCAACACCTATCGCTCTCAAACCACGTCCCCTGGCTGGGGGGAAGCCTGGCTGCCCCACGGCACCAGAGACCCGCGCTGCCCCGAGCACTGGGTGCCCCGGGCACCCGAGAGTGTCCTGCATGGGGCTCACCCAAGGCGGCTCACAACAGTATTTGCCAGCTTGCGAGCTTTCCCGGAGCCGGCAGAGGGGGCCCGGCACCCGGCAAGGCTCCGGCAGCCCCCCTCCAAGACTGGGAGGGATCTGACATCTGTGCCCCCTGCTTAGACAAGGTTTACGAGTGCCTGCAAAGGTGCCCCAGGCCAGGGAGCTGTGGGAGAGCGGGTGCTCACCCCCGGCAGGGTCCGATACAGGGTACGGTGGTGGTCTCCAAGGACCAGGGCGTGCAACCAGCTGCTCTCACCATGGGTTACTCGCTGCCGGGCTCTCCTCCGCGGCTGGTGCCACTGCTCACCTTCCCGTGGGGTGCAGCCCATGCTTGCCACCCAACGAGGTCTGCGGAGCTGGTGCCGGAGGGCACAGGGTGCACCCGCTCGACGGCCAGCGCAAACCCGGGAGCCCGGCGGCAGCGGTGAGCGGCACTGCAGGCACCGCAGGCACCGCAGCCNACCTCGGTTTGGGGAGCACCGGCCCTGGCCCCCCTGTGCCCCCGATGCCTAGCCACCCCCCAGAGCCCAGCATCGCGGTGACATGCCGGGGGGCCCGGCGTCCTCAACCGCAATGCCAGTGAGCATCGCGCTGCAGTACCCACCGCAGCGACGCCTGGCACCTTCTCTGGTGATGCCCTCCATGACGATGCCATCCCTCCCTGCCCTCCACGGCAAGCAGGGTGCCCACCACCCCGGGGTGCCAGCCCTCCCCAGCCCCAGCTCCGGGGCCAAGCCCTACTCACGCTGGTTGCGGGCAGGCTGCAGGCAGGCGTGCAGGCAGGCTGCAGGCAGATGCACTGTGTTTAGGGCTCTTGCAGGGCTGAGAGGAAGCAGCTCCAGGGCCTGCCTCTTAAAGGGAAACACACGCCTTTCCCAACCCCCTGCTCGCAGCCCGGAGCTGAGGTGGGTGCCCCCGGCCCCCCGCCTGCCCGCCGTGCCTGGGCGACGGCCTCGCCGTGTGCCTGCACACCGCCTGCACGCTGCCCACATGCCTCATCTGTGATGTGCCAGCTGCCAGCATTGCCCCCGGCTTGGAGGGGAGAGCAGCAGAGAGTGGGGTGCCCTGTTGGGGCTGGTGGGACCCCGTGATGCCCCGTGCAAAGTCCTGGTGAAGCCACAGTGCCAGGGGAGAAGAGCCATCCCTTGTCCCACATCCCACCAGGAGCACTGGCAGTGGTCCCCAGGCAATGATGTTGTTGAGCATGCACGTGGCAGGAGCACCACGGGCATGAGCAGCTCAGGAAGGGTGGGCTGTGGTGGGGGGTGGTCTCTGCCCGGGATGTGCAGGCAGCGCCTGCCTGCTCTGGGGTCCAGGGGAGGCAGCTGAGCCATGGGGTTCAGCCACTTTGGGGTCCACTTGGGGCTGTGGGGGCAAAGCAGAGGCACAGAAACCAGGCCAAAAGCTTTGGGGTGCCTGTTTGCACCCATCTGAGGGGGCATCATCCCTAGACATGGGTGATGCCCTCCACTGCAGCTCCCACCAGCACATGGACATGCAGCCCCGGCTCCGAGACCCCCAGATGCAGCCCTCAGGAAGGGCAGCACAGCAGCAGCACAGCCAGGGGATGCCGGTCTGGAAGTGGCTGATGGGGCCAAGCACATGGAGGAACCACAGAGCGGCATGTGCCCTGACCCGGCGACCTGCCACCCCGGCCCAGCACGCCGCTTTGCCCCCCGCTTTGTTGTTTTATGGCAAGGAAGTGAGGCGTGGGGGCCCCGGTCCAGCTCTTGCCGACGCACGGGACGGCGTCAAGCCGGAAAGAAAACAACTCGGTCAAGAATACACCGCCCCGGGGCTGGCTGTGGGGTGAAGGGGGCCGGGACCCCTTCCTGACAGCCCCCTGGCACAGCACGCTCGGGGTGCGATCTTGTCTGCCCGCCGCCGCCACACTGATAGGGAGCAGCCAGCGCGGAAACAGTGTTATCTGCCGCCAGCGCCGGCCTGGCAGCCCTTGTCCCCCATGGGAAGCCCCGACCAGGGGTGGCTGCAGGACCCGGGGTCTGGAAGCACTGCTCTTCCTTGCTCTCCTTTTCCGACCCATCAGATCCCGCCAGCCCTCCCTGAGGAGGAACACAGTGGGGCTGAGCTGCTCAGGGATGCAGGAGTGTGACGGCCGGGCATGCTGCCTGCTTGCCTGCCCGGAGCAGGCTGCTCCACAGCCCACAATGGAGGGGCGATTACATCTCCTGGCATGGTGGCGTGGGGCTGCTGCACTGCCTGCATCCCGGCCGAGGGTCCCCGGTCCCCCCAGACCTGTCCCACGGCTGGAGGAGGTGGTGGGATGGCATCCCAGCTGCATCCCAGACATCGGTGCCCACTGCAGTTGCTTGCCCAAGTTGTCCATGTCCCAGTGAGCCGGCAATCGGGATGGTTCCCTCCACCCCCGCAACTGTGCAGACAGACGACAGCCCCGTCGGGGCACGCTGCTCCTTGGCGTGGCTGCCCCATTGTTTCAGAGCCAAGGAACAAGCCACACAGTGCCCTGTGCTGCCTGTGCTGCCTGCACCCTGGCGCCTGCCAGGAGCCATCCTCTGCCTGGCCCGAGGAAGGGAACAGCAGCGGGGAAGGGGAGAGGGATACTTCTGTGCATCTCTTTTCAGCAACAGCTCATGGCTCACATTCGGCCACAGCTCTTGTCTGCATGTGGCCAATGCCCTCCACTTCCTCCTGGGGAGCAGGCGGCATGGGGAAGGATCCAGCCACCAGCAGCCCCCCGAGGAAGGAGGAATCCCCTTCACTCCCTCCCACCTCTCACCCTACTTTTGGAGCTTCAGGAATAATCCCAGATTTGTTTTCTGGGATTTCTCCCTCCCCCGAGGGGGACCCTGGGTGGGACCGCGGGTTTCAGGGTGAGCGAGGCTGCGCAGGGTCAGGGTAGCTCTGACCCAGGAGCACATGTTTAGGGCACGTGTTTAGGGCTGGCTGAGCTTTTGGTTGAATGGGAGCCATAAAAATGTCATCCTGTCTTCCCCGCCTCAAACCCAGAGGCTGACAGCTCTGCCGTGGCCCCACCGGAGAGATTTCTCCCTGAAATGCTGCTTGCGCAGGACGATTCCAGCGCGAACCTGTTGCCCAAGGCTCAAACTGGGCAGGAAAACCCACATTCCCGGTGGGATGGAGGAGGCTGTGATCTGCGCTGGGCTTTCCGGGTGGTAGCGAGAGGATGCTCTCCTGGACGGCTGCTTCCTGAGGAACTGGCTCACGGGCAGCTGGCAGCACCAGCAGCCAAGTCAGCAGGCAGTGGGGTGCCGCGGCCACAGCATGCCGGCCCTCCTGGCCTTCCTGCTGCCCCAGCAACCCAGCCGCGTCCAGGAAGAGCATCCGAGGGACAGGGACAAGCCGTGAGGGGCTGCACATGGCATGGAGGGTGCCCTGGCCCTCACCAACCCCCCCATCCTGGGGCTCCAGAGGAGGAAGGAAACACCACAGAGCTGGGAAGGGGCTCAGCATCCGTCAGAGGGGCTCGCCTGGGGGGTGGCAATGGGCAGGGGGAAGCAGCAGCTGGGTGCTGAGGATGCGTCCCTTGCTCTGACACACAGCATCTGCTCCTGTCCCCCCCCATGGAGCCTCTACCGTGCCCCCAGCTGTCTTGGCTGGACTCGGAGCAAGCTGCTGTTATCTCTGCCCCAGCCTCCCAGCGATAAGGGTGGCATGTCTGGAGGTGAACTGGGCTGACTGTGCCCCCCATCCCCAGCTCTAGCTGTGGCTGCTATTTGTCACCAAGCAGCCACAGCCACAATTAATTCAGCCTGGTCTCTGCAAGCAGCCCCCCAGCCCCTCTGGTACCCAGGGCTGGCACCCACAGGGCCAGGCGGGAGCCCACCTCCCACAGGCAGGGGCCAGGAAGGGGATGCATGGCCCAGCAGGGCACTGCCAGCAGTGGGAAGGTTCATGGACGTTGTCTGGAGCTGCAGGGACAGAGAACTGTGGTGGGATGCAGGTGGCCCTGGGCCATTCGTGCCAATCTCACGGGTCCCTGTGCAGTGTGGCAGAAAATTCTGGAGAGGAGCAAAGCTCCTTTGCCCTGTTGACCCCAGTGCTCCTTCCCCACCAGGGACCCCGTCCTCAACACAGGGGGATCCTGCTCCAGCAGCATCGGTCCCCCAGCCCTGCCTGGGGGCCTCTGCTGGGAGCATCCCTGCAGGCAGCCCTGGCAAAACCCACAGCTCCCTCCAACCGTGGGAGCACACTGGGGTGTAAGAGCCAGTTTTGCTCCAAGCTGGGGGATTTGCTCCAGGATCAAAGCCAAAGGAGGAGACACAGGGCGTGGGGTGCTGATAGCGGCTTCCCCTCCCCACGTCCCATCCCGCTGCGCTCGGCCAGCTGTGAGCACAGGCTCCAGCAGCTGCGACAGGGCGGAGGCAGTGGGGAAGATGCACAAAGCCCTGGTACCCTGTTTTTCGGGCAGGGAAGGGATCTAGGAGGGTCTGTGAAAGAAGAAGTCAGCACAGCAGCTGGCAGCACCCGGTGATGGAGGAGCCAGGGGGCTCAGAGGGGATCCTGGGAGATCGCCAGACCTGCCGGGCTTTGGGAGGTGGCTCTCAGGGAGGCACAGAGCAGCCAAGACAACAGCCCCGAAGTTTCAGCTGGTTTTAATACTGTCAGAGACACCCCGGAGCGGGGCCGCCGCCGCCATCCCACCCAGGCTCCCTCGGCGCTTGCCAAAGCGAACCCGCTGCTGGCCCGGCCCCACAGCCGCTTCTCAACCCAGCAGGCGGGGGAAGCATCGCCACCAGCGCCGCTGCCCGGACACCCTGCCCACACTCCCGCTTGCTGGTGCCGGGTCTCATTCGTCTCCTACTGCTAATCCTGAGGGCTCGAGCATTGCAAGAGGCTCCCCTCCACCCCACGGAAAGGGAAAAAATCAGGTTACAGAAAGGGTCACAGCACAGCTCTCTGCCTACTGCATTTGGGTGGTTTAACCACCACCTTTCCCATCTTTTCTCTGCACCCTTGTGGCTACAAACCATCTCTCCCCCACTACCAGATTGCAGCCCCCTTGGTCACCACTTGCCTCTGGGGACAAGGGACCTCCAGGCACCCCAAACTGCAGAAAGGTGGGACGGCGGCAGTGCTGGGGCTTGGAGGACACTGGAGCCGGCACCCCGGGAAGGGGAATGGGCAGTGCCTGCCAAAACACCAGCCACAGTGCCTGCCGGGATCACCCAGTGGGTAGAGCAACCAGTAATGGGGACCTGGTGCCTCTTGATAGGAGCCATCTCATCACTCCCCTCACACTATGCGGCGCTGACACCGCAGGCAAGGATACCCAGGGCCTGATGGGTAATTACCCAGCGTAATGGGCAGGGGATAACAGCCGAGTAGGTTTTTTGGAGCCCCTGCTTGCAGCCGTGCAGGGAGCAGGAGGGACATCGGAGGCTGCAAGCCCAGGGTGCCTGCCCTAACCCCCTGAAACTGCTGAGCCCCGAGCCCCAGTGCAGGCAGGGGACTGCCACTGGCTGCAGCCTCTCTGCTGGAAGCAGAAGCAAAAAGGGGGAGAAAATTTGTCTCCAGGCTTAGCTGGGAGGATGCAGCCAAGCCCCGGTTGCCAGACAGGGTCCCCCAGCAAAGCCCCATTTGCAGGATGGGGTCCCCCAAGGAAGCCCCAGTTGCAGGAGAGGGTCCTCCAGCCAAGCCCTGGTTGCAGGAGGGGGTCTCACCCCTGGCTAGGGGGACAAAAGGTCAGGAGCCATCCCTGCATCCCACCTGCAAGGGCCCTGTAAAGTGCAGTGCTGCGGCCCCAGCGACAACGCAGGGCAGGGGAGCCCTCCTGGCTGCCTCCCAAATTTGGGGACATGGAGGGGGGGGGTGTGAGGTCAGAGCAGGAGCGGGCAGTGGCAGGCAGGACGCAGGTCGGGCAGCAAAGAAGAGCAGCCCCGTCCTTCCTCCCTGGGCACCTACTCGTCGCAGCCCAGCAGCTCCACGCGCAGGGTGATGCGGTTGTGCCAGGCCACGGGCAGGATGCGGACGAAGCGGGCATAGAAGGGCACGTCAAACACATTCTTCTTGTGTGAGTAGTTGTCGCTGTTACCATGGAAGATCTAGGGGGGGAAAGGTGGGTGTCAGCACCACCAGGACCTCCCCACCACCATCCCATCCCTCCCCACAGCGGCATCCCCGAGCCCTGGGAGGTCACTGCCCACCTTGCCCTGCCCCACACACCTTGGTGCTGTTTGTCTGGCCATCCTGGTAGAGGGTCCAGGACGTGCCGTTGTCGCTGTAGGCCACCTTGTAGGCTGCCACGTATTGAATGTGCCCAAAGTCACGGGCTCCTTGCGTGATGATGCCCGTCACCTTCTTCTGGTCCCGGAGGTCAATCTGGCATGGAGACAAGGCTCGTCGAGGATCCTCACAGGAATGGTGCTCCCACCCCAGAGCATCCTGCATGTCCCAGAGGCAGCCGGGACGTGCTGGTCCTCGGGGGTCAAGAATGGAGAAAACACCGCTCGACCCCCACCCCAATGCCAGAGCAACTAATAAAATGCTACTGTGAAATATTTGACCCTTTAACACTCGCAGCATCCCTCAAAGCAACCCAAAGCGGGACGCAAACCCCACCATCTCAGCTCCCTTCCCCACTGCTGCCACCTCAACATTTTTTGCTGAAAAGGTCAATGTGGGAATGACAGCAAAAGATCTCAATTAAAAAAAAAAAAAGGATTCCCAGAGGAAATGCATTTCCACTGGAAAGTGACTCTGTCTGAGAAAATATGCAGTTCAGCGCGGTCTGACATTTGGGTTATAAGTGAGATGGTTTCTATTCTCTTTACTCTGCCACACTGCGCTACTGCTGCTGGCATGCTGCAGGGTAACCCAGCAAATGAGCTGAAAGTCTCCTTAATTTAGTTCCTATTTTATGCTTGTCAAGGGCAGTACTAGCTATACGTATACATGTATATGTGTATATATATGAGTATACATGTAAATCTATATACATGTACACAAACAGGCAGCCTGCAGTATGACAGCCCAACTCAGCGTGTCATCCCGACTCCATCAGCAGACATCTTGATAAGCTGTTTTATTTAGGGCCATGGAGCAGCTGCTTTTAATCATTTCCCAAATAAAAAGCGGGACAAATATCTAAACTGCTTTGTCCCATTATGTCATGAAATCATGTGAATAGTATAAAAACAGGGGAGGAAAGGAAACTAAGAAGGAAATTTCAAAACTATTTGTTCCCATTCCAGACTGGGAAGAGAAAAGCAAACCTGATTTTCTCCTGCAAAACAGAAACGTGGTGTTCCAGGCAGCCGGAGGGTTGTGGGACAGTCACCTCAGGCCGGGATGGCGCTTCCCAAGGGGGTGAGGCAGAGCCGGGGTGCTGCCGGCTGAGTGCACCCCACAGGAAGGTCTGCAGAGACGGCACCACCCTGTCCCTGTCCCTGTCCCTACAGGCGCTGATGTTTGCAACCCAGCGCTCCAGCATCGCTGTTAAAACCAGCAGCTGTGGTCCCATCCTGACCTGCCCCTGCAATCCCAGCTCAGGGAGAGCACCACCATGCTGCATGCCCCATGGCAAGGCTCCGGCCGGCTGCACCATCCCGGCAGCCCTCCCCAGCCTCTCCCGCCGTGCCTTCCTGCTTCCAGCCGCCCTGGCACAGGAGGTGGCCCCAGGCACAGGAGGTGGCCCCCGGCACGGCTGGAAGAGCTGGGGAGGAGAAATGAGGTTACAGAGGGACGGCACCGAGACCCACCTGCAGCCACTCGTTCTGGCCATTGTGGAGTGCTGTCCAGGCGTTGGTTTTGCCCGTCTTGTCCAGGCGAGCGTAATGGGGGTGCCAGGTAAAGGCATCGATGCCCCAGGTCTTGAAGACGCTAGAGGCTGTGATCTGCTGGTCGGAGATCAGGCGGGATTTCATGCCCAGAGGCTCCGAGCAACCTGCCGTGTTGAAATACACTGTAACACAATGGTTTATACAGGCGGTGAAACAGAAAGAGTCCACTGCACCATCGCGAGCAAAACCCCGCAGCCCCGACAGGCGCCATCCCCACATTCCCATGTTTTTACTGCCCAGAGCGGCAGGCAGGGCCAGGCAGGGAAAGGCTCGGCAGAGGCGCAGAGTTACAGCTGGCTCGCTTTTTCCTGGGCTTTTTAGCTCCCAGCTATTCCCTGGCTCACAGTGCCTCCTGCTGCAGGGACGCACAGACGTCCCCACGGCACAGCCTGGCCCTGGAATACAGATGGCTTCGGCATAGGAGGCATAGGAGGATGCTTTCATGGGTGAAGAGAGCAATGCAAAGACATCCCCAGCTGAAAGCACGGCTGGCACCGCACCCACGCAGTGGCAGGACACGACCCAAGCCCCCACGGCACCCCATTCCCACCCCGGCACGCAGGTTCCATTTGGCTGCTGGGGATGTGCCACAGGGCAGGAATGCAGGAGGCACAGGGAAAGGGCTCAGGCTAATCATCCCTCACATTTCCCAGAGGACTTTGATCCTCCGGTGCTTTTCAAGCTCTCTGGCAGGAAAAGCAGCCAGTTCACAGCTCAGATGGGGAGGGGTCACAATAAAAAACCCCGGCTTGGGAAGGTGTTAGCAGCGTGAGAATGCAGCTCAAGCCCGGATGAGCTGGCGGGATTAACGGCTTGTGCTCCCCAAAAGCACCCATGGGTATTTCCAGGCATCACGTAGCCAGCATGAGAAAAACAAGTGCTCGCAAGCTCCCCGTCCCAGGGGATCAGAACCGGTAGAAGGTGTGATCCCCTGCCCCGTGTCACCCCCTGCCCTGCAGTCCTTAGAGAGGGGAGAGCCGCCGACGTTTACCATTCATCTCGCAGCCGATGAGTTCAAAGCGCAGCGTGCAGGCGCGGCGGCACATCACGGGGTAAATGCGGATGAACTGGGCGGTGATGGGAGGGTTGAACATGTTGGTCTGCATGGTGCCGTAGTCCGTGTTCCCCTGGAAAACCTGCAGCAGCAAGCAGGGCTGAGTGACCCAGCCCCCACAAAGCCTCATCCGTAAAATCCCTCCCGCTACAGCAACGCTCCCCAAATTGCGACAAGCAGAGAGGTGGCTTGCTTCTTTCTTTTTAACACAATAAATACAGTCAGGTCATGTTTTCATGCATTTTTTCCACTGCTGCAAAAACAAGAGAAGCTTTTCTTTTTTTTTAAAGCAAGGCAGATATTCCCAGCCATTCCCTGGATGCTCAAAAAACAAGCACAAGACACTTGCCATAAAAAACTGAGTGTGGAGAGTGCTGCGTTCAGTGACTATTCCTGCTTCAAGAGTGAGATACACTGTCGGCTCATGCTAGGTGCAGACACAGCACTGAGCTGCATAAGGCATTTGCTAGCACTTCCAGACCATGCCCAGTTCCCACAGTGTGTCAGCAATAAAGATGTTATCTGAATGACCTAAATAAGTCAGTGCTAGTTCTTTGGTTGTGCTTATTATGGTCAATTAAACAGAGCCAGAGCGCTGCCCGGCGCTGGAAACATCTGTGCTGTCTTGCTGCTAGTACGGTTCCCAACGTGGCTTTGACGCAGGTCAGAAGCATTTTCCCAAACATGGGGACAGTTTGGGATGCAGCTCACAGCCACCCCAGCACCCGCAGCAGCGCTGGGCGGGGGAAGCCAGCACAGCCCCCGTGCGAAGCATCGCAGCCCACCTTGTCTGCATCCTGCTTCTCGTCCTTGCAGAAGGTGAACTCTCGCCCGTCCAGGCTGTAGGCAACTTTGTAGGCACGGACATACTCCGGCTGGCCCACACGGCGAGCGCCTTGCGTGATGATCCCGCTCAGCCGCATCTTCCGCAGCAGGTTGGCCTGGGGAGGGGAGAAGAGCATGAGTGGGGTGCAGCACGGATGGGGTGCACAGCCCCTGCACCCACCAGCGCCACCAAGCCTGGATGGGAGGGTGGGCTCATGCTCAGCATCGGGACCGGGAGGGAGGCTGCCCAGGGCACTGCGACTTCCTCGGGGCAAAAGCATCCCAGCCTTGCATCCCACGATGGGCAGAGTAGGGGGGATTGCCACCCCAGGTCCCCATCTTCCTCCCAGGGACCTTGCCTTCTCCAGGCACGTCACAAGATGCCCCTGGGTGGCACCTTGCTGCAGCAATTTAGCCCCGCATTTGCCACCAGGAGCAGAGAAGTCCCATGAGAGCAGCCCTGCAAGACCAGCTGTGGCTACCAGGGCTGCCCGCTACACCGGCGCTCCGAGTCCTGCTGTGGGTACCTGGATCCAGGGGCTCTTGTCGTAGTTGCTGGAGGTCCAGGCATTGACGATGCCATGGTTGTTGAGGCGGGCGAGCTCTGGCCCCCAGCGCTGGAGGCCGAGGAAGCCGTAGTGGACAGAGGATGCCGAGAGCTGGGCATCAGAGATGGCTCCTCCTTCCATGCCCAGGAGAACAGCACAGCCTGGGGGCAGTGGGGACATCAGCACCAAAGAGAGGCGGTGATCAGGGAGCAAAACTGGGGGGTCATTTGCCTCGTCTGGGCACAGGGCAGGAGATGGAGGCCAGCCCTAGGACCTGGCTGTCCCCAAGGTGTCCCCCCCCTCAGCCTTCAGCCAGAACCGAACCATCCATCAGTCCCTCTCACAGCACGGAGGTCTGGGGGGAGAAAGGGATGCTCTGGGTCCCCCCAGAGAGGAGACAGCACCTTCCCAAGGATGCTCCCTCCATCAGGACCAGGCCTGCTGGCATCAAGGGCAGCCAGTACACAAGCACCCACAGCTGCCCTCCAGATCCCCTAAAACAGCTGGTGAGATCTTTCCTGGGCATGCTGGCAATGGGGGACAGAGTGGTGGGGAACAGAGAGGGAAAGGGAATTCTGCACAGTTGGTGCCAGGGACTTACGGATGTGGCAGGTCTTCCCCAAGAACGGAGAAGGACACTTGCAGGCGTAGTCGCCGTCCACATCCAGGCAGGTGCCTCCATTTTTGCAAGGCTGGGAGTAGCACTCGTTCTTGCCTAGGAGACAGTGTGTGGGGGCTCAGGAGGCAACCCCAGAGGCAGTGCCGGCGAGAAGACCCCTCACTCGGTGCAGCAGGAAGAGGGGGAGGCACTCCCTGAGCAAGGGCCATGGCAGGGTCCCTGCTGATACGGTGGCACGGGTTGAAGCTCTAACCCAAGGAGCTACCTAAGCTGTGTCCCCGCCGACTGCAGCCACACGGGTGCATCGGGACACTCAGCAACGGCAAGGCTGGGAGCCTGGGTGGAGCAGGCTGAGCCTCGAGGCACCCCTTGTACCATTACTCGAGGCACCATGTCCCTCCAGAGATGCAGAGCAAGGCTCAGACACAGTCGTGTCCCCACGCCATGGTCCTTCCCTCCACCCTGCAAGGTCCAAACCAGCCCATGGTCCCTGACAGAGCCTAGTGCCCAATGCAGCCACAGCTGCAAACACCCCCCAGCTGTCCCCCCGGTGCTGCCCAAGGGGTCCCCAAGTCCTTAGCGGCAGAGCAGCCCCCCCGCCGCCCCCTCTCCCCACTGTACTCACTGTTCTGGCAGTGCACCCCATCATACCCCGCGGGGCACTTGCAGATGTAGTCGGTGAAGACATCCCCCCGGTTTGGGACCAGCTGGCACTCGCCATTGTTGTGGCAAGGATTGGGGTGGCAGGGGCCTGGGGAAGGGAAAAGGGGGGAAAATGGCTTTAATATGGGCACAGGTGGAGAATAAGAGCATCCAGTGGGCTGTTGCTCCCCAAAGACATCACGTTCCCCCCAAGTGACGGAGGTCACTGCAGCCCTGCTTGGATTTCCGCTCTATGTGCCTATCAGCAGGCTGGACCCCAGGGCTGGACCCCAGGGCCAGCCGTGCAGGGCCACGACAAGGGCACGCTGCCACATTGCAAGGCTCCTGGACTTCACGGTGCCCCCGTGATGGGGTCAGCACCTCACCTTTCTCCGTCTCATTGCAGTCAATCCCAACATAGCCCTCAGGGCAGATGCAGAAGAAGGGGGTCTCATTAATACCGGTCAGGCAGGTGCCCCCGTTCTGACAGTGGTTTACGTCGCAGAAGTCACCTGGAAGCAAAGCCACATGTCACTGCAAGCCATCCCTACGGCGGGCATCTGCCACAGACCCACAGATGCACACTGAAGCATCCCGGCTCAACAGCAGGAACTGCTCCCCTGCGGATGCTAAGGGTAGGGAAGCACCCAGCAGGGGCCGGCGGGACCGGCTGCAGGATCCTGCACGGGACTGCCGGCGTGCAGGAGTGATGGCTGAGACCAGGAGCATGAGAGAGCAGCCAGGACCTGCCCTGCCCTGGCACATTAAATAAGGGGTTTAACAGAGCCTGCACATCAAACTGAAGCCAGGAGAAAACCAGGTCTTTGGAGCATCAAGCGTTTCCGCCGCTTAGCTGGGAAGCAGGGGTGGCCAGGCTGGGGCTCGCTCAGGCACGAGCAGGACGGGATTATTCAAGGGAATGGGGCTGGTCCTATGGCTAGGTTTTGCTAACGAAAGTTAGTACTCGTAAGACTAAAAAAAAATAATTGTAGGGGGAGCCCGCATGCCTCAGCTCCCAGATGCTGGAGACACGCGAGGAGGGAGCACAGGGTCCATCCCTGCACGATGCCTGCTGGAACCCCGTTCACTCCAAGCACTCTCTGAGCAGCTCCCACCAGGCAGCCCCAACCCACAGGCAGGTTCCCCCGGAGAACTGATGGGGCTGCACCATCTTCCCTGCCTGTTCATCCACCTCCAGCATCTCCCATGGTATTGGGTTTACGTGGCGAGGCGGTGGTGGTGGCAGGCGGCTGCAAGGGTGCCTTCTGCGAGAAGACACCAGGAGCTGCCCCCATGTTGGAGACAGCCAGTCCCATCCAACTCCAAAACAGACCCACTGCTGCCCAAAGCTGAGCCTGTCACCGACACTGGTGTTGCCTCTGTGATAATATACATAAGGTAAAAAACGCTGCGCAGCAGCTGTGGGAGAGGAATGAGAAAAATGTGAGAGGAACAGCCCTGCAGACACCCTGGGCAGAGAATAAGGAGTGGGAGGAGGTGCTCCAGGCGTTGGAGCAGGGATTCCCCTGCAGCCCGTGGTGAATACCACGGTGAAGCAGGTTGTCCCCCTGCAGCCCATGGAGAAGACCGTGGTGAAGCAGGTTGTCTCCCTGCAGCCTGTGGAGGACTCCACATCACAGCAGTCTGTTCCTGATGGACTGTACCCCATGGAGAGGAGCCACGCTGCAGCAGTTCATGAAGAACTGCAGCCCATGGGAAGGACACGCACTAGAGCTTTTCATCCTCTTTTCTCCTCCGTCCTGCTGAGGAGGGGGAGTGAGGGAGCGGCTGGCCAGGCACCTGGCAGCCGGACGAGGTCAACCCACCACACCCACCAACCTTGTGCTCCCCATTGCAGTGCTGAATCAGACTGCAAGAGCCAGCCTGAAATTCCTCCCACTCTCAACTTATTCTGCCCCAAGAGCTGCAAGACTGCAACACTCTCCATAAACCTAGACCAGATTCCCACAGATCTGGCTGAAAGCCTCAATAACTCCTCGCCAAACGCTGGGACAGCACATCCCTTGATGCCAGGCTCTTCTCTGCCATGCTGCAGGAGTCAGAGCAAGGGCTGAACTCGGGTGGAGACCCAGGAATAACCCCCACTACCTGCATGCCCTGGAGAAGGTGGAAGTTAATGAGCTGCGGGCTTGCTGCCCAGATCCACACCAAACAGCGCAGGTCTCATTAGCCTAAGCTACTACCCAGAGAGCTCCTACTCATTAGTCTTTTAATAGCAGGGCTCCTTTGAGTTAATCCTACTCTTCCTGACACTCCACATCTGTAGGGTACACACTGGTGGCAGACAGGCCGGCGTTATGTGAAGGTTTCCGAAAAGATGCTGTAGCTCCCTTAGCCCAGCCTCAGGAGGCAGAAAAACTTGGGCACCGGTTCAAGTCGCTGCCTGCGCTGCCCAGCCTGTTCGGCATGACCTCATGCTCCATCAATGTGCTGCCATGAGCTACAGCATGGGAGGAGAGAGCTCGTGCTGATACGTGGGGATGCCTTTGCCCCACACCCCTCCACAGGTCTCGGGCACATCCAGCCGCCCCATCCCGAGGATCTCTCCCGGCAGCCGGCCAAGGCCCTGCGGACAGAGCTGCTTCTGTTCAGCAGCAGGAGCCAGCTGCTTCCCCAGGCACGGAGCGCCAAGGAACGTGTGCTCCCCGGCATCTGCACTGCCTCCGACGCAGGAGTGTCTGGGGCGGGACACAGCGGCAAAGGAGCAAGGGCTCTTCCCAGGGTCGGGACAGGAGGGGTCCCAGTTTTATACTTCAGTTATCCCAAGTAACTGGACTCCCTTTTATCCCCTCCCAGGAATAATCCCTTACGTGGTGGGTCTCGCTAGCCAGCCCCCCGCCTAGCAGCAAGGCACATGGGTCACATTTTCCACTGTGGCAAGCAGTTTTTGATGCTCCTATTTCTCGGCTGTTTCAGGCCTGGTTTCAGAGCATTTCAGCATCTCCATCCTCCCCACACACATTTTTCTCTGGTCAGGCATAGAGCTGTCACAGGCTGGACAATCAGGAACCAAGGCAACAAAGATCAGCCACCGCTTTTGGAAATGTTTGCTTATATGAACCCACAGGCTGGCTGGAAGGCAAAAATAACATCCTCCGAAAACTGGGACGGCTCATCCCAGCGGGGCTGGAGGAGGTCAGGTCAAGGCTGTCTCGGGAGGGCAAAACAGGCACCTCGCCGCAGGGAGAGCGAGCACGAACAGGGCCTTCCTTGCAGCACACCTTCCTGCTGCTCTTTGCCCCCTGGCCCGGAGCCTGTGCTTGGGCTTTGCTTCCCTTTTCCCTGGCCTCGCCCATCCGTTTCGGAGTCACCCACCCCAGGCACGACCCACAGGGTGACGATGGAGCTGCTTCTCCTGGGGGTTCTCCTGGCCAGCCCAGCCAGGCGCACCGTGCCAGGCGGTCCCAGGGAAGATGTTTACATCGCGGGCACAGTTATCTAAGCCTGAAAGCGCGGGACAGCCCGGCTGAGCCATTCCCGGCTCGGGAGCAAGGACGGGGCTGCGGCCCCGAACTCCTCTGCTCCTGCAGCGGCAGCCCTGGGGGCTGCGCACCCTCTCTCCCGCCACCCCAGCACCCCGCACACGGCAGCTCGGACCCTCTCACCCTGCACCCCACATCCTCTCGCTCTGCACCCCGGATCCCCCGCACCCCGGATCCCCCGCACCTCGAGCTCCCCTGCACCCCGGATCCCCTGCACAGTGGACAACCCTGCACCCTGGATCCCCTGCGCTCTGGATCCCTCGCACTCCGGATCCCCAGCACCCCGGGCTCCCCTGCACCCCGGATCCATTGCATCCCGGCTCCCCGTCACCCCGGGCTCCCTGGCACCCGTGGTCCCCAGCACCCCGGCACCCTGGCACTCACCGGCCACGNCACGCCAGCCGCCCTGGGGTGCGGGATGCAGGCAGGTGGCAGGAGGGCAAGAGACGGGGTTGGGAGACTGGCCTGGTAGCCGAAGATGCTTAATTAGTGGCCTGGAAGCGAGAGCAGTACAGTGATGATGCTCCGGGTGCAGGGGGTCCGCCGGGTCACCCCACGCTGGACCTTGGCTCTTGGGTGGCTGCGGGGGCTTCCTGAGCCTGGCAGGGCCCCCGGCCCCCGGCCTTGGCTGGCAGGCAGAGGGGTGCAGAGATGGACTGGGATGCACTGGGGGCTGCCAGCACTTGGCAGGAGGAAGAGCTGTTTTGCAGCACTTTTCTCTCCCTGGGTGGGTAAAAGCTGGAGAGGGCTTCCCCTCCACCAGGACAGGGTATGCATGGGCACCCCACGCCACCCTCGGCACCAGGCATGCCAGCAGCACAGGGTTTTCCCAAGCTTCTCCAAACCAGCATCAAGGAAAACAGCTTGCAGCCACGTTGGGTGTGCACGGGAAAGGGGTTGGGGGGGGACAACGGCTCTCTGCCCAAAGCACCACACCACAGATCTGTTGGTTCAGCCACAAACAAGCTCCTCTTTGAGCTGTGCCCGGCCCCTGAGGGCCGGAAAAGCCCAGCCGTGCTCTCGAGAGGAGCCGGTGCCATGTGGGGAGCTCTGCCCTGGAAGGCAGGAACTATCGGGCTAAAGCACATTCAGGCTAAATTCCTACTCAGTCGCAAATGCTTTGGAAAAGAGCACGGCACAGTACGGGAATGCTGGATCATTTGCCCCTGCACTGGAAATCCACTCCAAGGCCTCCTCCTAAACATGAAGCTGATTTTATCTCTTCTTGCAAACCGCTCCATTTCAGCATTAACTAACCCACCTCAGACAGGCTGCTCATATTTACATGTTGACTCTGCCCGAGTGTTGCTACATTTCTGGCTTTGGCAACACAGCCACCTCAGCCAGCAGCGAGCTGGGCAGCCAAGCCGTGCGCCGTGCACTTTGACCAGTCTTTCCACCTCCTTTTCCATCTCCATTCCATTATCCAGCTAATGCTTTTCTTGGATGCGGTCACCGGTGCCTATGAGAGAGCACCCAGACTGGGAGCAACACCCCAGGGACGGACCCACCGGCAGGTCCAGCTGCCCCAGTGTGCCAGCAATTTGGCTGTTGGTGGTGTTGCCAGAGCACCAGGGCATGGGGAACACAGGGAGCTGGACACGTATTCCCACCCAGACCCACCACCCTCGCTGGTGGTGTTTCCTTCGATTAATAGCAACAAAAAGGAAACTCCAGGCAGAGTTTAATGGCAGCATAGGGAGAAACAGCAGATGGAAAGGAGGGAGCGGACAAGACACAGAAGTACTTGCTTTCGAATAACCCTTCAACCTCAGGGTAATTACTGCTGTGGTGTTCAGAGGAAAACAAGGTCAGGAGGAGGAGAGCGCAGGGCAAGATTCCCAGGCCTGTGCACAAGCAACTAGGACAAGGGTGTTTGTTTGGCCTCTTGAAGGGCTACTGGCTGGATCGGTCTCAGAGAGGATGCAAGACCCAGAGGGAGCTGCAGAAAAATCAGCAGCCTCTCTAAAAGCAGAAAGCAAAATGTTTTCCTTCTGTCCCCAGGGGCACGAATGCTGATGTCGCGAGGAACGTGCATGGGAAAGGATATTAAAAAGCGAGTGGTGGAAGCCAGGCGGAGCTATGCTCTCCATAGGCGCTTCCTGGAGGCACCAGTGGCTCTTTGAATGGAGACCTGCAATGGAGCGGGGGATCCCAATGAGAAATAGGGGTTGGGAAGAGCCCGTGCTGTTCCAGCTGGAAGAGGGAAGCTCTGGCTATGCGTGACAGAGAAGAGAGAGGGGCAACCTGTCAAGGACAGGGAAACAGCGAGGAATGGAGACGGCCCCCACAGGCGCACACCACACCCCTGGTTCATACAGCCGCCAAGTTTTCGCAAGGGATGGCTCTACTTGAAAGAGTTGGGTAGGTCGAAGGTCAGGCATAATTTCACTCCCTTCTGCAGGGACTACTTAGGCCTTGTTATAGCAGGATTTACCACTGGGTTTGGTTTCTTCTGCATGGAGATCTGCCAGGCTTTGCTGTGCCGTAACCCTTTCTGAGCCATGCAGATAGCCGATATCCTGGTTCCCGTAGCTGGGGTGATAAAGAGCAAAATAGGTGATGGGGCTGCATGTTTCTCTGATGCAATTCTCTTTATTTCCAAGCTTATACAAAGGTGTTTTCCCATGAACAACAGAGGCGAACAATACACAGCCTGCCCCTTGCTCAAGCATAAAGCCCCCATCCGCCATAAAACCAGCCAAGGTGCATCTCATGGCTGACGTATTTGCAGTGATGTCTTTGGTATCGCCCTGGTTTCATGTTCCTTCTCTCCACTCCCTCTCAGACACTCATCTCTGGTGCACGGGACCCCCACCATCAGATAGCAATGACACCCCCTGCACTCCCAGCAAAGTCCCATTCGGCCCTTGCATGGATCTTTTTTTGGGTGGCAGCCCCTATTGTTTCAGCTATCTGTTCTATAAAGAAGTTCACTAGCTTAGGTTTATCGCAAAAGAAAGGCAGACGTTACACCCCGGAGGGATTCCCCACCCAAAACACTCCCAGAACGGTCCCTGCAACATGGTTTTCCTCCCTTGCCCCAGCACTGAGGGCTCTCTGCTCAAAAAAAAAAACCTGGCAGAGATAGCCAGCCCCATTCCTCGCGGGCACAGCTCTTTCCTAGAGCCCGAAGCTGTGGTTCAGGCCACAGCACAGGTCCTGGGAAGGTTTCTGTGGGATCAAGACCCACCCCCCCCCAATCCTGCCACACATGGCTGCCACTCCAAGCAGCAATGAGAAGAGATCCACAGCACCGACACAGAGGATTAAGCCCCAGTCTGCTCCTAACCCCTCTAACAGGATACCAAGCACTCAGTGCCAGCATCTCTAACCTCCGGCAGCCCCGGCTGGCGTCAGCCCTCGCTGGCGTGCCAGCATGTGGTTTCCGATGGCTGCAGAATACATCCACTGGCCCGGACAATCTTTGCATGTGGCTGGACTTCTCTGTTTATTTTCCAGAGGAAAAAACCCTTCCACACTCTCTGCCCTTTCCACGAAAAGGGTGACAGTTTCTTTAAGCTCAGGCTTTACATTTAGGGATGCTAATGTTTACGTACCAGGAATTTCAGGACTATGTGAAGAAACCTAGATACTGAATATCCTCAGGGCATGGAAGCTCTGTACAGCTACCAAGTGCCCTTCAGGGTACGTACAACCTTGTGATTTAAAAGGAAGAAGGCAAAGGGCAGCACCATCCCCCAGTTTTGCTCCATGCCCACTGCTGATCGTGTCAGAGCTCACATGAGATCCCAGCCAGTTTAACTTCAAGTCCTTTGCTCTAACCTCAATAAACAAGATTATATCCAGCTTAGGGCTGGTGTGTCTGTGTAAGGTGCTTAATATAAGCACCTTTATATAACCCCCTTCTCTGAATTGGAGTGCTTTGCAGTCTTTAAGGATTTATCCCTGCTTATCTCCAACAGAAAAGGTGTTGCCTTCATCTTCATTTGACAGATGGGAAACCAAGGGCTGGAGGGGCTCGAGGGAAGGACATGTCTCCCTTTATTTTGTCCACCTAAAAGGTCGGCACGTGGCCTAGCCTCTTACACACAATCTCCTCTGCAGTCACTGGTAGCAGCATTTCCAAAGGTCATTTGTATCTGCTATAGGAGGAATCACCCTGGGAAACAGCTATCTCCCCACTGATGATGGATCACCATCGACCCTGGCCAGGACTAAACCCCTGCGTGGTGGTGGCTGTTCCCTGCGGTGCCCATCTCAGGGGACTGCCCAGGAAGGATGGAGCAGAGCCCACATCCCAGACTCGCCTTGCCCCTCTCTAGCCTGTTGGTTGAAAGCACCCACTGGGTAACACAAACTGACAGTCCGTGGTACGCCATGATGCACAATCGAAACCACTTATGGATTAGCAGCAGTGAGCGGCCTGACATTGCCTGAGCACTGAGCAGATGCCACAGGCAGATAAGCCATGACTCTTTTGTTCTTTTTCAGGAAGCTCTTGGCAAGCTCCTGCCTTGACACAAAGCACTAAATTGTATACTTGATAACTTTATCATCGAGGTTCCTCTGATAACCCAGGTTTCTGTGGCAAGGGACAGATCCTTGTTCTGTTATCACACTCACAAGACCCCTCCTTACTCAAGCCATCAAGTTGGTGCGTGTGCTTCTGGCATATGCTTGATGGAAGGTCCCCCGAGACTTGTAGGGCTTAAGGCAAACTTGCAGCCTGATTAAACATCAGGGGCCTGACGGCACTAATGCTATATGAATATGTAACAACACTAATGAACTCTAACGAGCTGGGCCATGGGGTTTGCAAGGAGCCCAGAACCTGTCTTACCGGCTGGTGAAGAAGAGGCAGTTTGCTCATTACAGCACGCTCCCCTCCCGCCCATCCATGCTGGGGATAGGCTCTGCCCAGGCTGGGGCCTCATTAATTTGTGAAGTTGCTTTTTGATCTCTGTATCTCAGAGCATAATGAGAAGGTTTGAACTCTGCCCGTCCCCCCTGCCGCTCCGTGCCTCCCACCTCCTCTGCCCACCCAGAGCCTGGCAGGCAAGGGGAGATCTGCCACAGCTCTGGGATTCATTTCTTCCTGAAAAGAGGCATATTTGGGGCCTTTTAAGATAAATTTCAGTAGCCACATCTATGGCTGGCTGTAGCCACAGGTCCCTACACACCCCCCTTGCTCTTGCACAGATGCCTGACCCCATGGGGGCATCCGGGGTGATTGCACCTCAAACACGGCTCCTTATTCCCTTGGTTCCCGCAGCCCAAAGTGGCTCTCGGAGGCCACCTGGAGCCAGTTGTGCCCCTGCGTGGGGTGGCTAGTGACTGTCGATGCAGGACATTGGCTCCTGTAGGACCTCTGCTCTGGGGGCAAGCTCCTGGTGCCTGGTTCCTTCAGCTGGAGCTGCTGCAGGAGCTCCCGTGCTGGCAAAGAGCCCCCTCTTGGCCCCCCTGCCCCGAGACCCATCAGAGCCTCCCCCTGTGATTACAAGCTGCTCTCCTGTCCTGGACGGATCCTGCACCACTGGCACACCAGTTGAAGCTCCTTCCCCACCGCTTCCTGCCCCTTGGGCTGCAGCCTCCAGAGCCGCAGCAGAAACCGCAGCAGGAGCTCATTGGCACCGTGGTCCGTGTCCAGGAGAGCCGGCTCAGCCACTCAGTTACTTCTCTCCCATGACTCCTCCTTTCCTCAAAAGGAAATGAAAACAAGCTCTAAGCCAGACATGTGTCCTCAATGAAACCCATCTGTGAGAGCCACAGCCATGGCCCAACCGGGGCTGTTGCCTGGTCAGGGCGTCCAGACCCGCCACGGAGGAGCGCACGTAGCCAGCCCCAGGGGCAGCATGCACCCAAGGGGACAGGAGGCCCGAGCAGGGGATGCCACAGGACTGCCGGGGCGGCTGCGTCCTCCCCGAGTGCTCTGCCTGGGGCTGTGCTACCTCCTATCTCAGCAGCAACAACAGCTCCCGGGCAAGAAGCCAGCCGATAGCTCTGCACATCCACAGACGTCTCCATACAGTTTCCGTACACATAGTTTGGAGTGGTGAAGACCTTAGCAGGAACAAGAGTGTCCTGAGGGGCAGCGGTATCCACCCATCCCCTGCCTGCTTCACAAATTTCCTCCAAAGGAGATCTCCTAGAGCTTGGTTTTGTGTCAGACCCTTGTAAAGTCTCCCAAGCGTTTCTCCCTCCCTGCCAGGAAGTTTATACTAATGTGTTTTTAAGACATCCATTCCATTAGTCATACCCCATATGTCCTCTGCAATCACCCCTCCTTCTCAGTGGGATCTCCCACCACACCAGTTACCTTGTCCAGCTTCTGCCGGAGCATTTATTATGGCATGAACCGATTTGCCTTCTGCTGTCAAAACCCCTCCAGGCATTTTCATGTTACTGCTCCCTCTCGCCTCTTTGTCCTGCCCCACGGCCCAGCTGGATGCAAATACCACCTATTCTGCATCCTCCCAGTGGCTCTTGGAGGAGTTAAAATGGCCCCGGCTCCAGTGCTGAGTCCCCACTTGTTCCCAGCTGGCAATGGGCTGCTGCTCTGACAGCCCCAGCAGTAAAACCAGTGGCTCTCACTGGAGACATCCAGAGTAGATACAGCAAGTGAAAACGTGCAGATTTCACAGCCCCTCTTAGCTCCTAAGAGGGCTTCACATCCCCCTGGGAGCATTCCCTTCAGTCCGTCTTCTGGGCCACGTTCATTTGTGCCTCCTGGAGGAGTTCCCCAGGGACCTACGGACACAGCCCCAGCACCTCCCTTCGGCGTACATGGTGGGGCCAGGGCAGTTATTAGGGGCTTGTGTGGTAACTCATGTCCAGTTTAGGATGGTCCCTTCCAGTCCTTGCTATCCCACCTCAGGGTCGAAGTGGAAAACAGGAGGGAGGTCCCCTACATCAAGACCTGAGGTGGCTC
Source organism: Fregata magnificens (assembly GCA_013389945.1). Lineage (NCBI taxonomy): Eukaryota > Metazoa > Chordata > Aves > Suliformes > Fregatidae > Fregata > Fregata magnificens. The sequence continues at coordinate 665,988 of WAAD01005387.1, forward strand.
ATTTCCATGAGCAGGGCTGGCTTCACGGGCACACCACACTGTACAGATGCTGCTCACCTAAAAGAACACCAGAACCTCCCCAAGACCCAGCAGTAGGTGCAGTCCCTTTAGGGTAGCTGTGAAACGGGGCTCCTTTGCAGTCTTCCTCCTCCTTTGTCATGTCTGCACCTTCTCACTTTTGGTTATTGTCTGCAAGACCTAGGAATGTAAGAAAACATCTACCTGTGCTTCCTCCTTTTCTAGCTACACCTGCACATTTGCCTCGCCTGCTGCAGGCAGCCAAACAGAGCAGATTTGCCAGCAGTGAGGGCAGTCACCCCACAACTGCAGCTTCGGAGTGGCAGGGCTGTGTTTGCAGAACACGTGCAGCCCCACACAGGAGGCACATTCGCTCTGGCTGCCTGTGGTTAGCTGGCAGGCTTTCCAGGGAGCAGTGATCTGCTCAGAGAGCTGCTTGTTTGGGAGCATGTCTTGTTTTTGCCTGGTCTTGCAGCTGCCTGTCAGCTGCTGTACAAACACAGCCCTGTCTCCCGTGCCCCCCCTTGCCTGTTCTGTCCCTCCTCAGCTCTGCTCTTTGCTGGGCTCAGGATTAGCCACACCTCAGCTGGGTAAACGGGAGCTGATCCTGCCCCATCAGCTGAGGGCTTTTCAGCATCGGCTCCTTGATTTTTCTCCCAAGCAAATCTCCCTTTTCATCGTTGAGCAGGTCTGCAGCCCTTAATTGGACACAGCAGCTGATGCGATCCTCTGCATTAGTTTCATCTTCTACTTCCTTTCTTTATTCTTCTGTTCTCTGCTTTTGTTCTGCTCAGCTTCCTTATCTTCTGATCTGTTCCTCATTTTCTCACTGCTTTTCCCCATTCCTGTCTCTGTCCCCTCCTTTTTGCTTTTTCACCCATCTGAGGAAAGCCACCCTTTCTGTATGTCACCTTCTGGGTGCTAACTAATGAGCTAGACGGGGCTGATGTTTTAGTCTTAAAAAGCCTTGGAGGTTGTTAGTAATGACAGCCAGCACCTTGGTCTTCATCTCACCTCAAAGGCAGCATTTCCTGCAAATTTTTACCTGCCTTTGAAGGGATGCTGAGCAGGAAGGGAGGAGGACACCCATTCCCTGCAGTATAGCACCCTCTAGCCTCCACCGGGCAGCAGCTCTTTGCTGATCTGGAAGGAGGACCTCCACCACCACCAGTCAGCCATGCATCCTCCCAGTCCTGCAACACTCCCTGTGTAACTCCAACAAAATCCTCCTGCAGCATTACTGCCAAATCCAAGGATGGATTTCATGGGACCTTTGTGGATCAGGATCTTAAAGCTGGTCTGTTCCGAGCAGACGTGTGGTAAATCAGGTGTCATTTCCAAAGGGCTGAGACACCAGCTTTGCAAGGTGGAGCCCGCAGTGAGCCAAGGTGGTGTCAGCCCGGAGAAGTGATCATTACACAGCGTCAGCAGCACTGTTTATTTCCTCCAGCCCATGCAATAATTTAACTCGGTGGCAGTACAGGCAGGGTTTTCAAAAGGGTAGTGCTGCTCCTGTGAAGCCAGGTGAGGTCAGCTGGAGGAGAGGCGTGGGGTCAGTAACAGCTATAGCTCTCCAGTTGCTGCTTTCTTGGGAGGCTGATTTGCAGCCTGCCAGGTCCTTGTGCGTGGAAGAGGGTGGTGACCCCCAGTGCGCCTCTGGACATGGCAGCAGACCTTCCCCGCTTGGCTGTGATTGCCAGCACATCTCCAGGAAAGCATCCAGCAGATGGGGATGCTCTGGATTATCCCTTCATTCCAGCCACCCCACTGCTCCTTGCTGCCTCCTCCCCATCTGCCTACCCCCCAAACCATAGTCCCGTGTTCCCCACCAGCCTCATGCACAACCCACATCCCCACACCAGCATCAAGCCGGTTTCCTCCCACCCTTGCTTTCCTTCTACACTTCCAGCAAACAGAGCTCTCACTCTCTGCACCCTGACACCATCACCCTTTCCCCCAAATCACAACTGTAACCGTTTCCTTTGTACTCACCCTCATCCAAACACAGTTGTGTGTTCCCTACCTCCCAAACCTATGCCAATTCCCACTATTTTGGCACGAGGCAGTAGCTTTCGCCTCTGCTCACTTTATTTCCATAAATATTGCTCTCTAGGAAGAGTCTTTTCCCCATTCCTTAGGCAATACTAAAATTCAGATTTTTACAGGGGGCTGATAATCCCACTGTTTGGTTCACTAAGCATTTCAGTTTGCAGGATCGCGACTCTTCAGTCTCCTCATGCACCACTACTTCTATGGCAACTTTTCCAGAGAAGTATTTCACAAGCAGCCACTGAAAAAAATGTGGCTTTAGCAGTCTCCCTCGCTTGCTTTCTGAGGCTGGATAATCATAGTCTTTCCAAACTCCAACCTCAGGAACACAGTATAATGGCAAATGTCAGACAGACCACTCAGAATTAAACAGAAGACAAATAGTTTCCTTTATTCAGTATGACATCTTGGAAACACTCCAGGAGAAGCTCATACATCCTTCTGGCTTTACTACATTCATTTGTTCCAATCCATCCTGCTTTCCACCAGAGATACACCTCCTCTCCCTGCTCTCACTGCCTGCCAGATACCTGCTGCTCTCACACAGCCCCCCTGCACGTAACCCCCCTGCTTGTGCAGATGGCTTTAGGGACAGGTGCCACACCAAAGCACCACTTGGCTCCTGCATCTGTGTCTTGATTTACCAAAATGTGTGACAAAGGGGCAGAAACGGCTGCGAGTGAACAAGAAGTGGCATTGGAGGTGGCTGCAGGGAACAGGTCTGCTCAGCCTGGCAGCTTTTGATGCAGGAGGTAGGAATTTCACCGAACCGGACTCCCTGGAAAATTCAGGACTGTTGTGGCATAGATTCATCTCAGGGAGATACAGATGGATCCTTCCCCTAGAGCACTGAGGCTGCTTGTGGAGCCAGGCAGTGTTCAAGTGCCATGGAGCATCCAGAAGCAGGACCCAGGGGCACTGCTGATGCTGGGGAGTGGTTTGCAAAACCTCTTCCTCCAGCCAGCAGCTGTGGCTGGATGTGGGGTAAAAGGAGTGAGCTGGCTGTCAGGAATTCATGGACAGAAGTGGCGGAGCACAGCCTGGTGAAGTACTCAGCTCAGTGGCATTTCTCTTTTGGCCTAAAGAATTTGGGAATGCAATAGCTTATCTGCTCTGAAATGATCAGTGAATCTCCCTGTATTAGTAGTCAGAGCGCTCTTGGTTTAGTAGAAAAACAGAAAACAAAAGAGTCAGAAAGTCTCTAGCAACAGGGCAGCAGAAGAAATGCCTTCAGCCAGAAGAAGAGACCAGAGCCTCTGGTCTACAGGGGACAAAAAGGTGGACAGCAGTAACCCAGCAGGGCTGAGGTTAGTTAAGTTCTATAATTAGGAAATAAATAGCATGCTAAATAAACCCAGAGCAGAAGCTTTTGAGGAGGGTGACAGAGCTGGAAGTTGGCAAGGAGCAGCTGAATGAGAATGTGATGGAAAAATACTGAGCAGGTGGGCCATGTGCCACCTCCCCGGCTCCGGTTTGTATGATGCAGCCGTTCTCCCATCCCTGCCACTTGTCTCCTTACGTTGTCAGCTCTGCAGGACAGAGGCTGGTCTATTTAGAGATCTGCAAAGTGCCCATTACGCTTTTAGACACCATTTTCAGAAAATACGTAAGAGTCCAAAGAGCACTGTGTGTCCAGATCCAACAGGCTCTCAAACGACACGGCTCTGCAGCCTGCAAGCCAATGCTTTGCTGGCACTGCAGGGAAGGCAGAGCAGGCAAAGAGGAAAAAGCATTGCCTTTATTTCCATCTGCAAAGCTTTTTTGTGCTCACATGTCACTGACAGGCACTTCACTTATTTTCAGTTGGCAATCAAACCCTGTCATAAGAGATGTTTTCCTCTTTGCTCCTGCTACGCTGGCAGAGATCAACACCCCGATATTTCCTCCAGCAAAAAGGTCTCCTCAGACGTGCAAAGTCCCTGGGAGTCCTTCAGTGCACGGTGAGTTTGCTGAGCAGGAGAAAAGCTGGGCCAGGGGAAATGAAGCAGAAAAAGAGTTTGAGTTCCTTGTGGCAGCAACAGCCAAGAGAGGGATGTCAAGAACAAAAGGTAACTGTCACCACAGTGTTGCATGGGGTGTCTCAGGCTGGCTCAGCACCGCATCGAGTTCTCTCTGCCTGGTACCTTCCCAATTGCTGGGTTTTAAAAGGTAAAATTATCATCAGCCTTTTTTTGGCCTCATTGTGCAGAGGTAAGTGCCTGCCCAAAGCACAAGGCAAAGTTGTGTGTTTTTCCTGTGCCTACATTTTCCAGCACATACATTTGGCCTCTTTTGCAGTAGCCACACTACTCAGAGGGACCCTCCTGTCTCCAAAGCATTAGGGTGCTCCTGCACACCCCCATCCCACTTCTCTGCAGAAACATCAGATAGAAGCATCTACTGGGCTGGAGCTGCCATATCCCTCCCTATGAGGCTGGGAATGAAGCTCGGCTCTTCTCAGCACCCTTCTTTAAGGGATGGTTTGGGTTGCTGCTCAGATGGCATTTCCTGAGCATGAGCTGTTTGCTGCGAGTGGTACAGCCTCACTCCTGGCTTCAGGCCAGAGCGCTCCACCTCCTGTACACACCACTGCTCCCAACGCCAACCAGCCCCGTGGTGCTCATCATCACACGGGCTCGGCCGTAGCAACGTCCGCTCCCTGCACACTCAGAGGGAGGGCAGCTTCCTTGACAAGCCACAGCTCGCAAGCTGTTTTAATAGCCCAAAGCTGGGTTTGTATTCACAAAACACACTTGCTCCCTCCCAGCCATCTCTGCTCCTGCACCAGAAGGTGCGGCTGGAACCCCCCCAATATTGTGCCAACAACAAAATGCCAACTGACTTGCACTGGTTCCTCCTTCCCTTTCTGGAGATGCAGCACCTTTTCCACCACATCCCTTCTTCTTGCAATAAGCATAGCTCAGGATTTCGGTTCCCGCTGCCACAGCCACCTGTGAGTTTGTGCTGCCACCTCTTCAGTGTTAGACCCCTCCAGTTCTCAGCTCTTGTTCCTCACTGATATATTGGAGCACCCCTGGTATAAAAGACCACCCTATGTTTCACTTTTCCTCAGCAAGAAGTGGGCAGCTAAGAGTTTGGTTTGCTTTGCTTTGTGAGGATGTGCTTAAGAAAGCTGTCTTCTAACAGCTGAGCTTCTCTCAGGTCAGAGAAATCTCCAACAGCCTTAAGGATTTAAAATAAAAGCCTTGCCTGGAGGCTAAGCTCCAGTTCATGGCGTGTTTTCCTGCTTGGGTCTGTGTTTTCCTGCCTGGATCGATGGTGAAGAGCCAAGGTACACCTGGAATCAATTGGACTGCAATTTTCTGTAATCAAATTCAAACACATTCTTCAAATACTTAGTTAAGAGGCTGATACCGGAAGTTTATCTACTAAACCTATCTCGTAGCTTGATCACAAGCATAACTTAGCTGCCTTCAGACATACCAAACCTCAGCCCAGCTGAGTCGCCGACGAATTTAGCAACCACCATAAACCCTGGCTATTTTCACAAGGTTAATTAAAAGCTGAAGATAAGGAATCTGCCTCTCATTTGACTGAGTGGTACAGGATCACATCTGTATCAAGTGAGGAGAAGCACTTGCTGTAGGGCTACTGCTGTTTCTGTTCTGCCACCATCATTTCAGCAGTCCCCTCTCTGCCCTTCCTCAGAGCTCCCTTCTTCACCGTGACTCAGTCTACAGCAGTTAGTCATCTCTCCAGATACATAACTCTCTGGAAAATGTGACTTGCTCCTTGAGAGCTTTCTCTACGTAGGAAGCTCCAACTCCCAGTAAACAGAGGAAACAAAATGTCTGAAATCAGGGAAAGGATTTTTCCATCCAGTTATATTAAGCAACCATTAACATAGCTAGGAACAGTTGATGTTAGTAGCAACGTAACACGTGGCTCTTCTGGGAGGCTACCAGAAAAGCAAGTTTATAAACATCACACTGCAGACATTTTTTATTTTATTATTTGTTTTCCTCCAGTGCCTTGCAAATGTGGCAGGCTCCATCTACCTCCAGGGCAGATTTTGCCGTCCCCACCACACATCCCACTTGGTGGGAGGAAACCAGGCGGGCATCCTGTGCCTCTGAGGGGCCGGGGGAAGACCCCTTCACTGCTGCTGGTGAGGCCCAAGAGGTGATGCCAGCTTGCACCCCAGTGCCAGCTTTGCCACACAAAGATGGCCTGGGGGCCCATGGGAAACAAAACCAACCTGTTAAGGCCAGGCCACCATTTTTAAAGACATCGTTCCTAAATGATTTTTGATTGCAACACAGCGTTACGTGACCAGTATTCAGCACCTGGGCACTCTTAGGTGGATTATCAGAGGCTTGTGCCGTGCTGGAGAGGTTCGTGGCCCATCCGGTCCTCAGCACCACCAAGCCCCATGTCACTGAGCAGCGAACATGCACCTCAGCTGAAGCGGTCCCCAGGCTGCCTCCCCCCCGCGGCAGGGCTGTTGGCTCCGGCAGCAGGAAGCAGCCAGCGGCGAGGCTGGTGCTTCACCCTCGCGTCACCGCTCCTGTCACCGCCCCTCCCGCCGCTCCCCACCGCC